>PVKZ01001333.1:0-418057 GCA_004027375.1 Macroglossus sobrinus
AAGAATAACAGTTAGAAGGCCATTTTGGTAATCGAAAAATTAAGAGTTCTGTACTCAGGTTGTCACATTAGAACTGAAAATAAAAGGACGAATCAAACTGATATGATGACAGTGAACATGAGTGGCAGGCATTAACGAAGGGAGGGAGCAAAGATTAATATCAGATCTTGAACTTCCACAACTGGTAGAAAGGCGATGTTATATTTTTCTGTCTTACTGTCCCATGAAAACTGCCTTAGAATTTGTCCTTAAAAGTCTCTTCACTGTGAAGTGATGACTTAAGCATGTTTCCTAGTATAGATGATTTGATTTTAAAATCCCAAAATAAGTGAAACCTTAAAACACGAGCCATGTAAAAGGTCCATTTTCAGGTAAGAACATTTAGGAATAAAGAAAGTAACTTTGGAGGGTGACATGGCTAATAAGTGGCTAAACTAAGAGACGAATCCAGATCCATCACTCTCCATGGGAACGGAATATTGTTGATCGTTTGCTGTGTGAAAGATGAAATACATCAAAAAATTAAGGAGATGATTTTATTAGGACCACTCGATATTAAGTATCATTTTTAAGGAAAAACAGGGAGAACTGGGGTGGATAGAACAGATAAACAAAGGAGTCATCAGTGAGACTCATGGGAGTAATGAGAAATGATCAACATCAAGTTTTATCTGAAGGGCGGGATTTGTGATTAGTTGTTTTGCAGAACACAAAAGGGTGTCGAGGGGAGAATTTCTTGACCATCACTGCTTCCCAGAAACATCAAGCTCAGATAAAATTCAACATTATCATCTGCTATTCAATTAAAAATGATTTGTTAGAGTGAAAAAGCTATGCAATAGAGATAATTTAGCAGTTCATGCTAAATAGAGGATGACAGTACTTTTTTTAGTAACTCCAATTATTAGAGTTCCTCTGTGTAACATAATAGATATGTACATATTAGTTTACTCCACCTTTTTTTTCTAATTATATTTTCCCGAGGCTTCAAAGCTGGTTTCTTGCTGTGCACTTGATGTATCCGTACTTTATTCTCTGGGAACGTAGGGTTCTAAATGCTCAAAATCTAACTCATCATCATCTATTCCAAAACATGTGTATTCTATGTTCCTTCTGCAAATAAAATATGCTCCCAATCCGCCACACTAGAAACCTCAGTGACCCAAGGCTCCACCCAATCTCTTGCCTCACAGAGATCATCGGTATAAAAAACATGTTAATCTTATTGCCTAAATTGCTCTGTAGTTTATTCTCTTTCTTTTATCTCCACTGCAATTGCTTTACTTACTTGTTTGAACAGTTGTCTCATCTTCTTACTCTCATCTCAACCCTAGACGATCCGATGGCATTTACTCTAGTTGCCAGTTAAATAATAATAGACAATATGTCTCACTTGCTAAGTAAAATAATAATTAATAATAATAATAATAATAATGAATACATAAATTTCCATTTGTTATGCTAGAATTATGAGATTTCATCAATGTACTGTTATATGTAAGATGTATTTTTGCATAGGTCACAAAGACTTCTATGCCGTGATACCAAATGGATTTCCTCTGCTCTCAATTCACGTCATTTTTTGGCCGTTAAACTGACATCCAATGCACACATGCATTCGCCATCTACAGTATGTCTCCCACCTCTGGCGTACCAATGCCCGCCTTATGTGTGTGGGGACATATTTTATTTGCATCCTTTAAGGCCTTGCTCACAGTTCATTTTCTTTCATATGTGTTTGAAGACTATGGCACTAAGCATAAACTTGCATACCTCTTTGTACCTTGTATTGTATCTATAATTTCATTTTCCAAGTTACCCCTCCCTGCTCCACCACACACCTCTATACAACTACATTCGTGCTTGTGGATGTGGGGTAACTATACACAGTATGCATCCGTTACTACCCACGAAGGAGTTGTTCTTCTGAAAACTCCATGGAAACGAGTTGTGCCTAAAGGGCTAATAGCACTTTCTATCACAATCACATTTATGTAATGACAGCTAAAGCAGAATCATGCTGGGACACCGGTGGAATGATAACATTCCTAAGCTTAGTCTACCTGGGGACTGTTATTGATTTAGCAATGAGTTTTACTATTGCAGGCTAAGTTTACACCATAGAAATAAAAGAATATGAAAGGAAAAAGGGAAATTCTATCAACTCCAGGTAGTTAGAAGGCTTATTAGAAAGAAACCAGAATTAGTGGTTATGAAACAAGTGATTAGCTCTCTCTGAGACCCTAAGTAACTTCAGAAAATCGTTGAGTTTTGCAACAGCTGGTGACTTCAGAAAAAAATGCATTTTGATCTTTCAGCTTGCATGATTATGGATGGAATTGAAGATGCTAAGTGCTTTGCCAAGGTTACAAAAGGATAAACTGAGGAAAAGGAGCCAGATCTCCTAATACCCAGGGTTGTTTTCTTTCTCTCAATCTTCAGTCGTCTTTTCCAGTGTTCTTTCCTGTATCACACCCTCACAGCTAAAGTTGGAGGTGTAAAATGCTTATGATATTTTCAGCTACATTAATACCGAATGAACATTTTAACCAAATGCGATGTTTACTTACAAAACTCTTTACATATTTTACTACATAGCTGAGTGTCAAATAAGTTATATAGGCACAAATGTTTAATTATTGATTTCATTGAAATTATAATCAAATTGCCTGAAAATGTGTCTGTTTGGCTGGAGAACTCATGAAATTTCCATGAACATTTTCATGCTGCCCTAAGTGAAGTCTTTTCTACCTTCCACTGTAATACGCAATCTGCATTGCTAATTTGTTCACATATGATTTCCAAAAGATAACTATTTCCAAGTCACTATTTTTTCAAGTAAACTTTTTGCGAATACATTTCAAATTATATTTTAATTTATTTTTAATTGTTTTTATAAAATGTCATTAACAAATTCATTGGCTATTTCTATTAGATCTCTAAGCCTGGATTTCTTTACAGCATCTCTGTATTTTATTTCTAATTTTTTTTATGTGTATTAAAATTTTTCTTCTAATTTCTGCTATCATTGCCTTAGTCACAAAGACTTTTCCCATCTAAGGAGAACTTTATGTTTTGTAGAAAATTTTCCTAATAATTTCTGGGAAGATTTTTTTTTGTATTTAAAATTATAATGGAGTGATGTTAATAGAAGTACCTTGATGCTTCTTCCCTCAACACATGAAATTAGGAATTATGAGAATTTGACTATTTAAACACACCATCTTTGTTTTAATGTCTTGAAATGACATTTATAATATACTGAATTCTTCCATAAAATAATTCCCATTTCTTGATTTTTTTTCATTTCACTTAGTTGTCTAATTTTACTCTTTGCCACATTGTTTTATGTATTTACTTTCTTTTTTATATTTGCTGCACATCTCAAACTGAACATGCTCCAAACCACGCCCAGTCTGCTTCCTGCCTATTCCCAGCACTGGCCATAGTCTTTCACTCTTGGAAGTAGGTGGTGGCTTCTTGCAAAGATCCGCAATATTTGCTATAGGTTTCTGGGCTGCAAAACCAGATTGTTGTAGGCTCCATTCCTCAGACACACATCTCTCTTTCACCTTCCAAACCTAGTCCTTTACTAGTTACTCTAAAAGAGACTCTAAATTGTCTCCATATCTCTTCATCTTTGTTGCGAAATCAAACACATCACTTAGTGGGGTGATATGGTGAGCTCCTACCTGACTCTCTGTACATATCATGACTCCTTCCAAACTAGCTGACATTCAGTGATCTTTTAAAAATGCAAGACTGAGCATTGTTAATCCTTTTTAAAGTTCTTCATTGCTCTTTGGAGAAAGGCAAAACTAATTTACTAAGAACTACGAGGCTCCACATGCTCTGTTCGTTGCTAAACTTGCAAGCCTTATCTGATACATTATTTGACTCCAGCCTTTCATCAGCAGCTCAGATATATTTCTTTGTCCTCAAAAATATATGTATGCTCGTTCCAGTCTTGGAGATTATACCTGCCGTTCTTTATTTCTGACTATAAACATTCTTCAATGTTTCCCTTTAGTTATTACTTATCTTTCAGATCAAAAGCCCTTGTGAGGCTGAATTCTAAGTCAGGTTCTTATGTTATCTATTCTCATTTAACTAGGTTTTATTCCTCTATGGCTCTTATATCATTTTGAAATTGTACATGCAATTCTTCATTTATTTTGTTATTTCTATTAATTATTCATTATTTCATCTAATTTCCCCAAGTAGACAGTATGCTCTATTCAAAAAAAAAAAAATTCTTACCACATTCATTCTTATGTAGCACAGTGCTGAACACAGTGTGAGGGCCAGAAAAATATGTACAGAGTAAACACATAGATATTTATGGTCTTACCGTTTTATATTACCAAATCTGTCATACGTTGAAAGAGGCAAATTAAACTCCATAGGCTTTATAAATCTTTTAGTCCTTTTGTTTTGCTTTCATTTAAACTTGAATACAATTCATTAAAAAAAAATTTATATGTAGTATATGTTTACCATATAACTAGAAAATCAGTTACATTGACAATGGAATATTATTCATCACTATAAAATCACCTGTTTTGTCCTGATAAACATACTTTCAATTTTACATTTTAAAACTTGATTTTTTTTTTTTTGGTTAATCATCATGTGTTGTTAAACTTTAGTCTTTTGAAGCACTTTTTCTAGGCATTGCTCTCAGTTCAATTTGTGTGTGTGTGTGTGTGTGTGTGTGTGTGTGTGTGTGTGGTTTTAATAGTATAAGTATATATTTTCTGTTAATAGCTAAATGTGTTCACTTAGTTTAATTGACTTTGAGATATATGATATGAGTTATGCTATTTATTCTTTTATTGACAATAACATTCTACTTTATTAAAGATATTTTAATAGCTTTTTAATCTTATATTAGATGTATTGCTTTTATTGTTTTTGCAATACTGCTTGATTCACTAAATACTTTTATTAATTCTGTAAGTTTTTACATTTTTAACATTAAATAATATGCTTGAATTTAGGTTTTTTTCATATACAAAGGTTAAAATTAAACCTATTAATCCCATGCAAATAAGAAAAATGATACAACATCACACTCTCCTTTTTTTTATGACCCATAACATGTTTTGTTCATATTTTTCTATGAATTTTATCTGAGTTTATTATTTTTAAAGTAATATTATTATACTATATTGTTACATTTTATTTTATTAATCAGAGCCAATTCATCAGTTGATAGCTATGTAAACTTCATTAATTTAATTCTACATTTAACCGAAACAAAAATTTATTGTCTATATTTTCTCTCTTCCTTCTGGCCTTCCATTTTTTGAATTTTGTATTTTAATTCATCTTATATTAGTTAGTAGGTGTCTTCAAATGGATTTTTGCCAAGAGTAAATCAAAAAGTTTAGTGTCTTTGTGAATTTGAAAATGTATCTTGGTTTCCAGTTAGGTTTGATTTATTATGGAATTCTTGTGTCACGGTCTCTTACATATTTCTCTATAGGTGATGGTCTGATATTTTCTGCTTTAAATTACAACATTGGAGTAGATCGAGGCTTCCTCACAACCACCTTCTAAATTACTTGCTTGATTGCTTGCTAGAATGCTTGTATTGTGCTTTTTTAATCATTAAAATTCAGGGTGGCAGAAAAGGAGACACTCTGCTCACAGCTTTCCTTTCCTACCTTTTCCTGGCCCCCATCTAAACTGTATTTTCCCGTCCTATCGTTTAACTGGACCATATGCCCAGGATGTGTCAAGTAGAATGTAGGTACCAAGGATACACTGTACTTTTTTGCTTAGAAAAATTTCCCGTGGGAGATTCTGTGTTCTCTGGTTTCATTTAGGAATGACGTTGGAGGCCATGTAATTAAAGATGGAGGCACCAAAGATGGAAGTGGCCTGGATCTGTTAACCTAAAAATAAATGGCCAAAGTGAGATGCAACAAGCATTTATTTGAAATCTAATAGGAAGCATGAGAGAGCACTGATTCAGACAGGAATCCAAATAGTGTTCAAATGAGGGAGTGAAGGGTTTTATGAGAAAAGAAAGAGAACAATTACATGAACAGAAGGAAGGCATTTCTATTGGTGTTAAGTAAAGAAGGAATTTCTACAAGTGCAAATAAGCTAAGTTACTTTTTTAGCTCTCTATGGTGGTGCTAATTATATAGAACATTTTTAGTTTTCAGTCCGTTAGAATAACTGCTTTCCTTTTAGCCCAGTCCAGAGGCTGCTTTGCCCGTTAAACACACCAAAGTTTTGAGGAGAAAGAAACTGCAAAGCAATTCCTCAGGGATGGAAACTCTGACTCCATTTTAAGGGGGCTTCATTTATTCACAGTCCCTGAATTCCTTCGTGGGAAGCTGCTTGACACACATTGGGCAAAATCTTTTGTAAAATTATTACCTTTAACATTTGGAAGGCAGACCTAAGCTGGAAGTTCTGAAGAAAGTGATGAGGACTGACAGGAGAATAAGAAAAATATGTGGAATATTGGTGGTTTGAATACACTGAGAGAAATTTCCAGCTCATCTTGGAAGTTCTGAATATACCGGGAAAGAGCATGTAGAAAACTAAGCAACAAACACACACAAACACATACACAATTTTAACTGCAGTATAAGCAAAAGGGTCTACAAGAAAAAATGCAATCTTATTTTTTCTATGCAGCTCAGCTATGAGCAGAGTTCGCATAGTTACAATAATATAAGTGATGGATATTTATTTGGCTACACATTGAGATGTGATGTTAATCAAAATACATGGTGAGGAGAGCTGTGTATGTGTGTGAGGGAGCAAAAGTGTGAGTAATATAGAGAGAGGTCAGTGTAAACAACCAAATTTCAGGAAACGAGAAGAACAGGATAAGTATATAACTGTGTTTTAGAAATATAAAAATAAACAGTAGAATAAAGAGCCAAAATAATTGCTAGTAGTTGCTATCAAGTCGTAAGAACGAGCAGGTAAAAAGGTAAAGAGAAGGGGAAATTTAGGGTCGCTATGGTATGTTTTACCTTTTGAATTTTTCATACAAATTAAATGAAACAAAATTAAATATAGTATTAGTTTTAAATTAAAAGAATGACTATATAGATTCCCTCTTAGATTTTAAGGGATTTAGAACTCCTGAACTGATTGTGTATACAAGATTTACTGAAAAAAAAATGATGTCTTGATAGTTTTCAAAGTGTGTTTTATATAGATGTACTATATGGTATATAAATCATATCTCAATAAAACTGTTAAAACAAAAGAGAAAAAAACAAAATGATATTTCTATACTAGCAGTACTTGAAGAAGTTTATCATATGGTGTCAGGAAGTGATGCAAACTGCATTATTCCAACTCCAAAATGCAGAATGCAATATCATCTAAGAATGCTGATTTCATGAAAGGGGTTTTTGTGTTCAAATATATTTGGGAAACTGCTGCATTCCCTTTTTGAGAGTCACAACTCACTTCAATACATGTGAATGATTATGAAAGTCAGTGAAGAAAAAAAAAACATTCAATTTTTTTTGATCTGCCTTTTTTTCCCCACAAATACAATTAAACCTAGAACAGTTTTTCTTTAGCTTAAAACTTATCTTGTTAAACAGTACTTTGTGAGATACTATATTGGAAACCCTGTTTGTGTGTGTGTGTGTGTGTGTGTGTGTGTGTGTGTGTGTGTGTGTGCGCGCGCGCGCGCGCGCATGTGCATCTCCTTCTCTCCTTCTGAAACATATTATAGAATATGACCCAATAATTTTATACAAAATACTGTATAAAAGGTCTGTGTCTCGAGTGTGAAAGATTATTTCTTAAGATGCTATAAATATATAATTCCATTTTATCCCTTATATTTCCTAGAGGTAGAAATAAAATAGTGGTCATATATGAGGTCTGCTGAAAATACTACTGTTATAAGCATTCTTTTAATAGAATTTCAACTCATAAGTAATGGAGAACAGTTTTAGTGGAGCCAACTATTCAAATAAGAACACTAAATACAGTGTGGGCAAGTACTGGAAGGTTCTGATCCAGGGTAAAACAGCAACAAAAAATGTCAGTGCCTTGTTGGCATCAAGGCCACTGAGGGAAGAATCACCGCGTTCATCTATCAAAAGATTACTATCAAATGAAAGTAAATAGTTATCAGGGAAATGAGATGTGATTCCAATAGATATTTCATTCTGCATTTCAGAGTTGGAATAACGCAGTTTGTACCATTTCCTGACAACATGTGATAAACTTCTTAAAGTATAGAAATATCATTTTGCTTTTTACCCTTTCTGTTTTAATAGTTTTATTGAGATATTATTTATATACCATATAGCACACCTATTTAAATGATGCAGTACAGCTTTTAAAAATTACGTTCACAGAGATGTGCAACCACCACCAAAATCTAATCTAATATCATTGTCCTCATCCCAAAATGAATCTCTGTATACACACTAGCAAACATTCCTCACCCTCTTACCCACCTTCATCCCCCAGCTCCAAACAGCCAATAATCTACTTTCTGTCTCAATAAAGTCACCTGTCCTGGACATTTCATCATAATATATCTGGTTGTGTGAGGGGTTTTCTTTCACTTAACAGCATACTTTCAAGGTTAATTTATGTTGTAGCATATGCTTCATTTTTTAATCCCGTTGTTTAGTTAATTCACACATTTTTGAAATGTTTAATTTTAGTTATTTTACCCATTTTTATTATTTTTGCTGGAGAGTGGATGATGTCTCTGAGAAAGAGATTCATTTTATCATTCTGGAAGTCGATATTATTTTGTTTTCTAAACAAAATATTTTTGTAAGTTTAAAATATCATTTATTTTGTTTTTATTTGAATACAGTTTATCTATACATAATATTGCTTTCTTCTTATCCTTTTAATTTCATACAAATTATCTGTTAATTAATTAACTAATTAATTAAAGTCCCAGAAAAGTGGAATGCAGAGTATAGATCACATAAATCTATATACATATATATGTATTAACAAAATAATATGTTTTCCAGTTATACACTGTTTTTGAAAATGCTTACAGTCTTACAAACTGTTTGCAAAAGAAAATTGTTGCAGTCTTATTATAAAATGAACAGAATTTTGGAAAGGTTCCCTACAGTTTTCTCTTAAAGCTCTGGGATTTTTTAAAGGTCAGCAACCAACTGGTTTGTCATTTGATACAGAGGTGACTTGAAATAAATCAAAACAAAGAATAAAAAAAAATATTTTAAAATGAGAATTGTATAGTGGACATCCAACGGAGAAGCCTTTATAGACTTTAGATCCCTGAAAATATAAGGGGAGGTAAATGTTTTGAAAAATATCCATAGGGTGCTCAAAGACAATAAAATACAAAAATATAATTTGTAAAATATTACACAAAAGGTTGATGTAGTATTCATAATGTAGATCTTTATCTTATGAGCAATTATCCAATGCCTGGGGCATTCCTCAAAAGGAGTAAATCTATATAATGAGACTTCCTATTGTGTTATTTGAGAATAGAACTCTGTACGATTGTGAAATGAAAGAACAAAGCTACTTTCTCTTGAAAACTTGAAACAACTCATTTACTTCCTAGATTAGTTTTAACTTTTTTTTTATATGTAGCCACGGGCATTAAGAGTTTTAGGAACTTTAGTTCACTGCTTTAATAATAAATAAGGTCATCAATATTAAGGGTCAAAATTATGCCAGAAATGCAGGTCACTCTTCCCTTCAATTAAAAAGAATAAAGAAAAAAACATAATATTATACTAAGTTCTGTGGTAACAAAGTTGAAATGTTCATTTATGTCACAAAAAGTACTGTACTCAGAGAACACACAATGCATATTTTGCAAAATAATACTTAAAAATATAATTATTACAAATACAATATTTTTTAAATTTAATTTATCAGGGTGACATTCATTAATAAGAGTATATGTTTCAAGTGTACAATTCTATAATGCATCATCACTCAAAGCCAGATCTTCCATCACTAAATATTGGACCCCCCCTTAACATTTTCTATGTCCTCCCTCCCCACTTTCGCTCTGGTAACCATTATCCTGTTATCTGAGTCAATAAATTTTGTTT
This sequence comes from Macroglossus sobrinus, assembly GCA_004027375.1. NCBI lineage: Eukaryota > Metazoa > Chordata > Mammalia > Chiroptera > Pteropodidae > Macroglossus > Macroglossus sobrinus. The sequence continues at coordinate 10,062 of PVKZ01001333.1, forward strand.
GTCTGTCTGTCTAGTTTGTTGCTTTCAGTTTTATATCCCACATATGAGCAGATATGATATTCTAATTGTTGTTGTTACATGCTGCTGAGTTGCTCCGACTCCTGAGGACACTGTGAAGGAGTGACATACATCCACAGTGTCCTGCCCTTAATAACCCTGCTCAATTCCTGGGGATCCCACCCAGGTTTTCTTTTAGGGACTCTATTCATCTCATACTTGGTCTTCCTCTTTTCCTGCTGCCTGCGTTTTTTTCTCCAGCATTCTTGTATTTTCTAAGGAACCCTGCCTTCTCGTGATATTTCTGAAGTAGGACAGCTTCAGTCTTGTCATTCTTGCCTCCAGGGATGTTTCAGGCTTAATTTACTCTAGGACCTACTTGTTCAAGTCTCAAAAGAGATAAGACTCTAAAGTTAAAATTATTTGATTTTATATATATATATATATATATATATATATATATATATATACATATATATGTATATATATATATATGATTTTATATATATAAATATATATTTAGAAATGCATTTTATTACTGTATTTTGATTATAGGTTCATTATTAAAGGCTTAATATTATGATTTTATATCTATATATAATTATTATTACCTTATTATAAGTGTTAGGCTCCTTGAGATATGACCTAACAACAATCCTTCTCTGAAAGTCAAACCTCTTTGGTTAAATTAATACAGCATTTTTTTTACGAAGTTCTGAGTGATGGCTGAAGCATCATAGGAGCTAAGTGTGGCATGTTCATGACCCAGTTTTGTTGAGCTACTCATTCTTCCTTTAGTTGGTTAATTTAGTTCAAGACACATTTTTGTCAAACAGTAAGGCTTCTGATTAATAGAAACACATTTTTATGATTTCCTCATATGTTTATTCCATTGTTTATTGTAATTAGTATCTGGGAAGTGTGAAGAAAGATATCTATGTTTAGTATCATAAACACACAGGTCCAAAGTACTTCAACTTTAACTATATACAAATGTTATATCACCATTAAATGTTGCATTTTTCTTTGCGTGATATCATAATAAATGAAATTTATTAACTGCATTTCCCTTGAAGACAGTTTTTGAACTGTGCTTCTAAATCAAGTTATAAGTAACAAATTCTGAATATGTTCACCCATGCAATGAAGTTCTTGATGACATCAACATTTTGTACACAGAAATTTAATGTTTCTAAGCAATATTGTTTTTTTTTTTAATTATTCCATGAAACTTGACACTCAACAAAAACAACTGAGTAAGGGGCAAAGCTGAAAAGAATGTGTCATAAGCAAATGCCATTATAAATCACTGTATAGCATTTCTACCTGTCAAGAAGATTCATTAGTTATTATCCCATTTTAGTTCTGAGCAACTGACATGTAATCAAGAATATATAACATCTAGGCAGAGAGACTGGATACTTTGTAAAGCTCTGAATCTACCAACATCCCAGTCTTGCCAATGAAGAGGCAGTTTTAGAAAGATAGTATTTTCTTGTAAATGAACATTTTTTGAAAACTCAGGACTAGAAAGTATAATTTAAAATGTCCATTAATACATTGGAAACGTAGTACCCTGCCATTGTCTTTGATAGCATACTTCTCCAGGTTACTTTACAGAACCTTATCAAATGTCTAAATTCCTGTTACAGTAAAACAACATTCTAATAGCATCTCCATATAGGGGTGTCCTGAGCTAATTCTATTTGGTTTCTGCTGTATAGGACTTAAATACATGCTTCTTTGATCCTGAACATTTTGGGAGGAGGCTAAACTTTAGTTTGAAAATTCTTCATTTATCATTTCTAAGACTGATCTAAATGGAAACCAATTAATTTTGTATTTTAAACTAGCTGCCAGTTATTCCCAACAAGAGCATTGAATAGTGCTGTTCAGACTTCCACTATAACAGATGGTCCTCTTGTTTTATTTCACCAAATGCTTAGAAATTGAACCTCATCTACTTTATAGTCCTCTAGCAGTTTATGAGAATTTCAATTTCTCCATTTCCTCTCCAGCACTTGCTGTTATATGACCTTTTGACAATAACCATTCTACTGGTTACAGAATGTTTTCTCTTTGCTGTTTTGACCTGCACGCCCTGAGTCGCTGAGGTTGACTATATATGCTCGTGTGCTTATTGACATTTGTGTATCTTCTCTGAAGAAATATCTACTCAGATCATTTATCTACTTTTTAAAAATGGAGATATTTGAATATATATAGATATAGATATAGATATAGATATATAGATATATGTCTGATTAGTTCTTTTTCTGGTCTAGATGCAAGTGTCTTGTCAGGTATATGACTTGCAAATATTTTTACTAATTCTGTGGGTTGGTTGCCCTTTTACTTTTTTGATGGTGTTTTTGAAGCACGAAACCTCCTAATTTTCTTGAAGTCCAGTTAATCTACTATATGTGTCCTTCAGTACTTATGAAAATTATTTTAATATATGTTGTACAAAATCCTTGGTTTAATAAATTTTATTGATTTATCATGTCTTTATTTTTTCTGTTTTATTTTTCTGTACGGTTTTTGAGTAAGGGACCATTTTGGTGAAATTTTCTTTTTTTCCTATGAAGTACAGACAAGGTAGCTTTTGTGCTTGCTTTGTAAATAATTTTACAAAGATTTCTTCTTTCAGGAAATAGTAAAATTAATCAGTAGTTTTCTTAAAGAAATAATGAAAAAAATCTTTTTTTTTTGTTTTCTTGGTTGACAAAATTTCTCCTTTTAACCAAAAGCTAATCATATTATTGCATTAATATTTTTATTTTACTCCAAGTCTTGTAAATCATCACCACTGAGTAGATTAATTAACTGGCATTCTCTTATTTCAGGATTGGTGAATATATTTCATTGAAGAAAAACAAAACAAAATATAAGTATTTACATATACACACACACACACACATATATATATATACATATATATATATAGATATACATACATATATATATATTTAAAGTAAATTACAGTCAACATATTTAACAATATTCCTAGCATTTGCAAAATACCTCATAATATTCTGTCTCACTTTAATAGGCATTGAGTCATTTGACAATCATAAACACGCAACTGATTGAAATAGTCAATGGTTACAGTGAGGAAACTACATTTCAGAGAGATGGAAACTATTAGAGATATTTTAATTTGGTTTCCTGCTTTACGGTTTACAAAGCAATTTCATTGACTGTCTCTCTCGATCCTGTCACTGATTTTGTGAGGTGCTTGTGGAATATTTCAATTTCCAAGGCAACCTAAGGGTTATTTGTTAGCATAAATAACTCAGGCATCTAAATAAATATATGTAAAACAGAATTTTATCTTGACTTTCTAATCAAATATGGAGTATTATTTTTGTCATATGTTAAAAATCAGAGGGTGATAAAGATGATAATTAGGCAGCTTCTGGAATATTGGATCACCAGAAAAACAACTTATTATCTGGATAGAAAATCATGCTTATAAATATTTTAAGGGCTTGTTTACTCAACTAATAGAAAAATATTTATCATTTTTTAAAGATGACAAATCTAACTTACCTAAACTCATTTACACAATTTAACTTCCAAGTGAATGTTCTTGGGTAATGCTGTTGTTCCCAGTCTTGGTCCTTGTCCTCACTGCTTGAGGGGTTCACGTGTTGCTGGTGCCTTCTGAGCATTTCCCCACTTTGTCCAGTCAGGCTTTGCATTTAATTTGCTTGCCTAACAAATTTAATTTCATACTATTTTCACTTTATCTGGTCATAATAGCTCATTTCCTGAGTGATCCATCTAAAATTATGCTATTTTATATTCTCATATCTTCAGACTCTGGATATTCTAAATATCTCTTTGCCTTCTTTTTTCCCATTTGGCTGTATTTTTGACAAACACAAAAGTTATTTTTTTAAACTATCATGCTTGTATCCCACCTTTAAAACATCAGAATTTGATGGTGCTTCTTACTTCTAAAAAAAAAAAAAAAAAAAAAAAAAAACTTGTTTTGTGCACTAGCCATCTTTCATTGTTAATGTACCCTTGTGACAACATCGTGAACCCGTAAAGGATTCAATAGTATTGAAGTGGTAGAACGTGCAAAATAACAGAGCTTTCGTGCAGATAAAAGATTATATTCCCTCCACCTAAAGAAGCCCATAGATAGAAAAGCCAAGTGTGGTATGTTGTCTTGGCTTCGCAAACTCTGCAGGAGACAGGTGCTTTTTCCAATTCTCCAATCTACAATCCCTAAAACGTGTTTTTTATTTTCCTGGTCCAAGGTGACTGTTGATGGACCAGCCGTCGTAACTGACTTACACTTTAAGGTTAGAAGCAGAGGAGAAGAACATAGGCCTCTGTCAGGGTTATTCCAGGAGACTCCACAAAGCATCTTCACTTACAAGGAAGCAGCCAAGCCTTACGATGTGGACCAAACACAGCTGCAAGCAAACCAAAGAACTGTACTTGGGTGGAAATATTTTCACCTAAAAACTTAAGTTGTTGTGACTGAAGCAAAATAGGAGAATGGACATTTAAAAGGAGCAGAACCTCTGATTCATTGTGAATTTGTGATTATCTGACTACACAGCCTTGTCCTTTCTGCAGCATGTAATCTTTTTCAGAGTAAATTTTGAATAAATTATCACTCTAACCTTTATATTTTTTTCTTATCTCTTTTTTATCTCATCATATTTGTATTTGTATTTATATTTCTGCAGCCTATTTTTAATCAGAGAGAATCTACTGCCACTCATATGAAAACCCCCCAGACTTCCACACTCTATTTTTTCTCCTGTAAATTCTACTACATGAGTTGCTTTCCCTATTCAATGTGTTTTTATTCATCCATATTCAGGAATTGTCTCTGTTAGATCCACTGACAAAAAAAAAAAAAAGATTATTTCCTTCAATTTTCCTTCAATGCATGCTCTACCTCACAAAGTATTTAAAACTTTAGTAGTCATTATTATTTTCTAGGTCTATTTTCACTATATTCTCTTTCCATTTCTAGGATATAAAAAAGTGTTTGCCTTTTAAAAATCGTTTTGAGTTGAATGTGTCTCTGTCTCCTCGCCACACACACACACACACACACACACACACACACACACACAATCTATGTATTGAATCCCTAACTCCTAGTCCCTTGGAATGTATTTGGAGGTAGGGCCTTAAGGGAAATGATTAAGTTAAAATGAGGTCATTTGGGTGAGCCCTAATCCAATCTGACTGGTGTCCTTATAATAAGAGAAAATTTGGACATAGAGAGAGACCAGGGATTGGCACACAGAGAAAAGGCATGCAAAGTCAGAACAAGAAAGTGGCCTGATGCATGCCAAGGACAAATTTTTCAAGAGGAAAAAACCTGCCTACACCTTGACCTTGGACTTCTAGCCTTCAAATCCAGAGATAAATATGTTTGTGTTGTTCAAAGTGTACAATCTGTGGGAGTTTGTTATGGCAGCCCTAGCAAATTAATACAAAAATTATTTAATAAATATTTAGTTAATAAAATGCTTACAAAATTCTTATTTGAGAAGAGGATATCTATATTTAAAAAAAGTAAGCTTATTACAGTAAATGCAAGTAACAGATAAAAAAAAAAATTTAGGATCTCTTTTGTAAACGTGTCCCCACCTTCACCAGCATGGTGTCCAAGAACCTGAAATATATCCGTTTATAAAAGTTCACTTCATAGGTTGTAATGCGAACATTGACTTCCATCTTACCGAATGGGCAATGCTGAATACACAAATCCCTTGTCATTATTTAGCCCTTAAATTATTACCTTCAACCACAGGGCTTGACTATTACATTTTAAAACTTTAGCATATCCAAGCCAGGAAGAACCAGCTACAAACTCTTAGGGACCCGGTGGAAATTAAAAATTTCAAGAGGGCAATGGTGGGCATTAAGGCAAGCACAAATCCTGAGTGTGGAGCCTGGTGTGAGGCACCCTTTGCACACCCTTGACGTTGGCATTGAAGCTTCGTGATTATGGACTAAGACAGACATGATCTGTGCTTTATCATTAACGAATGATACACTTCTTTCTTCTGGCTGTTCTGTAGCCTGCTGATGACTAGTGCTAGCTGCCTCTATGGTGCCTTTCCCAGCATTATTGTCCTGGCAAACCATTTCCAAATAAACTAGAACAAGTGTCCTTTTAAAAAGAACTATATTCTATTTCTCCATGGTCTTAAGAATATCCAAATTACCTGTCTTTAACTCCCCCACAGGGAACATAGGTGACTGTGTATATTAAATAACAAAGTAAACTTCACCAACTACCATTTGTTATATAAATATATATTAAAAAATATTAGGTGGTATACAGAGTATTTAAATGAATCCTGTGCTTTTTTTTTTCAAAAGCAAACTAAACTGTGTTCTACATTTTATCTGTCTTCTGAATATTCAACAACTTTTTAAATTAATTTGAACTCAGAAAACTATTACTCTAATTTGCATTTTTAACTCAAGAAATTTTATTGAACTGCAGCGTCTATCTCTGCCAAGTGTAATGCTGTATTTTCTCAGTTTTAGGGTTCCGCACGACTCAATGCCAATCACTTCTAAGCTGCTGCAAAATTGAAAATCCTCACAAATAGTTCCACCAAAAAAAAATCCTTAATGCTCTGATTACAGAATAGGAACACCTTTAAAGTGTTTACCTCGGAAAAGAACAAAAGGAAAGACGCGGTGACTTCGCACACTATTTTCAGAAATAAATTATCTGGCGATGCTGCTAAGCTTCTCTGAAAGCTGCTTTCTCAGAGTTATTAGATTTTATGCACCCAAATACAATGAAAACAAGAAACTCTCAACCATAGGAACTGAGGTAAAGTGGTATTTTGTGAAAATCGTTTTTTTTTTTTCAATTACAATGTATAACAATAGACTTAAAAGTGACATTTTAAAGATGTATTCTATTGCACAATATCAACATTTCTATTACTATAGTTAGAATACATATTGCACTGTAATAAAAATATCAAACTTGAGTCAAAAATGACTTTAAAAATAAGGGGGTTGATTATTTTATTTCAAATATGTCTAGAGAGAAAACTGACCTCAGGCCCAGCAAATCTGGGCTCTGGTTCTGGTTTTCTATGACTCTCTGGGTTTTGCCTTCCTCCATGATTATTGTGAGACAACTCTCGTAGTTCCACGCATTCCACCAAGAACACCAGAATGAGGAGAGAGGTCATCTTCTTTATATTTCCTAGTTGGAGCAAAGAAACCTTTCCCAGGTATCCAGCGAAGCTCCTGAATGCAATCAGATATAGATTCACAAATCCATCACTGCTAGGATAAATGTTTTTATTTGGAGTGGGGTATTTATCCAGCCATTTACTCCTCTAATTTGTTGCACTTTAAATTTATAGTCTATCCATTCACCAATAATATATATATATATATATATATTCTTGGTGCTAAGCTTCAATAGGAAGGATCCACCTCTGGCTTAAGATATATATATTTCTTTTCTACATTGAATGACCATCCTGGTTCAGTGGTCCTCTGCCTCACATCATTCTCAGATTGGGCCTAAAGCTGTAGAAGCAGCCTCTATATGAGAAACGGTAAAGGCAGAGAGAGAATAAGAGTGAACCACACACTAACTCTTAAGCCAGAGGTGAACCCTTCCCTTCTTCTTCACTTTTTAGTGTCCATAATATGGCAGGTGCCCTGACATCACATCAGCAAGGTAGAGAATAAGTCTTCCTCAAAGAGAGGCACTATGAAAGAGTTCCAATGGGAAAAGACAATTCTTATTTTAGCAACAGGGCAATATACCACAAGGGAGGGAAAAAAACCTTTTCGCCCTTCACTATGGAGTGTCCTTATCATTTATGGTTCCTTTTCAGTGTGAATGCTTTTTGTAGGATAAACTGTAGTACCTTAAAAAGGGATCATTTGAGATCTACTTAGAAACTATTAGAATAATCCAAAATTCAACCCTTTCGTGCAAACGTAGACAAAAGGATATTTTTTTTACATCTGATCCTAGTATAGGAAATAGATCTATTTATAACTTCCTATGTCCCAAGTTCTTTAACTTCTGCATGCATTTCTTTAGTTTATAAGCTTTAAATTAAATCATTGTTTCTGGATTTTTATTTGTTTATTTATTTGTTTAAAGTAATAAAAAAACATATATCTAGACTTTTTTCCTATAGATAGCAGCAGAATATCACTAGTTTTTAAACATAATTAAAATATATAAAAAGCACAAATCATTTCATATGTTGCCTACCAAAGTTATGTACATTTTATTTTTAATAAAATGTCATTGTATTATATATTTATGTATGTATACTAAGAGCAATCTCTTTTAATATTAAACCATTTTAACTCCTTTTTTTATTATTAAAATATCTGTTTTCTAGATATGGGTAGCATCCAGATGGGGGAAAAAGTAAAACCCTTATCTTTTTTTAATGACAAATGTATTATGTAGAAATTGCAAGGTATATACAAAATCAAAAACATGAAAATGACTGCACACCATAGTAGATTTAGCAAGGTTTTTATAGAATAAGGAAAAGCTAAGTATGTATCCTTGCAGTTTTAACTTAGTCACCATTTTTGACTTGAAGCAAAACTCATGGTTTAGGATCCTGTTTTCATGCCGCATACTTATAGTCTCAGTAAGCTTCATGATTATGTTTTCCTAAGAACTGTTCTGGCGAGTGTTATATTTGTTACCTAGTCCAAATTCCACCTAGTGGTAGGAGAGACACAGCCAAACAGAAAGAAAAAGGAGAGAAGATTAAAGGCAAAGGGAGTTTTCCCAACTGGTGAGCCTCCTTCATGTCTGTTTTAGTTATTTTTCACCCTCTATGAGTGGCATAGATTTTGGAATATCTCATAATTGATTTAAGCAAAGTACCTCCACTTTTTTAGAAGAAGAATATATTTCAAAAGGAGTTAGAGAACAAACTTCAAGAGTATCATGTATATTATTTTTCCCCCAAATGTGAATGCTCATTGTTCATTTTACCTATCATATTCAATTTTAAACTAATGAAGCCTTGTAATTATCTAGGTCAAAGAATTTTATTTTGTAAGATATCTCTCTTGCTAGGGATTTACAGTAAGAGATTTCCACTCCAAATAAGGGGAGGAATTACAACTTGGTCTCATAAAAACTTCATACTGGGAAAGGGGAAGATGAGAAAGCAAATTTACTTATTTTTCTCACTTTTCTTTAAAGTTTGTTTCCTTTTATTTCCCTCTGCATAGCTTCTTTCTCAGCAAATATACTTGACTTTTTAGATTTACCAAGAATGCTCTAAAGTATCTTTAGACCTATGTCTACATGAGTTTTTTTCAGTGTAGAGCCTACAGAATTTGAACTGATTTTCTTCACCTATTAACTTCACATCTTTCCGAGAGGGAATTACTTAGATTGAATCTGGTGTCTATTTGTCATCTAGGCAACTGTGGTTGAATGGAATCATGCATGTAACCTTACTCCCCATCTCTGCTGAATAAGGTGTGGGTGATAGCTCTGTAGAGAAACTGTGGATATGCAAGAGGAGGAGATGATTGTAATAGGACGTCATTCTTTCTAATTGAATAGAATAATGAACTGATGTTAATCATGACGAAGAGGAAAAGTGCTATTTTATATTCATTATACATATAATGTTTTCTGGATCATAAGGGATATCAGGCAGTAAACGCAAATGAGAAGATGCATCTTTAACCTATGTTACACAAACCACACCAGTAAATATAGTCAATGATAAATTATGGATTGTTGTTTCCTTTGTTGATTTCAAGTAAAACTATTTATTAGAATTCAAGTTCTATGGGAAACAAAAGTTGCTATTGTTTTCACATTTCATAGATTTGTGCTGATGTTACGAGAACTTTATATAGACCACTTAAATCCAAGGAAAGGAAAAGAAAATAGCAAAGTTTTAACTTATTGAAAGGCTTGTCAATTTCATTAAAGAAAATAAAAATAAACAGAGTGAAAAGGAGAGATGAGTAGGAAGTTGGTAAGAAAGCACCAAAGTGGTTCGTTTTAATATAGGAAATTTAGAAGAAAGGGGAAGATTTGAAAGTAATAATAAAGACACTTTGATCTCTCTCTCTCTCTCTCTCTCTCTCTCTCTCTCTCTCTCTCTCTCTCTCTCTCTATCTCTCTCTCTCTCTCTCTCTCTCTCTCTCAAGTCTCCAGTAGAACATAGAAAAAAATCAAATAGTGTGTTCATGTAAGATGAAAATCGCCAATGTGGCACTATGGGACATTCACTTTAATTGCTTCAAAGAGTCAACAAGGCAACATATATGCTTGAAACAGCACATTGATTAAAAAAATAAATAAATAATAATTCTCAAGCCTTTAGAGAGCTCAGAGTACAGTCCCAGCCTCATGATGTTTATACTGATAACAAGAAGGATCAAAACAACAGTGTTCTGGCCAATGAATCATATTCAGGGCATTTGAGGACCACTGTATGTAATAGAAAAGGCTTTGAACAGGTTTTTTCTGTATTTCTTGCTTTAAAATTCTCTCTGAGATCAAGGACTACCTTCTTGGTACACAATTTGGCAAGGTACATAGAGATCACACGTATTTTCATAAATATTGCTGTAGTTTTATTTTATATGTCACTTAGTTATTATATTTACTATTCATATTTTGAGGCTGGCATTTTCTATATGCTTTCCTAGAGAAAATCAATTTTTTACCATTAGGAGAACAAGACAAAGAAAATTAACCACATGTACTAAAGCCATTTGCTGTCTATGAAATTCAAAGCTAAACACAAACAACACATACAAAGTAGGAAACAGCTTCAATCCACTAGCTGCAGCATGTCTGAAGCTCAAATGATAATTGAATTTCATGGGCTTTAACTTTGTCTTGCATGACAAATATTCCATACTCAAAAATAATAATTATAAAGTAAATGAAATAATTACCTAAGCTAAGCACAAATTGATATAATTCCCTTTTGGCTCCAATAAATATGCCAGTAACATATAAGCTTTTATAAAAAAATAATATTACTTTCTGAAAAAGAAATATTTAAAAATAGAATGTTATTAGAATTTATAATAAGAATATCATCAGAATGATTTTGAGAAAAGATGAACTTAATTTTTGTGATGTTGTTAACTTTGTAGTCTTTGTTAAATAGGATTTAAGATAAAAATTATATGAACGTGTTTGAGAAGCTTTACTTGATTCTTTGTAAAGAAACCCTTAGTAAGACATTTAAGATAAGAGCTAGACTAAGTTTTAAAGAAATTTGAGTGACAGTTAAAAACTTTCACTGTTAAGGGGATGATTACCAATGCACACTTCTATTGTTATCACATTCTGAGCTTCATTGCTGAGTTATTCAAATGTCACCTAAACATATTCAGATAGTACCATGCTCTTATATACTAAGCTTGTGATATTTCCCCCCAAATAGCTTGATTTCTATCTCCTAAGACAAATTTGAGTGGTGCACTCAATATAATTATTTGTATCCATACTTACTTTAAACTTTTTTTGTCTTCCACTTCTGTTAGCACCTATGCAAGCAGATTAAATGGTTGCCCCTTATTTAACGTCTGCTGATAGATGCTACAGTCATCCGGAAGAGACCATTTTTTTCAGGGAGATTATCTCAAATGCTAGAAAACAAACAAACAAAAAGCCTTTTATGTATTTGGGATTCCCTGCCAGTCCAGGTATAAGGAATTAACTGGAAAAGTTACAGCCATCTGATAATATTTTTATTCCCAAATTCTGAAATAGTCATGCTTTAGGGTCTTATTTCAGGATGTTTACAAATCCTTATTGTCTAATTCTAACCCTTAGTACTAGAGAATTCTGATGTTTAAAAAGTGGCAAGTTCTGTTAGATGATTTTCAAACAGCATGTACAAAGTTTGCAACTGATTTTGTTGATACAAATTTACTGTGATGAGACCAAACTCTTAAGGATCCTATAAAGTTTTATAAAATTATCAATAATGCAAATTAATAGTATTTAATATAGAAGGCCTAAATGTGGAAACTAAGCCAATCAAGCTCTAAGTAAAAGCATAATAGAATATTTTCCTGATCTTAGGACAGAAAACAAAAAACATTAACTATGAAAGTTCAACAAATTAGAATTTATAAGACTTGAAAAATAAATCTTCTATGCATATATATGACAAAATATTTATGTTCCAGAAAACACAAAGAACCCTTACAAATCAATAAGAAAATCACAAAGACAAGCCAGTGAAAAATTGCCAAAAAATGTGATTTGTCAACAGAGAAATATAAATTAAACCACAGAACAATATTAATAGACACCTATCTGAATGGCTAAAAATGAAAAAGGCCATAAAAATGTTAAGGAGAATAAGGAACAGCTATAGATCTCATATACTTTGGCAAAAGCATACATTGAAATGATCACTTCAAGAAATGGCATTATTCATTTCTAAAAAGCAATAGAACTGCATAACACAAAGAGTGACCCTTGATATATGAAACTAAAAATTATGCACTTGTATATCTATATAGCTAGACTTCTTCAATGTCATCTATATGTTCACTTTCTCCCTTTCCATTTTCTCTTTGGGCCCCTGCCAACTGGTTTTGCTCTCATCAAAAAGTCTATAACAAAGATCACCAAGGTTTTGTTGCTAAAACCAAGGGACTCTTCTCATATCCCATTTCACCAGGCCCAGAGACAGACTCTGGCATTGAATTCTCTCCTCACGGAAATTTTATTTTCCTTTACTACTTCTCTAAAAAGGATCATGCAAGTGTACATCTCATTGCACTGGTGTTGAGACAAATTCAGCCAAGATCTATGTGTAAATCTGTTTGCAACTTCTCATTCTTTCTCATTCTTTAGTGCTTAGTCATATTGATAAGTGTTTCATGAACATAAAGATTTTTTGTAGAGTAAGTTTGGGAGACTCAGGGTTAAAAGAAATTACACACATTTTTACTGCAGAATATTTTCTTTCTTTTGACATGCCCACATGTTTTGTAAATTTTCAGTGCAAGATATGGAGCTTAGCATTTCTAAGTTTATTTAACCACAAGTCTTCTTTATGTTCTGTGTATTAGGTAGAATCTGCCTGTAAAACAGCTACACTGGACATAAAAAAGGGAAATAAAAACATTTGAAGGTTCAGCCATATTTTTGCTTAGAAATATAGTTAGAAATACAGTTAGAAATAGTAAAATACTAATAGGCTGTATTGTGAATATCATTGTAGTAATGACATTAGTATTGTGAATATCATTGCAGCTTTTGTTATTCTAGTTTTAGAAAATATCTGATCCAAATGTTTACTTTTTATTTGCTATAATTTAGTAATGCATTTGCAAAACATAGAAGTGTTCACTTTCAAGAAAACTCACTTAACAAAATAATGTGTCTCCCATTGAATTTATTCTAGCCAAGGTTGTACAGAATAGGATGTGTCCATTATTGAAATGTTTAACTATTAGCCTTTCATCCTTGAATAAATGAACATTAGGCCTTTGCCTTTTTAAACGTCATAACAAAAATGTCTTTAATGCCATATTCTTTTTCTTTAAAAAAGTAAAAAGTCCACTATCTTAATATGTTTCTTCCCTTCTGATACAGTTACTCTGTTTGGCAGGAAATGAGCTCACATTTCCTTCTGCCGAAGAAAGCAATCTGTGAACCATATACAGTTTGAGAAAAGCATCACCTTATTCAAAAGATAAATCATATGATATTGTTATGCTGCATGAATAAGAAAGCATGGATTGAGAATAGATTAGATGATTGCATTATAAAGACATCAAAGTAAACTGATCTGAAGGGTGCGCTGTGAATGGACTGAAATTCAAAGATATTACATCGCTACCTGAGTCTGTGGGAACCTAATGAACAAATGCTGATTTTCTATTGCAAACTTTCAGAAGATGGAGCATTAATGTGAGCCCTATTTTAGAAAGTGTGTTATATTGATTGCCCTCATTATATATGGAATAATATGTTCAGCTAAATGATTTTTACTAGTAAGATTGTTTAAAAACTTCTCACCTTGTCCATCAATGATTAAATAAAATTGTTAAATGTTGATTAAATAAAAATTATTGTACTTTTAGTTCTTAAATATTGAATTAGTTTCCTAGGGCTACCTAGCAAAAACCAGGTAGCTTAGAATAAGAGAAATTGATTGTCTCACAGTTTCAGAGAGCGGAAATCTAAAATCAAGGCATCGGCAGGTCCATGCGCTCTCTAAGACACTAGAGAGAGATCTTTCTCAGGCCCGTCTCCTAACTTCTGGTGGGTTCTGGGCTCGAGGCAGCATGACTCCAATCTTTACATGAGTTCTCCAAGTGCAATTGTTTATATCTGTGTCTGGATTTTCTCTTATTAGGACATTGGTCATACTGGATTAGGGCTCACCCCGATGACCTCATTTTAACTTGATTACCTCTGTAGAGTCTCTATTTCCAAGTAAAGTCACATTCAGGGACACTGGGATTAGTATATACTGTAACTGAATGTGGCTGCCCCAAAATTCCTGTTGAAACCTAATTCCCAATGTGATGGTATTCGGAGGTGGGACCTTTGAGAAGTGATTAGGTCGTGAAGATAGAGAGCTCATGAATGGGATCAGTGCTGTTGTAAAAGAGACCCTGCAGAGATCTCTGGGCCCTTATGCCTTGTGAGGAAAAAGCAAAAAGAGGTTATTGAATATCCAGGAAGTGAGTTCTCAACAGACAATGAGTCTGGTGGTACCTTGATATTGGATTTCCAGTCTCCCGAGCAATAAGAGATGACTTTTGTTGTTTATAAGCCACCCAGTCTATGTTGTTATGTTATAGCCGCTCGAATAGACTAAGACTGTACCCCGCCTGAATAGACTAAGACCGTACCCCAGTTTGGGGGAACACGATTCAACTCCAACAAGTATTGCTTTTTATTCTAGTTATGCCACTGTACCTGCCCCCCAAATTTCAAGGCAACCATGATCCAGTTTTTCTCTATTTTTTTTTAAATTAAAATTTCAGTAAAGCCACCAAAGTCCCTGACTCATTCTGAGCATTTGGCACTTTTAGAATATTGACTTTTACTTTTCACATTCCTTCTACATATTCATTCTATGGCTTCTGTGACTACAGGCAAGATGTTTGTTTTAAAGAGTGAAAAAGTAGAAAAAGAATCAGTTTATTTTATTGAGAAAGCAAACTCCTTCCCATATACCTCCAATGTAATAACTCTTAAGTCCAGTTGCTGGGATCTAGCAAAAGGGCCAACAGCAGTTTGGAGTGACTAGAAATCATAAGTCATTTCCTGCTTTTGAGTACACCGATTCCTAAAAGTACACACATAGACACACATACACACATACACACATACACACACATACACACGTATACATTCATAAATACATACATACATACATACATAATCACAGTTATGCTAGCAGTAAAGAATGTATGATGTCTCTGTTGAGTCAGTCCCTACCTTATGCATTATAAAATACCTGTAGCAATAAGAATTTGATGGTGTTTAGTGAAATTGGTGATTCTTTTGTTTCCTACACATCCCAATTACTCACAAATGAGATTTAAGAAATAGACACAAAAAGAGGATATTGAAGACCTGAGAGTTTCATCCTGATATTTTACATCCTGACTTTTTAGTAGAGTTTATTTTGTCATTGTAATCAATTTATCATCTCACCAATTACATATTTTATATTATATTGAGGCTCTATAAAATATAAACATGCATAGAAGTAAGTGAGGGCACTAATACTTAAAAAAACAGCATACTTTTCTTCCTCAAGTGTATTGTTATTACAAACTGAAATATATTTTCTCCAATGATGCATTTTAACATATCTCATTAATTCTTATATATAGGAAAAATATTTGTTTAAATATTATACATAGAAACAAAATGTCCTAAGCAGAAATAATTTCAATTTATCATTTAATAGGGCTTTGGAAAATTTTCATCTTTTACTCTCTTATTTATGAATAAACAGATAATGTTTATGTGTATTAAGATTTTTTCTAATAATTCCATATAGAATGAAATGATGCATTGACATTTCTGTGTATCAGACAGATTTTTTTTTTTTTTTGCAGTATACTTTTGTTAAATTTTCTGGGAAATAAAATATATTTATGTTTGCTATTTGTCAAGATAGCACTGAAAGACAAATAAAATCTCATGTTCTTTCTGTAAAGTTACAAAGGGAAACTGTCAGGTGACTACATGCCAGGTACCAACTAGAATTGAATCCCTTCAGAGAAGACAGAGGTAACAATAAATGGCATTCGAGTTAAACACTATTGCTGAAAGAAGAACTTAATGAAAACAGTGAATCAAAAATAAGATGTCTTGAGGATACTAAAATGTCCAAGATAACTTAAGTCTTGTAACTTCGGCTTATATTATTTTATATATATCATATAAACAGCACTGCTGTTCTTAGGAAAACACTAAGTAATATTTGCAAATAATATTTTTCAACAAAGACGTCTGGCTACAATCAAACATAACATATCTACATAGTGTAACAATTCAATATAATTGATTGCAAATAATTTGAAGCTGTATCAGAATAATTCACAACTAGAAATAGTCTTTACAAAACACTGCTTCAAACATAAATATGGCAACGTACAGTAAAATAGCCACTTAAAATTTTAACTGTAAAAAATCACAATTAAAGTTGAAGCAAACTATTTTATGATATGTGAGATGTCATGAATCTTCCATATTTTCTTCCACTTGCAGAAACGCAACAGTCTATTCAAACAGCTAAAGCCAACATGATCATTTAAGTTGAGAGAAATGTATAACTGTAAAATACCAGGATAAGTTTACCTCCAGATATGAGACTTATTTTTAATGTTCATTCTTAAATGATAGTTTAATAATTCTTAAATGACATACGTGATATAATGGAAAATTTTAAAGGACAGAGACATAAAAACATCCATTTCAGAAATCTGAAGTGCAAAATATATGTAATCACTTTATTGGCAGTTTATCGGGTAGTTTCAATTTGGTGAGGTATCATGAAAATGCTGTTTGCTATAAACGATCCCCTTCCTAAGCTGTTTCAAAACCCTCATTTTTAACAAGATGTGGTTCTCTTAATATTTAAATTCCATTTTCTGGTTTTTGTTTTGTTTTGTTTTTGTCTAGTTTAAAATTCTAATTTCAAATCATTTCAGAGTTTACCCATGCCCATTTCCATGGCTCAGCCATCTCTGGAATGGAGGCAGGGGCCAAGCCTATCTCTGAGAAGCCAGCTCTACTCCTCTCCCCGGTGTGGGGCAGAGAAGGATAAAAAGAAGTACACAGATCCTCTTACATATAGGACCAGTCATACCTAGCTGAGGGGGTGTGTCCTTTCCCATCTCAAGGAATGTCAGTTCCCCTCCGTGATGCTGGCTTCCTCTCTGGATGCTGTGGCTCTTTGTAGCAGGACTCGCATCACTAGGATGTACAAGAATACTTTGTCAGGTGGGATCATGAACTAACTTTGTCCCCCACACTTCCCTCAAAAATATTTTCAATAGGTGAATATTATCCCCTGATCCTCAAAGATAAATTGAACAGTTCCATGATAAAACAGTTTTATCATTCTTAAAATTATTTTGATGTAATAAATACTCTCGTCTCTTTAAGTCACTAAACAGAAAATGCCTTTTGCTATTATCGTTTTGGAGCCCAGTGTGAGGACAACAGGAGAGGCAATGGCAGCATGGTAGATAGAAATATAAGGATAAAGGGGATCAAATATATGGTAGCTGAAGGAAATTAGACTTTGGGTGGTAAACACACAATAGAATATAGAGATGTCAAATGATAACGTACACCTGAAAACACTATAACTGTATTAACCCATGTTACCCCAACTAATAAACTTTTTATGAGCATGAGTAGGGTCGTCAAAGTGGTAGGTTCTGGCTTCACCTTTTGAAAACTCCTTAATTTCTTTTTTTAAGCTGCAATTACTAAGTGCCTTAGTCCTCTAACTAGGGTTTTAGCTGCAATTCCTGGATTAGTAGGTGTGTCTTATGCTACCTCACAAACAAATGAGTTACTTGCATATTGTAAGTTGAGGTAGCAAAAGAAATTAAAGTCTGTTTTCTTCTGATTTTTCTCACTCTATACCCTGATACATTTTTCCATCATTATCTGTTTTAAAAAGTGTTTTGAAGGTGTT
This sequence comes from Macroglossus sobrinus, assembly GCA_004027375.1. Taxonomy (NCBI): domain Eukaryota; kingdom Metazoa; phylum Chordata; class Mammalia; order Chiroptera; family Pteropodidae; genus Macroglossus; species Macroglossus sobrinus. The sequence continues at coordinate 28,247 of PVKZ01001333.1, forward strand.
ATCACCAACTCAGAAATGGAATAAGCTTAAAATTCAGTTCTACCATTTTATATTTTCCTCCGAAGTTTTAGAAAAGGGATTTGCTACGTTCTCTTTTTAAAAATTCACTTTGAAATTCTCCAAGACAAATTCTTATATATAGAACTATAATTAATAAAATGATCAGGGAGCACTAATCATCTCCATTCCATATTTTTTTCATAGCCACCTAATTGATATGCTTCATTACCTTTAATACCATGTAAAATTAGAACTTAATCAAACTGTTATTTGGTATTTAGAAAATATACCACATACAGTACTTCTTTAAAGCTATTTTATTGATGTTTCTAAGTTAACTATATTTTTTCACACCTCTTTAAATTTTTCTTAAAAGAATATATTCAGATAGATTCCCCTTTTTTGTCCGCTGTCAACCTGATATGAAGGAGGAAAGTATGACTGCCCTGAAACTCTTTCTGCACCCAAAGCCCCTAGTGTGAGCCAGAAAAGGGTGAAAAGCCAAGATCTTACATAACTAGTCATACATACATAAACTATTTCAACTACAATATGCCAGTGCATTTAGCAAGTTCTTTCTTTGTCTTAAAAGGTTCCTGAAATCCTTTCTCTTATTAGTTTGTTGGAGTCTCCATTCAGAGATATGTCATGAAAATATATTTTTCCAGAATCCATTTCTAAATGGTGTTTTTTGCTTATATTATGTTATGTTATATTATATTATATGTATTATATAGAGTCTCAGGTGTACAACATAGTGATTCAACATTTTATATATTACAAAATGATCACTACAATAAGTCTAATAACTATGTCATGAATGAGCCCCTTTTTCTATTGCATTTAGGTTGCCTAAATCAAAACATTTAGAAATTATTTTGTGAGATATCTAAAAATTATGTTATTATCGAACATTATTAGTATATTATGTTATACATTGTATATTATGTATCATATTAATATAATAATTACCTATTTTAAATAAAGTAAGCCATGCTTTAGAGAAAAAATTTTGATAATACAGAATTCAGAAGAGGAAAAAAGTCAGTATTTTAGAGGCAAATAGAACTTATTTAAATTCTGGCCCTGACAATTTACTAGCAATGTGATCCTGACCACGTTAAAATCATTTTAAACGTCATGTATTATAAATGTAAAATTATAATAATACCTATCTTATAAAGTGGATATGATAAATTAACTTAGACTACTTATGTAAATTATCTCATCAAGAAAACTTGGCACAATAAAAGGGACTTGATATTAAGTAAAACTTTAAAATTGTTGTTATTAGTAAGAAAATCTCAAGTTTTCAAATTAAGTTATAAAAGAATTATATAAGAATCTAGTCTCAAAATTCAAGGCAAAGTTTACATACAGATGTAAGATTCATGAATGGTTGTAAGAAACATTATATTATTTAATTACTATATTCAAATACTATATTTCAATAACCAATAAATGTGACTCTGTTTTTACAACATGATTTTAAAGCCTTTCCTTTATCTTTGTCATGTTGCTGAGCAAGTTCGAGCTTAGTACTCATATAATAATGCAATTTAAAAATTTTTAATGCCATGTAAACCATCAAAACTTCTTAAAACTACCTTCACATTCTATTTATGTATTTCATTTTAATACTATCAGTAAATATTAACTGTATTGCCTAACAACAAATCTAAACACACTGTAATAAAATATATTTATATTGACTATCTGCCCATCTGATTTCCCTATGCTATAAATCAATAAATAAAAATCTGTTGAGTATTAGAGCAACAAAATATGTTTCTTGATGTACTATTCTTTCTGAAGTACAACTTCTCTGCAACTCTTTGATAAGTCAGTATCTTAATTTTATTGTCAAAATGGTTTTCTAAATTAGTTATTAATCTCCACATGATCTAGGCAGCAGTGAATTCAGAATCAGTTCCCCTGCCGTCATATCACCACAGCATAGTGTCCATGAGTAGCTTGAATATGTATTGAGGAAGTAATTTAGATCGGAGAAAAAGAATCATAGGTTTGGGCCTGAAATTGGGCATTACTTTTTTGTAAATTATAATCTGGTGGCCAACACAGATGCTTATGGATCTCTTAAAGTAAGAGAAATATGTTATTAAATGTATAGTTTTTCTTCATCACTTAATAATAAATCTCATGACTAAATTTTCATAAAATGATGTACACCGAGTACGTTTGATTTGTTTTTTGAGATGAAAACATTACATATTTCTCCTTTTGCTATATTGGTGTGGTAGGGATTTAAATAATAATACATCTATTCTTCATGGTATTTACTACTTAATAATATTCACTGCTTTATATACTATCCTCCTAAAAAAATTAAAGTTACTAATTCTAAGCTTTTGTTAAGCATTTAATATTTAAACAGAAATCAGCATTTTCTTTTATTCTATTTGCCTAGGAATAGTGTTTTTTTTTTTCAAAATAGATTGTATCATATAGTGGGTTTTCTACACATATAGAGGATTTTGAAAAACATTTAAAAAATAAAATTGAATCTAAAATAATATACTAAATTATAAGAGATTAGTTTAGACTTAACTGAAGTTTGTTTGACTGAAAAACAAAGAAAATAGTCTTTTGATATGATAAGGGTAAATACAGGGCATTATTTTTTCCTTTCAACTTATATATGTATGTATGTAAACATATATACATATATGAATGTACATATGTACATTTATGTGTGAGAGGTAAGTTTGCGAAAGTGTAGGGATAACATAAAATGTTTTCCTTACTATACATTGCATTACAACTTATATAAAAATATTTAGAAATCATTTTCAAGACTGGTAGATTTTCTTCAACCTAGAAAAACCCATGACATTTTGACAGATGATTGAGTATCAACTTCAAAGGTAATTTATAAGAAATGAAAGTGAGGCAATAATAAGTAGAGTAGGTTAAAAAAATAAGGAAGAAATTGTCAAGAAGGCACAAATTTGATGATTAGGAAAATGAGAATAAAGTTTATGATTTTGATTATTGTTGTGTGAGAGACATAGATTCCTCAAATATAAAAATAAGTCACCTACAAATGTATTTATGTCCTCTTTAAATTAACTTCCTCACACTCTATACAATGAAGGTAGTTTCTATTCTGAAATCATCTTTGCATGTCTCTGAAGCACCTGCAAGGAAGATATTTTACTTCTAGGTTTACAGCTCATCTATCCTCTCTCACTGCCTATAAAGATAAGTTATATACTCTTTCTATTCAAAAATTTAAAAAAGAAAATAAGTAAATAAAGTGCCTTTAACTTTCATTCTCTTAGTCACTCTTAAAAACCAAAGATTGAATGTTTATATGTTTTATTTCATATGAATTGACACAAAGTTCTGTGCATTTGATTTTAAAAAGTACAATTTTGCAAGAAATCTTCATCATGTCAAACTTTAGGAGGTTTTATCTGTATAATAGGGTTAATAGTTTGTAACCAGTCCCCTACACAGAATTTTCGAGAATCCCTCTGAGATTTTATAGATAAAAATAATGTGTATATAAACAGTATTAAAATGAATCTGTTCTTAATCACAACTTTAATTTTGTAGTTTGAACAACATCTCTCCTTTACCCATTCACTTTGTCAATAAAGTAAAAGATGGAATAAAAAGAACTGAATTAAATTTGGACCATACTTTTAGGATAGGAGAAGAGAATCACTTTACAGTTAACAGGGACTCTTGGAATGGGTCAGAGTTTAGAATTAAAACTCCATATATGCTTCACATGATTACGTAAATTTTGTTGTTTCAGAAATGGCAATGTCAAAGCCAAGGTGATGGCAGAAATGAACATTTATTCACCATGTATAATTATTATTATTATTATTTTGGTAGTGGCATGGTTGTTTTTATCAAGGAAAGTTAGTTTGTATACCTTAAGGAAGTGTGTATGTCTCTTAAGGGGAGAAAAAGTCTATTAATAGTTCAGAATATTTTTTGGTTAGATTGTTTGAGATTTTTTCCTGTTTCTTGAGGTAGGTCTATGTTGCTATAAATTTTCCTCATATAACTACTTTGGCTGTGTCCCATAGATTTGGGGTCATTATGTTTCATTTTCCTTTGACTCTGAGAATCTTTTGACTTCTTTTTCAATCTCATTGTTAACTCATTCATTGTTTAGTAGCATGTTATATAGCTTCCACATGTTTGTGTCACCATCAGTTTCTTTCTTCTGTATCTACACTCCATTCTTCCAGCAAAATGTTGAGTCTCTCCCTACACCCACCCTTCCTGAATCTGTTTTAATGACTTTGGTACCCATAGAATGTGGCAGAAGTGACTCTGGGAAGCTAAGTTCTAAGAAGCTAGGTTCTAAGAAGATTTTTACTTTCTTCCTGGGTCTCTTAGAACTGGTTATTGTAACTTACTCTGCGGAGAAGTCTTATGCTATATAAGAAGTATAACTGGCTTAAGAATGTTATGTGTGGAAAGAGAAAGATACCAGCCAATTCTGGCTATTCCAGCTATCCCAGCCCAGGCAACAGATATGTGAATAATGCTGCCATCTTGGATATTACAATCTCAGCATATTCCATGTGGAGAAGAACCAAAGTCCCAGATATATGAACCAGTTACACTACCCCAGTCATCCCTACCCTTCTGAGGGCCCTAGCTAGGGCCCTAGACATGTGGCACAGAGATAAATCATCCCTGCCATGCTTTGCCCTAATTTCTGACCCACAGAATTTTGAGCACAATAAATGTTAATTGTTTTACATTTTAAAAAAGTATACTTTTGCCTTAACTGTAGAACTATAATCACTATCTTCATCAAGCCCTAGTGACTGACCAGATCTTTAGAATGGGCCTCCTGTAGCTTCTGGCCAACACCTGAGAAATAGAGTTTTGAGGAAACAAAGAGTACCAAAGGGACTAATGGGATTTATGAGAAGGAGGAAACTTGACTGAGGAAAGAGGGACAGATAATAAAGATACAAGTGGTGTCCATATCAGAAAAGAGTCTCACCCTGTATGACACCATTTCAATATCTGTTGTCCCATCATTGTCCAGCTATGCTGAAGTCCACCCAGCCCTTCAATAAATAATTCAAAATAATTCCCATTGCAATTATGCAAGTAGATCTGGGGGAACATGGCCAAACAGAATGAACTACAGAAGATCACTGGAGATGAAGGGTAGGCGGCTTCTCTAAAGCAGGAGGCCAGACACACAAGTGTGGCTCATGGGTGGAGAAGGAACTCAAGATAAGAACAAAGGTAAAACATTATTTCTGAGCACTTTTTATGCATTAATGAGTTTTATCTTTCAAGAAAGTGAAATGGTTCACCTGTGACAAAATAACTCAGTCTTATATTTTAAAGAGCCGTAAAATTATGTTTCTCAAAGGCTAGGGATGAGAAAAGACTGTACTTATGTTATTGTATTTAAAATAATGAAATCTCTCTGCAACATTACCTCTATTGAGAAAAGTACTTACATACAACATTTATTATAATCAATATAAAAACCACATTAATATGTGGACAATATATTCATAAGAATATACAAAACACTTCAGTGCTTTCTTTATAATTATGAATCATTTTCTTAAGATTCAACTGTATTACATTTTTGAAAATTATTTATAGAATACATTCTCTCAGTTTAGCTTTCTTAATAACTTAAAGTTCTTAATAAATGATATTGCAAATATAGTATAACAGAGCAATTAATTAAGGAACTATAGAAAAATTAGAAAAAAGCAAAGCTTTGAGGGCAGAGGGAAAGTTTTTGCAAAACTGGAAATTAGACCCCACTATTTTTTTTTACACCCAAACTGTAGAAGAAACAATAAAGGAAGAAACTGTATGGAAAGTGTAAAAAATGATGTCTAAACATTACAAACCAGAAAGCTGGTGTCCAAAGCTAAGAAGGGAGAAGTGGATTCTTCCCGTAGGTTGGTCTAGCTTTGAGGAGTAAATGAAAGCATTTATTCAGTGCATATTTTATGCAAAAAGAATTCTAAATGCTTTACATGCATTGTCATGAATCTTTACAATATTTCTATAAAAACTATTTTATTATAATAATTATAGAATTGAATCACAGAAAGATAAAACAACTTGCCTAAAATTACAAAACAAGTGATAGAACTACTGAGGCATTAAATATTTTAAGAGAAATCACACTAGATTAGAAATAAAATGTTCTCCGAATTGCCTTTATTGTACAAAACACAGTATTCCTGTTTAATTGCAATGGAGAAGAGAAGCAACTCCACACATATATGATTATAATTTTCATAATTCAAGTGGGATAGGTGAAAAAATGTAATATAATGTAGAAAGATAAAAGAACAGCAGATTTTCTTGGATCCTAACATTATGGAGAACTTCATACATCAGAGATAAAAACCAATATCAGATTTTAGTTTTTAAGTGTTAAATTTGTATATCTACACAAGTGGCTTATAATGAGATATCTTTTTCAGGATAGAGAACGAAAGTGGGGCTACTTCACAATAAAATAAATTTATTTTATTTAGTAACTATAGAGGTTATCGAAATCCCTTACTCCCACCCCAAGTTTTGTGAATATGATCTCTCTCAAGAGGTTGTTTTTCCAAACCAAACATCCTGTGATTTATATACTACTACGGGACTTCTCTGCTTAAGGGTGTGATTGCAAGTTAATGCATCATGTGATAGAAACTTGCCATAATGTAGTGATTATAAATCTTTTAGGTTTCTGTTCATAAATAAAGATTTATGAGCAAGAGTTACATTTTTCTTTTCTTTCATGTATAAATTAGCCTTAGGATTTTATGAATAATTCAATATGAAAAAATATTATCTTTCAAAGCTATGGTAAATAGTAAAGTTATGTGTGACTTTATACAAGTGTGTTTATGTGTATACCTAAATAACACAAGGTCTAGCATGTAAACAAATTAGAAAATTTCATTTTAATGTTTTCTAAATTTTGAATATGTTCTTACAATATTACCTGTCAGAATACATCCTGTAGTCTTAAAAGACCACCTATACAGTAGAGTGATTTGTCAAGTAAACTTTTTAATTTTTTAAGATATTTAAATAACGATTTATATGGTATGTTTTTATTTGCATGTATTTTACAGTGTGGAAAGCACAACCATTTAAAAAATAATCTTAGTTTAAGTCAAGACTGCATTCTTTGAGGTATTGATTCAAAATACTGCCAATTTTCCTGAAATAGAATATTAAGGAAAGCAAAGCTTTGGGAATCAACCCAATCAATCTAACATAGCCCTTAAAATTCTTTGTCACTTGAAAGAAAACATTTTTGAATTTAGGTCATATCTAGAATACATTTAAAGCATTTATATAATGTAATAAATTCCTTATCCTTTGGCAAACACACATTAATATACTGTCCAAAATTCTCACTATATATACTAAATATTTACACCCACAAATTTAGAAGATTTTACTAAAAGATGAAAAATATTAAAGAGCATGATCTTAATTTTGGTTTATTCTCTGCTCTAATTACCTTCAATAATGAATGTTTCTAATTTTTTAGGAAATATTTCAAAGTACTGTTGTAACTGATGTTTGAGTCCACGCTCCACACAGACTGTGAGCACAGGGTTTGTATTCCCTCAGGACTGCTTTGGGAACCATACTGTGGGTGCTGACAACATTTCTCAGCTCAGTCGCTCCATCTATAAAATACTTATCCTGCTGGGTGTTCTCAGGATCAATGAGACAATGGAGATAAGTCATTTTGCATGGTGGCACTAAATAATTATCAAATATTAAATATTAAAAATTAAATATTCAGTATTACTATTATGTTTTGGGTAGAAAAAATAGCTGAGTCAATTTTGCAGATACTGGAGACAAAGCAAGTGTCAACTGATATCCTTGAACATGTTTTCTTGCTATTTTTCCAGTTTTATTAAGATGTAATTGACATGTAACATTATATTAGTTTAGTGTACAACCTTATACACTTAATAATTTGACATATGAATATATTGAGAGATGATGACCACAATAATATAGTTAATATGCATCACCTCATAGTTATAATTTTTTTCATTCATGAGAATTTTTAAGATCTATTCTTTTAGCAACTGTGAAATATATGATTGTTTTTTCATCAATAAATATAGTAATTACAATGGTAATAGCATTCATAGCAATAATAATACTTAATTTTTATTAAATGATTAGTGTGGAAAGGCATATTATCTTGTTTCACTGAATTGTTATAGCCAACTTTTGCAGTAGGTTATATTAATATCCCATTTCATAGATAAGACTACAGAAATTTACAGAAACAGTAGAAAAAGAGAAAGGAATTAGAATGAAAGCCATTAAAATTTTAGTTTCAACAACTATATCATTCTTCTCTTTCCTACTTGCAACCTACACACATACACACAAGTACACACACACACAGATCAGTGATAATATAGCAGATTGAAAAAGAGAATAAAGTTTTTCATTAGGATTTTTATTTAAAGTGACCTGCATGGCTGCCTCATTTCACCTAACATCCATCCCCACCCAGTACTTCCTGTGGTAAATGTTTTAACTGTCTCTGGGATGGGAGGAAGTTGAGAAAAGGAAGCCTCTGATTTGTAGCTTTGGCTAACTTCCAATATCTGCAGTGTAAAATACTCTCAATATGACCTACTTTAAGCTACCAATGGTGAAACAGCTTGCAAAATTCCTGAAAACAATAATTAATTAATAATTGACTCTAGTGAACTCTCATGAACCAGTTCCAGATTACTGCTGCATTACTCTGCTTTATTTTTTCATTAAAATACTTATTATCACCTAACATATTCTATATTTACTGGTTATTTTTTTTAAAGTTTTACATCCACATCTGCCCCTGACTAGAATGTAAGTTTAACAGAATAATGAGGATAGAGATTTCTGTAGACTTCTTCTCTTTCTCCAAGCTTTGAAAAATACTGATTAATTTACCAATTAAACAACCCCCCCACCAAAATGTCAACAACTGTGTGATGATTTCTGTAATAAAAACATTTTATATTGAAAAAAATTAGAGCACCATATGTTCTCAGAGTTAATATGTATAAGAAAGAGGTCATTTAAGCTAAGACAGTTCCAACCACAATGCATTTACCAATATATAATGATAAAAACACAAAATATTCTAACAACATTTTAGTATATTGGCACCATGTGAACAAGTATCCAAGTAAATGAACAAAAAGCCCATTTAATCACACATTACTCTAAAACATTGAATTCATACCTTGTACCAGTGGATCTCGGCCTGTCTTGAGTAAAAGATTCACCTGGGGCACTGCCTGAAAGCGAAGATTCTTGAAACATCCCATGATTCCTTTTTCAGCACTTGTGAGGTTACTTCAAGAAACCTGCATTTTAACAAGCCCCGCTGAAGATTGTGCTACAGAAAAGTATATGGCCACAGCTCACAGTTTGGAAAACAGTGCTGTTCTCCACTGAAACTAGTCCCATAGCGGAGTTAGGGCGACCGTCACGGATGAGGGACCAAATCGCACGAAGGAAAATTTCCTCGGAGATTTTGCATTTGTGTTACTGCAACGACCATTGCATATGTCTCCACAGAGAGAAAGAAAACGAGAATAATATGTGAAATCTCAATGTGAATGAACATCAGAGCTTGGGAATTTGTTTTATTAGATGCAACTTGGCATCTATGAGACTTAAAAGATGACCTATTCATTCATATTCTGTAGAGCTGGAAAGAGAAGCCTAAAAATTTAATTATTTCAAATAGTTTTGCAAGCTTGTATACTACGCACATGAGACAATCATCTGTAACTCAATTCACTTATGTATATAGGCTGTAATAAATCTGCATAATGCAAAAGTAAATGACAGGTTGTTAATGTAAACACTTAAGTGGGATTTGGGATGAGTGAAATTTTAAAAAATGTACGTTTTTTTTTTTTTTTTTGTAATTCTCTTTTTCTCTCATGAGTGAGGCTCTGTATTATAAAAAGGCTGCCTCCTATTGTGTCAGTTTATCCTATAGGCAGACATCAGGTATTCTTATAAGAAATAGTATATCTTGTTCCTGAGAAGCTGGTTAAATAGAACCACTGTGGAGCAGTCTGGCTCAGGTCTCTAAGATCCTGCACGGATGAAAAGCATCGCTGTGGTACGTAATAGCTCTTCCTACCAGCAGAGCAAATTTTAGCCACTAGATAAAAGATGTAAATTCAGGTCAGTGCTTTAGTACAAAAAAACATGTTATTAGCAAACTACCAAGTTTCCCTTTTTCACTTGAGGTATTCATTTCTCTTCAGCAATTTATATTTTTAAAGGGCAGAATTTATAAATGTTAATTCAATACAGCTATATATCAAACTTTATAAAATTTCCCAATCAACGCAATGAAAGCAAATGGAAAACATGGCCATTAATCAGAGAATTAAGACCGTACCCTTTTTATTTTTGAAAACCGAACCCCATAAATTATAATCACTTAGAAGTGATTTTACATTATATTACATTATAAATAATGTAAAATAAGGCAGGATAGGCAAAACTCTGGAATTAAAATCATTTTTAAAAAATCCTGTGTATTATACAGTTCCATTTGAATATAAACTTTTTTAAGTGAAAGAGATTCCCCAATGTAAGGGTGTAGCTTCCTTCACAATTTTATCTCATGTTGACATATCTTGGGACATTTTACATTGCTTTCTTTTAGACAGGAATACCCAGGGAATTTCAGTCCCTCAAAATAGTCCTTAGTCCCTCTGCCACTAGACTTAGGTACTGTTACAGTCTAAGAAACACAGAAATAAAACACAAGTAGAGAGAGACTTAACATTCACAAAGTATAGATCTATTGATTTGGCTATTTTAAGGCTATTTGCTGCATACGAATTTTCTCCTTCATAGATTGTAGATGAAGATTTCTGTAACTGTATAACATCAACTAATTTAAGAGTTCTTAGCAAATGTGGTAGCCATGAGAATGTGCTTCTTACGTCTATAAAGGCGAATGAGTTAATTGGTGAATAGCTCTGTCTGTTGTTCTCTGAAACCTACATTTGCATTGAAGCTTGAGCCCAAGCTTCCCATGATCCTCTGGCTGCCAGAGCCCCAGCCAGCAAGAACACTGAGGCAAGGCTGTTCCTGGCAGAAGTGACTTCTCTGACAGATTACTTTGTCTCATGCGCTCCCTACCGCCCTTGCTACATTTACTTTAGAACTGATGTAAGTCTAAAATGCTTTCACCCAATCCTCCCTTTCTCTCTACCTCCCTACCCTCTCAATTCTCTTTGACTCAGTGATCAGGTTGACTTGTGGCCTGGTGGCTCCCCCAGGCTCCCATCCCATTTTTCTCACAGACAGTCCCCTTAATGCACTTTTTGCATATTTATTTCAATGTACTATCTACTTCTAAGAGGTCCCCAAATAATACACCTAAAATAACAATTTGTTTTGGATAACAAGAGAAAATACCTGTCAATGCTTTCTACAATGTTTCTCTCTAAAAGAAGCCAAAATTGAACTGAGAAATAGCACAGCAAACTTATCTTTGGTGTCACTGAATGTATGTACCTTGTGTATTGGGTAGTGGGACTTGAGGATGACACATAAAGTCTTCAGTAAAATTATACATGTAAATAACATTTTTTCATCTGACCTTTACTAATTGCTCTCCCAGATTCAAAACATTTCATCCAGATTGTTTAAAAGAGTACCATGATATTTAGAGACATTTACTGTATAGACCTACTCATCAATAAGGCTGCCTACAAGTTTTTACTTATTTATTCTATTCTTCACTCAGCCATCATTTATGGGATGCCTACTATGTGTCACATGCTGCTAGCTGAGCAAAAGAGACAAACACCCTGCTCTTATAAATCTTTCCTTCTGTAGTGGAGAAAGAGAGAGGCGATAATAAAAGTGAAATACAGAGTATGTCAAATGATGAGTAAATGCTAGGAAGAATTAGAGCGGAGTAAGGAAGATAGGAGCCCAGGTGAGGGAGAAGTAGGAGGTGGAATTTTTAGTAGAAGAGTCAAAGAAGACTTCACTGAAATGGTGAAATCAGAACAAAAACTTAAAAGTAGTGAGAGAATAATCCATGCAGGTTTCTGGTAAAACATTCTAGGCAAAGTAAACAGCAAATTCAAAGGCTCTGAGATGGAAGCATGCATGCAGGATTCTAGAAGAGGAAGAACGGGACAGCTGGAGGAGTGTGGGCAAGGGGAAGCATGCTGGTAGGTAAGAGATGGCTCAGGACTGAGACCTTCTAGAGCCTTGAGACTTCTTTCTCTCTGAGAATGAGACAGAAAGGCATTGGAAGATTTAAGAAAGATGACAGACATGTTCTAAAAACACTTTAATTTCAAAGTAGTTGTTACAAAACAGTCATGAGGATTTAGAGTATAGCATAAAAATTTTTTAAAAAAGAATAATTCAATAAAAACACTTTAATTCCAGCGTATAGCATAAACATTTTGTGAAGGGCAGTGGTTAAAACAGAAGACAAACAGATCAGGAGGATGACCCAAAGTCTCTGGCACGAGCAGCTGAAAAGATGAGGTTGCCGTTCATTAGGTGGAGGGAGGAGTAAACATGCATGTATGGAGGGTGGCAGCTTGGGGAGCTCAGCAGCTCTGTTTTTAGCATAATAAGTTTGAAATACATATGAAACATCAAATGAAGCTCTTTGAAGCAAGGACACAATTTTGGTGTCTTTCATATAAAGACAATACTTGATCCTTAAGATGACCGAGCTGGTGTGTGTAGATAGAAAATAGAGGAGGTTCAGAGTATGAGATAGAGTGGTTCCAATCTTTATGGAAACTTGAGAGGAATACTTTAAAAGACATGGCAAAGGAGTGTATGCTGAGTTGAGCCAGGAAAGTGTGGCATTTTGAATTTCAAATAAACAAAGTGTTTCAAATAGGGAAAAGTGGACAAATGTCATCCATACTTATTGGTGAAGTAATGTGAGTACTGAGAATTGTACACTGGGTTTAGCGATGTGGAGATTAGTGCTGATAATATTTCAGGAAAAAAGTTGGATAGAAAGTACATGAAACCATGAGTCTTGAAAGTTGTTTTTTGTTTTTTGTTTTTTCCCCTATGGAGTAGAGAAATGGGTGATACTGGATGGCAAAGGAAGTTTAGAGGCTCTTTTTAAGAATCTGAAACCCTATGTATATTCTGAGAAGAAAAATCTAATAGAAAAGAATAAATTCATAAAGAAAGGGAATAAATACAGGATTGTTGGAGTGAGTTCCTTGAAGGTAGAGTGTGGAACAAGTAGTCTCGTTGCAGACTTACAACAGCCCACCCATGTGCCTCCAGGGGACACGCTCCATCTCTCCCTATATACATTTCCACACCCAAATTTCTTTTTTTTTTTTATCTTGAGTTGTGGACCGTCATCATAAAATAGGCTGGAAGTTACAAGGAATTCACATTTTCTAGGATCAGCTCTAAATCAAAGACCTTAAACTTTTATATATAAAACACTCATTTTCCTATCCTTCAGGTGAATAAGAAAAATGAATATTTTATAATTCTAAAGTATTCATTTTATTCTATTTCCTAGAAACTCTCTAGATGACTAAAGTATAGCCACTTATAGCGGTATCTGGTTTAACAGCATATACCTTCTTGGCTGTCTCCTCTGCTTTTCATCACTTCTTCATTTTTAAATTATATACACTCTCCTCCCCTAAAATTCTCCTTGCATTCAAACCATTGTCTCAGCGTCTGCTTCCATTTAAACCCAGACAGGGCAGGACACTAGTGCACGATGGAGATTTTAGACTTGTCTGAAAGCAGAGAGCCATTTGATACCACTGGGGAAGAACAGAGTATGTGGGTGTGGGCGCCCTTTCATACTTGGATAAATCAATGAGAGCTTGTGTTAATACTCTTCTAATTGAATCTATAATCTGAATGAAATTCAAAACTCATTCATTGAGAATAAGGTGAAGGGGAGATTTTGGTGGTTGAAAGAAGGTAATAAAGAGTCACCTAGGTCCTAGGAGATGAGAGGAGTGGACTAGAATCATGATTATCAGGGAATATTAGGGAACTACATGAGATCAGTGATCTTAAAATTAAAATGAGCCTTATTTGCACCGTTGTGCCTTTTCTTCAGTCCTATTCTGCTACACAAGTGCGGGTACATATAGTTAGAAATTTGAAGATCCCTAGATCAGATGGTAGCTCCCAAGCCCCCATACCTTCTTGGATATATAGTTAAACTTAATGTAATCAACAATCTCTTCACCCTCAGACTGTCCCTCATCATACATAAGAACACGGAGGCTCTCCAGTGACAGCTATTTTCTGTCCCTTCATCCTAATAATGCTCCTGGATATAGAGGTGTGGTAGGTAGACTCATGGAACCACCTGGCAACTACTATATAATTCTCCCTCCTTCCATCAGGATCTCCAGCTTTGAAATTTGTATATTCTACTACCTTTTCTTGTTACATTTAACCACAAATGCTTGGGTCATATCTTGAGTATTTATTTCAACTGAAGTATAATTGACATATAACATTCTGTTAGTTCAAAGTGTACGACATAGTGACTCGATACTTGTGTACATTGCAAAATTATCTTTAGTAATTTAGTTCACTATTCCTATCACAATAATTTTTGTTTTTCAAAGCCTTGGATTTTCCTTGGGTTTTAACTTTGTTACTTTCTTCTTCCGGGTAATCTTGTCTTCTACTGTTAGCTACTCCCTCCCATTGCCATGTCCTGGATATTGCCATTATCAATAACTCTTCTTTCAGTTATTGATAATGGCACCTGAAAACTGAAAACATCTCACTCTCAGACCAACATCCTTCATTCCCACCTCACTCCATCTAATGCTACTACTTTTTAAATTATTAACACTCAATGTGATATCAAAAGCTATTCATTCGAGCACAATTTTCAAATATTCATCACACTTTCTGTGTTATCATCAGTTCTGATTCAGCTGAAAATCTAAAATTTCTTATTATAATCAACCCTATAAATGCCCCCTTAACTCCTTATCTTCCTTAGCAATTAGTCATATGTAGCTTAAAATTATTTAAGGTAAGAAATAATTGAAAATCCATAAAATATTCTAGGTTGATAGAAGATAAAAATAAAGAAAATAGCTTTACATTTATTAATCTCTATATATTTTTAAATGATTATGTGCATGCAATGTCCTAAACATTGTAAAATGTAAATAACATAAGAAGTTCCTTGTAATAAGAAGCTTCTATTTTACTTTGCATATAGATGTGGGCCACAGGCCTATTTACCAAATTATTCTTACAAAAAGACATATTTACAAAAGTATTCTTATGAAAATGTAAAATAGGAACTTTTAAGATCTAACCAGTACTTATATACATATAAGAAATGACTTTCCGAAAGCTTGTAGTTGGAGTAAAAAAGTATGAATAGAATATCACTGATATTTAAGAAACAAGCAAAAGATGGGGAATATTTTAAGTAGTCTAAGAAAATTTCATCAGAGAAAATGGAAGAAAACAATTGGCAAGGAATGGAAAAGAGAGAAGAAAGCAGGAAACAGTCTGACTGAGAGAGCATTCAGTAGAGATGAAGTGATACAAATAAGTAGAGAAGGATGAGAACTTATAAATTTTAATTTGCAATAAGAGATCATTGATGACTTATTTTTTCCAGAGACTTCTCTGTAGAAAGCTAATGTTGGCAGTAAAATCACATGCAGTGATGAATAAAAAAGTGAGGATTTAAACATAACTATTTTGTTGACATATTTGTTCACAGTGAAGAAGAATATCATACTTTTGGGGAGGTGGAGAAGGTGAAGGATATTTTAAGACTGAGAAGGAATGTTGGTTTAATATCACTGAAAAGGAGACTCGGCACAGAACAAGATTAATATGTTAATATAATTTGCTTTGCTCAGTTCCCTGGAAACCAGGTGATGATGCTTAGTCATTTGATGTTGCCAGGCATTGCACAGTTAGACGAAACATATTTGTTTATCTGCAGGCAACTCTCTTTGAATCCCAGATTCTTTGACATTGCCAGAAATAGGGTTTCAATCTCCTGGGAAAACATGTGGTTTATAGGTCTTCACAGCATTCCTAGATCTTGGCATCATAAGATTCTTACAGTACCTTCAAAAGTGATGATTTATGGAATTCACTATAAGGGAAAACATGGAAAAACACATAATGTGCTGAAAAAGAATTGCACTTTATTCTTGGTTATCACACAAATGCACACACTTGTTTATCTGCAATGGTTCAGTTGGGTAAAAGACAAAAAGTTCACTATTGTGTCTATAGTTTCAGTGAGATGTCACAACTTCAACTAGCTAGATAATAAAGGAAGGTTCAGAGCATTTTCTCCCTTTGAGAAGAATCACTAATCACATTCATATAACATGGCAGTGTTCATACAGCATACGCAAAATGTTTGTTTACCTCCTTCACTCCAAGTTGTGTGACAATTTTTCCACTTCTGACATAAAAAAAACAGTTTATGCAATATTTGACTATTATGTAATATTGCATTTAGTAGGAAATAAAAAAAAGAATCTCGTCAAGTAAAATGGAATGTAAACTAAAAATCTCTTGCTGGCTTCTTTTTGTTATGAATGTTCATAGCATGCTTTATACAATACCAAATATATTAAGCAAGTCAGTAAAAATAAGAGGATTATCCTGGTACTTTGGTGACATTTCTAAAAGTAACATCTTATAGATGTCACAGGTAAACAAAATTAGTGTGAGCATTCTTCAACGTGAACTGAGTATAACTTAGAAAAGTCCTCAGATGATGTCTACTTTCTTCCTTGTTGCACTTATTGACTTAGAGACATGCCTATAAGTTATATCACTTTTGATAAGTTGTTTTGAGCTTAAATTTTCATACAATTATTAATTAATTAACTAATTGTATTGAGTACCTACTATGTAACCACTCTTCTGATTGTTGTATGTAGAGGAAGTAAGCAGAGACAGGAGGAAGTATTAAAGACAGAAAGAAAGCTGAGAACCAGATCCTGAAGGAACTTGTAGGTCATGACAAGCACTATGTATTTGTTCTAACTGTGACAGTTTACCCTCGAAGGAATTTACAAGGGAAATGATTTGATCTTCTTTAAAAAAAAAAAAAAACACATTGACATTTTGTGAAGAAATGAGAGTAGAATATAGAGAATAATATCCTAATTTCTAGGGAGGAATACCAATTTGCACAAACTGGGTGGCTCAAAATGATAGAAATTTATTGTTTTGCATTTCAGGATATTAGAAGCTCAGAATCAAGGTGTCAGCAGGTCGATGCCTTCAGAAAACTCTTAAGAAGAAACTGCCCCATGCTTTTCTTTTAGCTTCTTGGGCCACCTGTAATCTTCAAAGTTCCCTGGCTTGTAGACCCCTGACTCCAATCTCTGCCTCCATCTTCATCTCAATGTCTCTTTGTGTTTCTCAGTGTCCTCTCCTCTTCTTATAAAGACATCCATCACTGGATTTCTAAATTCAAAAAGATTTAATCTTTAAATACTTACCTAATTATGTATGAAAAGACCCTATTTCCAAATAAGGTTGCCTTCTGAGTTTCCGAGTGGGCATGCATTAGGGAAGGCACAGTTCAACCTACTAATAGTGGTGGAAACAAATCAACAAGACTATGTAAAAGACAATTTCAACAGCTCAAGTAAAAAATATGATGGTGACTATAATGTCAAAAGTGGAATGGTGAGATGTGATTATATTTAAAATCAATAGAACTTGCTGAGAAAGTGTGAAAAAAAAAAGAGTGAATGCAATTCAAGGCCTGCCTATTGGATACTTGACAGCAAAATTTACTGGGATAGGAAAATCTAAGGAAGAGGTAGGTTTTCAAGGAAATGGATTAACCTCTCCACTTTTGTCATGTTAAATTTGTGATGTGTATTAGACGTTCAAGTTGAAATATTAAGTGGAAAGTTGAATATTACAAAGGCTGCTGTCCTATTGGTTAGTAGAACAACACTATTCTTTGCAGAATAGTAATTAAAAATACTTTTTTTCTTTCTCTATAATTACTGAATTAGCATGCCAGAATATCGTCCCATTCAGAGTCCAGTAGAAGGATACATGTATTCATCTTTACTGCCATATAACACACTCTCTTCACTTTTACATGTCAAAACCAAGAGAGGACCTAATCTCCTGAAGGCAACTATTAAGTTACTTGCTATCAACAGAGGAGTGAACCAGAAATAATCTAAGCCAGGCAGTCATCGTCCTGCTCTGTTTTCCTGCCACACCATTTATCAAATGTGTGGTTTTGAGGAAGTCACTTAGACTCACAGGAGTATCCGTTCCCTCATACTAAAATGTGAACAATAATTATACCTATTCCTCAGACAAATTACATATAAGATCATGAGAACATAACAGGTATTTATGAGTATTCGTTCCTGTCATATCTTCTACTATTTTTTTATAGTTTTATAGACCTTAGTCATTTGTTATGCATATACATTTAAAATACACAATTAAATAAAATGTTTATTCAGCATAGAAAAAAAAAGATGAAAGTAACATATAAGGAGCATGAGGAACAATTCATAATAATTTTCAGGGTCAAAAGCTTAACCTAGCAAAGAGGTAAACTTATTTCTTTCAGGTTAATGGTGTTGTTTGTATGGAGACAAAGAAGAACGATGTAATTTAAATCCTTACCATGCTATTCTGTATTAGATCACTGATACTGTGGTTTGCCAATTGAGCATTTTTACTTCATAGGTTCCTTGAATAATTAAAAAGTGAGACATTGAGGATATACAAACATTTTATTACTACACATTTTAATAGCATCTCTCTATTCTAATTGCCAAACAGCATCTTTACAAATTGAATGCACTTCAGAGCTCATCATCTTTAGCTTTCTGCAATTATATTCACCCACAATCTCTAGTCACTAGACATACAAATCTCCAACTTTATTTAATAAACACACACAATACATATGGCTGTTTCATAAAAATTAACAAAATGTTTACAAAAGAAAAAAGAAAATTAATAAACTAAAAAAAAAAAAAGGAAAGATTGTAGCAATGCTAGTGAAATTTTGTCTTTGGTCCAGCAGATGTAGAGGAAGCAGGTAAAAGGGGATTGAGGAAGGTAATATTTATTGAGCAACCACTAAATGCCAAGTACTTTATAGAGGGCATTTCATTTTAGCATTGCCATTCAACAATAAAGAATCACTTTTCTCACTCTTCTTTTTGAAGATGTTCAACCTGAGTGTTAGTGAAATTAAGTAGATCAAGGTATTAAACTTTAAATAGTGGAGCTATTTAAAACTCAAAATGATCTGACTTTGGTACAAAAGTACAACCTATTTTACTAAACTGAAAAGTGTTTATAAGAGAAATAACATG
This sequence comes from Macroglossus sobrinus, assembly GCA_004027375.1. Lineage (NCBI taxonomy): Eukaryota > Metazoa > Chordata > Mammalia > Chiroptera > Pteropodidae > Macroglossus > Macroglossus sobrinus. The sequence continues at coordinate 47,641 of PVKZ01001333.1, forward strand.
TTATCAATATAGGACTTACCAGATAGCATGTACTCCCCAACTACTGCGGCTTTATGGTGGGGGAAAAATTATGAATAAGTGGTCAGGAATAAGTAGATCTTTGTAACACATTACTGAGAACAAATTATTGATCAGATTTTAATGTATCTAATGTTCATTATTTTTTTCACAGGAAATGTTGTGTAGCTTAAAAAAACCACTACTCTGTTCTTCTCCATTTTATAATCTCTTCTATAATATTTGTCTTAGATTATGAGCTCTTGAAAGTTTATATAATTTAAACTTAGAGATAAATTAAGTATGTTAATATAGATGAAACCATAAATAATTATGTTTGACTGTGTGGCTTATATTAACACATTTTTTTTCTGCAAAACACTTAATAATGATTTGTATTCTTATGCTTTTCAGGCAGTAATATTATATGCAACAAATGTCATGATAATTTGTATAAATGCAGGTTTATTATTTTTTTAATTCTACTGATTAAGAGGGCTAAGAAATTCCGAGCATGTGGCCAACAAATGAATACCGAGAAGATGGCCTGAGGAGCATTCTTTCAATTGGTCTTTCATTACAGAACTTGAACTAGAATACCTGAGAGAGTTAAACCCACCTGAGATCCAAGAAGTATGATTAAAGTAATTAAAGGAAGAGAAGGATACAGGAGACAAAAAATCAGTTTAGAAAATTGTTATTCTGATGAAGTAAAGTATTAACAAAATCTTGACTCTTAGTAGAACTTCTTTTAAATAATATTTTAATTGTCTCTGTATATGACAACATATTGCAATTATAGGGAATAATAATCACACAATCATATTTATGATATTGTTTATTTATATTCGATATTTAGAATCAAGCTATATCACTGAATTATGGATACCTAACACAAAGTCAATAAAATTTTACAATGCAAGACAATAACATATGTAACAAACTTTGTGAGTTAGAGGGTATAAATTTTGGAAGGATAATTCCCTTATCTTTCATATTATGTCTGCTAGGTAAAATAATATTGACAAAGCTTCCAATATAAGAGATGTCAGAAAATTTGGAACATTCCTATTTTGTAAAAGAAATTGCCTGGCTCAATTTTAAAATGGAAACTTCTTAATATTTGGCATTTTATCTCCTGTCAACTCCACCAAACTACAAGAAATTTTATTATCACCTTTTATTTATTTTTAGTGATAAAATTAATAGGAATCGAGGCCTCTCTATGGACCAGGTAGTGTTCTAAGTACTATATCTGTATAAACTTCTTTAATCTTGATATTGAGCTTGAAATAGATACTATTATCATCCTTATTTTGGAGATGAAGAACCTGAGGCACACACAGATATATGATCTTTTCTAGCATTAAACAAATGCTATCTGACAGCCAATGTTTTGAACACAGGAAGTTAGATCCCAAAGCTTATACTCCTAACCGTGGTGAGGAAACATAAGTTAATGTAAATAGACAAAAATAAAAGAAACTGCAGTAAAATTGTCTAGAAAGAATAAACAAGTGAGAGAACCAATAGGAACTTCCACCTACGGTAGATAGAATCAGCTGGTAATGGTCAGTCAGATCATGGTACTATAGATAGGGTCTTAGGATGTAGTCTAGTGAGAATTTGATATTTGAGTAAAGACCTGAAGAAGATGGAAGAGTTAGTCAAGTGGTACCCATGAGAAAATATTTCTAGGCAGAAGTTAAAAGCTGGAACCCAGGATAGGACCAAAATTGGTGGCAACTTCTTGACTTGTCTGTGAAAAGAGAAGATGTCACTCTGCTTAGAGTAAGTAGATTTGGGCTTTTATCACTTAAAAAAATAGGCTTGTTGTGGGGATTTAGGAAGAGTTGCAACATGACTTTGACATTTATTTTCTTTTTAAAAGATTATTCTTGTTGGCTGTTTTGGAAATAGAAAATAGAGAAGCAAAGACCTGAGTAAGGAACATATGCATTCATCCAGATGGGAGAGAAAGGGAGCTTAGAGCTGGGTGACAAAGTTGCTATATTTGAATTCTAGATATATTTTAAAGACAGAGCTTTAAAAAGTTTGCCATTAGATTGGATGTGGGTTTGACAAGAAATGTTTAATCAATGAGACTTTAAAAATTTCAGCCTCAGGAATTGAAAAGATGGAATTGACACTTAATTGAGATATGAAACTTGGGTAGAATAGATTTAAAGAGGAAGAATAGAAATTTTGTTGCTTTTTTTTTTGACAAGTTGATTTATAGATATATATTTTATCTACATGTGGTTGTAGATTTTAAAAATCTGGAATAGAAGGAGAAATATTAATATCTTGTTCTGTCTCAGCACTCTCCAAAATGTTTGAAGATGATGTTAGCATTGATACAGAGAAAATAGGGAAAATATTTAGGAGATATAATTGATGGGTCTTATGACTAATGCTAAAGGAAGAATGAGGAAAATGAAGGAAAAATAGGGAATTTTAAGTTGCCTTTATTTAAGAAATATTTTTATGGAAATATTTTCAAAATCTTTAGATTGATATCAAATTCTATTGGTCTTTTTTTCCCCTTAATTATGGCTCAAATATAATTTCACGAACATAAAAAGTTCTGAGACTTTCATATAGACTTATAGAACACAGGAGTTGCCTTCATAGAAAATTTATACTATCTGTTTTATAGTATTCTGTGTGAAGGATTCAGACATGTCATGTTCTTTTATACAGATAATTGTATTTTCAACACTAGAATAGCAATATACTTTATATATATATATATATATATATATATATATATATATATATATATATATATATATAATTTAAATTTAAGTTCATGGAACACAACCATATTGTTCTCTGCTTAATGATATTGAAAAAAGAATAATTTAAACTGTACTAATCATTAGATTTTAAGTATTAATATCTGGATAAGATACAATTAAAATGTAAATAAGACTAACAAGATCAAACATTAAAATCCAAATGACACATAGACATTTTTTTTTTTTTAGTGGCTCGTGTGTTATAACTCACTTACATTCATCTCAGCCTCCTTCAAGAATGACTTTTTGCCTACATAGGCTGAAAAGCTAAAAACTACATGCCCTCCCCACCTCCCACCCACCATTGCAATTTATGTCTTAAATGTGACTTTCAAGAGACTTGTGCCCCAAACTAAGTTAAGTCCAATTTTTGGCTTTATCCTGTTTGTGAAATATTTACAAATACACACAACTTCCCAGTAGGTAAAAAATGTATGTCATAATACTGGGGTGGTGGGATGGGGCTCATAAAAATCCAAGAGGAGGAAATTTAATGTTACGTACTAAAAAATATATATATTTTTATATATTTGGTCACAAGCTAGCAGTAAGCTTAATAATAATTTTATATTAACTCATTTAATTAATCAAATAGCTCTTTGAGGGTGAAAACATTGAATCCCCATTTACTACATGAATAATGGAAAGACTGGGTGATTAGTCAAGAACACACACCAAAAATCAGAAGAGCTAGAATTCAACCTGGTACCCATGTAAGACATCACTAGGCTATTCGGCCTTTCAGTAAAGGATGACAATATATGACCTAGGAAATGGTGCTTTTCCTCTAAAGTAATAAGGATCAGTTTCTACCATAAGAGTTTATGACTAGTGTTTGAACTTCTCAGAACCCTAATTACTAATGTCTATGTTTTTATTTTGTTTTAGGGTCAAGCCAGTCAAATATCTGACATCTACACACATAAGTAATTAAATATATATTCACTTCTAACTTTAAAAGAATTTTGCTAAGCACTTTGACTTTTACATTATATAACAAACTTTTGCTACTACTTACATATATTGAAATTTTCATTTTTTAAATAGTGAGCTATGATCCTTGACTCATTGGTTATTATACTATTAATCTACTATGTGTTGTATTATTGTGAAAAAAATTAAACACATTAAACATGTGTTAGGTAAAATTTATTTTTTCAGATATAGTGTTCTTTTTATTTCTCCTGATATTAACTGAATATTTTATTGTATTGAGTCTTTGTGTTGTAAATGAGCAATACTCTTGTGGGTTGGTAGTTTAAACATTCTGATATAAGCTAAAATGATTATTGTATAAATTAGAATTGAAATGAGAGGGTAGGATGATTTGTGTATAAAACACTAATGATGTACAATTATTCACTCACAACAGGCATGCTTTGTCTTCCTGTATGTTCATTCATCATCACAAATCATCTATATCAGCACAACACTTTAGACTTTCAGTATTCAAGTAATTTATGATGCTTAGAATTACATGCATTAGCAGACTATTTTTACAAGTTTTAAACAGATGGTTTTATATCAAAGATTTTTATAAAGACAGTTAACAAATAGAAGTAAGTTCTTAATGGCCAAATTGTCTTTCACTGTATGAATTTCTGCAAACTCAAGCGTACTGAGTGTATTTCTCTCTGAAATTCTATCTTGTAACTTACCTATATGTCAGTTTCAAAGACTGCAATGCATCGCACATTTTAAGAATTTGAAAAAATTTATGATAACCTAGTGTTAACATATTTTGCATGAAGTTTCAGGATAATTACTCTTTTAAAAATGATTTCGGGAATTTTCTCTGGAGGTATTCACTGTGTAAGGCTTACTTTTCTATGACTGAATTGTAGACTCTGCTAGGAAAATGGGTTATTCTAACCTTGTGTCTTCATTCTGTGCTGAGTATATAGAATCTAAGTGTAACATGTAGTCAGATTAGACCAGTGAAATGTTATCATAAAATGGGAAAATTTGCATATCTGTGTAAGAATATAAAAGCATGACACATTATGTAAGTAAGCCAGGAAAATTAAGGACTTGTCCATATCATAGTTAAATAAATAACTTTATAAAGTTATATAATCTGAGTCATCTTTAAAATAGAAGAATTAAGCTAGAATGATACTAAATTAATTTTCAGTAATATCCTAAGATTCTTAAGGAATGAATGAGCTTATGGAAAATTTATTTGCTCATCAGGAAGCACTCACCCTAATTTATAAAATGTTATGCCTGTTTTTTAAAGTAAATATTGACAGGATGTTTTCAGAAAAATGCTTAAAATTATATGTGTCATGTAAAAATAATTTTGGCATAATGATAAAAACTTTCTGTCATAAACAGAGTTTGTAATGAAATAAAAAACAAACTCCAAAGCTTTTATGCAATGTGTACATGAGAATAAGGATAAACAGCTTAATGTGTGAAAATGTTTTAGATTTCTATCATCTACTCAGTATCATAAGCTCTTTTTATATTAATCTGGTAGGAAAAATGTAAAGACACACACAAATATAAAAATAGTTATGAAGACTTTATGTGTAACTGATTTCTAGAAATGTCTGTGTGTGTGTGTGTGCAGTTTTTTATCTAATAAGTGTAACATATATTTTGCCTTATAATGGCTGTTCCCATTAATTCAAAAGCTTATCAAACAACTGGTGGATAGAAATAAACTGAGTTTATTTGGCTGTCTCAGCAATGGGACAGAGTGGACCAGTGGGGTATGGTATTGTGTTACAGTCTAAGTTATTGTGATGGGGGAGATTGCTCTCTGTGTTAAAAGCATCATGATATTTATAGAATGAACTCAGGAGATTCCTGACTGTGTGCATGAAAAGATAATGGCAATACCAGGATGAAAGATATTCTGTCAGAATGAGACAGGGATACTTTGCGATTCTATTTGGACTCTAAGGATATTGGAAATATCTAGTATCCCTTACTCTTCCAAAATTAATTTTGTTCTACTTAACATTATATTTTCCATTATTTACAACTGACAAAGGCTAGAGCACTTAGATTTAATATATAAATTATTATAGTTCACAGTTTCTTTTCCCTTTAAAAATTCTCTTTTTGGGTATTGTCTACAGATAGCTTAATAAAACATGGGATGATAGAAACTTACAGATCAACTTAAACAATATGACTGCAAACCATTTAGTAAGCATTTCTATTCATGAAACTCTGTTAGGCATATGCTAATCAAAGATGATACAAACCCTGTCTTCTACATACTTTACCAGAAAAGTTTCTCAATTGGTTGAAAAAGTATATAAATTGTTTACTGATAAACACTAAATATATGTGGATTTTCAGAATTGTTTATTTAGAGGGAAAAAACACAGTTTAGAAATACAATTAGAGTGTTCCAATGCATGGGCATTTATTGGTGCTGGGGCACATACAACATTTAAATATGCTTATTATACAAATATATGATATATTCTGAAGTAGCGACTTATGTAAACAAAATTAAAACCCTGAATATGGGGCACTCTTCGGTTTAAGAAACATGATATTGAGGGATATGTTAATTTGATAAAATATTTGATTAAGGGAGTTACATATGCAAATAATTGCATGTTTTAATATCTCGCTTTACCTTGTGTAAGAATTATTTTTTATAAAAGGTGAAAAATTACTAAAACTTGATGAGTACAAATGCCAAAACCCATATTTTATAGCTGTATACTAGATAATGTCCTACTGATAATTTTAAATGAAAATGAACTATTAAGTTACCAAAGTCATGAGAGCTAACCATGCAGATAACAATACAGATTTACAATCCACTGTGAAATTTGTAAAAGCTGAGTACTGCAATGTATCCAATAAATCACAAAAGTCACTGCCATTTCTTGTCTCGCTCCTATATTAAAAATAAAAAAAAAGTAATGTGGTGTTACTGTTAGTGTTATAAATGGGAAAAATTTGGTTATTGTGAGAAATCGATGTAGATAAATAAATAAGGTTACTTGAAACTATCATAAAAATATAAATATTAAATAATAAAAATTTGTAAAAATTTGTATTTATTTTCCTGAGGATATGAATGTGCTGTTCTGGTTTAGAATTGTTCAATGATGTAGGTTCAAAGGAGTATTAATCCAAAAAAAAATAGTATTAATGATCTCACAGGATAAATAATTTAAAGATATTTATAAAATGAAAATCGTAATATCTTGCTGCTAATTTTTTAATAACATAAGTTTGAGTATATAAAATATGTTGCGATTACTACAAAGGGGTTCGGAGATCCACACATTTTAATATTTAAAATTCTTCCCAGAAAATTACATGAGTGTGACATCTCTACTGTTAGAGCAATTAATCCCTAAATTTATACATATTTAATGACATGAGTATAAGAAATAAAAACATCAATACAGAGATACTGTCATAAACAGTTCTAATAAAAGAATTCTTCGATGCCATCAATTTTTTGTTTTTTGTTTTTTTTTTTAAATCAAGCCATGCAAGGAACTCTGAGAAGTAGGCCACTGTTTAAGCACAGGGAGAATTGTATATAGTAGAGCTTTAACCAGCACAGCATTTCATTCAAGAAGACTGCTTCAAGACTTCATTTAAAATTATCAGGGGCACATTATCTGGGTGCACAACAAGAAGCAATTATTGGTTTAATTAGCCGGCATTCACCACACCGCCTTCTTTCTCTTTGTTCCATTGCCAGGCAATTTTCTACAATCATTAAGCAAGGGAACTATAATTCCACGATGACCTAATCTACAGCTTCTTCTTATCACATTGGAGTATTTTAAAGTTATTTATGACTGTCCTCAATAAGAACGAAGTCCATTGGGTGGAAAACACTCCAGGCTTAAAAATTCGATATTTATTGCCATATTCTAAATCTTAATTATATTTGATAATCTACTATGTTTTATTTTAGATAGATGTTTGCCATGAAATTAGGCTAAGAATATTCAATGGAAAGGGAATATATATGTCTTTTACATATGTTAAAATACTGCAGGTAATTTGCATATTTTTTTAAGTATATGTCCATCAGGGAAAACGTGGGACTCAATTTTAAGAAGATGCTTTTAACATATAACTTACTGAAATCAAAAACTAGACAAAGAGACTTATTCTAAGATGTTTTTATCAGTGAAATTCTTACAGGTGGTTAAGTGAAATTATTTTCCCACAATGCTAACCATTAATTTAGGTGATTTTCTAAAAATTTTATTCTTAATGAGAACTTTCTGGTCTGGCATTAGATAGCAAGAGTAAGATAAAGGGCACAAAATCATTTCCTCTGTGAGGCCATAGTTTATACAGGTATCTTTGTATATTGCAAAGACATCTAGTGGAGGATTTAGAAGCAGTAAAAATGATGTTTTATATTAAATAATTCATAAAGCAGAGATTAGGCCAAGAACTGCTCTGCAGGTAATTCTTGGGTGATTAGGCGTCTGGTCATCCATCTAGCCAGTGCCATAATTCTTACCTCATTATGCCTCATAGTCCATGAATAATTTTTACAATATTCTCTAATACAAAAGTACTCAAAAGATAACTACTCTCTGGAATCTCTTAGTGATGCAGGAGCACAAATCTTGCTCCATCCATGAGCCTTCAATGGCCAGAAGGTACTTGTTGGAGAACAAATTCGATCTCCCAGGAAGTTTCTCCTCTCCACTGCCCTGAACTGAAGAACATCTCTTTTCTCAGTCTATCTTACTATCCAGTCGACACTTCACTCTCATATCTTACAGAATGCAGTTCTGATCCTGCCAGTCCGCCGAGAAGCTCAAACCACCGTCGACCTAGCTCTCAATGGCGCTTTAGATTTCTATCGTTTTTACACAGTAATGAGCAATACATTTATATCTCCTTTGATTTTGAGTTTTAAACAAAAATAGAAAAGGAAGATAAAAATGATAAAAGTATAACAGTAAATATACTTTTTCAAAGAAAGATTCAGATCTTTGTTATAAATTATATGATATCAAAATATAAGTGTTGATAAATTCTTTATCATTTAGTGACACCAGTGTTGACAGTCTCTACTAAGTATAGATTATAGATCTCTACCAATTATAGATCCAAGTGCAGTGTGTGTGTGTGTGTGTGTGTATTTTGCATTTTTAATTACTAACTTAATGACACACAAATTGGTTTTGTTGTAGGAGGTTCAAACAATATAGAAACACATTAAGATAGAAGTGAATGTCCCCTTTTAAGTGACTCCTCTGCCTCTGTTCTATCTTCCCTCCAGAAATAGCTACTGTGACCTCTGGTACCAGTGCGTTCTTCTAATCCTGGTTCAGTGTGTTCATTACAGACAACCAAAAAAATACACAGCTGTTCATGTAGACAAGGTTTACATGAAAGACATTATACATACTTATATGTAACATTTTTTAAATATTTGCTTTGGGGCATATAACACTTTTTGTTTTGTTTTAATCTTGAGTTTTTGATTACTCTTGAGTTGGCATTTTAAAAAATATATAGTTTCTATTTGCCAAAATGTTTTATTCCTTCCCAATCTCTTCATCCGTTCATTCCTTCTTCTTTTTTTATTCTTTCATTTGTTCTTTCACTCTCTTTTAAGATAGAATAGGGTTTCTCATTTTCTTGATTTTGCCCTTATTGACTCACTAGTATTCTCATTGGTGATCTTCTAATTATTATACTCAAGTTTTTATTACTTATATTAAAAAATAGATTGGCATCTATTGTTAATAAATATCATTGAAAATTAAATACGGTCTCTGAATATATATATGTGAATTTTATTCTAATTTCTAGTGTTACAAAGAAAACCTCACATAACTCCTATTTCTTTCATTTAAACCTTTCATGTGTACAGCTTCTCTGTGATATGGGGATAATACTTATATTATGGGATCGTTTTAACAATTGATTAACAGGTAGTTGTGCCTATGTTAATAACCCAAAACATGACAGATGGTTAGCAAATGACATTTCTCCTATCCTCATTTCTTTTTTTAATCAATACATCTGTACTATGATTAAAGAGTTATGAGTGTCATTGTATTTTCATGGAGTATAGGAGTATATTATCTGTCTGTTAAAGCAGAGCTATACTTTGCAAAACAAATCATTTTACTATCTCTCTCTGGTATACAGGATGATAAGGTCAGGTAAAGGAAATAGATCGTGATATACCATTGATATTTCATAATAATAACATCAAATTATGAAGTTTTTAGTAAGATGATACCAGCTAATTTATGTATAAACACATGGGGCACAGTATATACTTGAAAAATATTAGATGTAGTAGTATTTTTATTATTATCATTTTAATATTTGAAATTTTGACTTAACACATGCTTTGGTCAGGTTTCTGAAGTGTATATACTCCAAGATACAGGAGAATATTTGCAATTTCATGCTCTAACACCATGAAGAGTGTAGGAAGTGTATAAAGGAATAATTACGAAGAAAATCAGCACAGCAAGAGACACAGTTCATATTCAAGGTGCAGCTGTTCCTTCTAAATAACCAAGGAAAAATTACAAGCGTGGGAAAAAGAGAAGAGACAGCCACGCCAGGAGGAGCATAAGATGGAAATAGCAAATCTCCTCCTAACATCCAGGCAAATGATTTTTTTTCTTTATCTTATTTCCATGTTTGGTGAGTGACACAGTGATATCCTGGAACGTGGAGTTTTGCTGCTCAGTGGAGCTGGAAATTAATGTTCCCTAATGGGCAGATGTTCAGAGGGAAGCAATGTTTTGGACTGGAGAGAGACATGCTCCCACCGAACAGCACACAGATATTAAAACAGAAAACCTCCCAAACAAGAATTGCTTGAGTACACGACGTTCTAGCCAACACGATATTTGGATACAAATATGGTTCAAATGTGACATCTCAAATGACTATGGCTTGGAGAAATTTAAAGTTATTACACACAAATGAGGACATTTACATATTATTATATCTTTATTGAAAGTCTTTTAATGAAAATGTCCATATTTTGAAATGTCTTGTTTCTATTTCTCCCTCATTCATGTTGATCATTTTGTTGTGCATTTATTCATTAACTATGTGCCAAGTAGAGCATTGCACACTACGGGGCATCTCATATTAAATTCCACTTTTATCATTTACTAGATATGTACAAATTGAAAGTCGGCTTCTCTGTGCCTTAATTTTTCTTTTAAATAGGCATAATAAAGTCTTAAAGGTTATAGGGAAAATAAACAAATAATTTGCCCAGTAGCACACCTGGCAAGTATTTGGTTCATAATAAATCAGTTTCCACATTCCCCACTTACGACTAGAATCAAATTAGTCACAACCATATGCACAACAAATATCTTCAGGCGGTTACCATTCAAACAGGGGCAAACTTGGAATTATTTTATTTTCTAAGTTACATAGGCCTTTGCTGGTAGTGAAGCCACCTGCATTCTCCTGATGCAGTTCTTTCAGATGTGTTTCTGATGTCACATGCTGGCATCAGTGGTATCGCCTTGCCCCTGGGCTCTCTGGCCCCTAAGCCCGACTGCCATTCGGACAGAACCAGTGGGAGTGGTACAAAGACCCCAGCTCTCTCACCTGACCGGTGGGCTGGTTCTGGCATGTCTGTTTCTCATTGTTCCCAGGAGTGTCTCCAGTGAGACTAGATTCCAGTGGTCCACACTGGCAGCTGACTTGATGGTGTACCTTTCTCACTACTCCATTCCTCTCCCCTCACTCTCAAATAAACTCCTTGCACTGAATTTTAGTCTTGGGGTCTGTTTCTGGGGAAATCAAACACGTTTTCTCAGTCCAGACCACAAAGCCTAACCTGGTATTAAAATTCCAGTTGCTGTCAAGTGTTTCAATTGTCCAATTATTTCAATATCAAGGCTTTGCTTGCTCTCAAACCTGTCACCTGCCCTGCTTCTTTTCAAAGGGTGAGACTGCCTGGGAGTCAAAAAGATGAGTTGGATTACATAAATTAGGGCTCATTAAGACGAATTGGGCAGTGCTGGCTGGTGGTTTCGGCCTGATTTAGGGCCAGTCAGGCCGTCCCGACACGGTATTCTGAGCACAGCATGTATGTGATGCACTTGGTCTTCACCAGCAGTATTCTCATAGAGCTGGTTATCCGTTGCTGAGGACCCCAGGTGGCTGCTGTGCCACCCTTTGTCTCCCACCTGAAGCATACCACCATGCGACTGACCCCTTCTTGTTGCATATACTGCTGTCATTTCTGTCCATCGATGACTACAGGGATCCTTTAAGGAGTCTCAGGAAAGGAAGGGGCCTCTGCTTTTTGTAATGTCTGTGGTTGCCATTTGGCCTGTGTGTGCTGGATAGTCCAGAAAACCTTTATATTCAGATATTTAAAACAAACAAACAAACAAAAAAAGCAGTCATTGGGCTCCCCCCCCAATCCGCCCCCAGGTAAAACTTGGAACTCCGAAGGACACACGTATTCTCCCTCTTTTCAAAGCTGATTCCAAGAAAATGATGGGGCATTGGGGCGGGGTTGGTTAGTGAGAGGTGCTCACAAATTTAGCTCCGTCTGTAAATGACTCCTATCCAATTTTTACATAGAAAAATTGACATCCCAATGGTCCTCAACCCTGTAGAATCTTGGACAAGACAGTACCTAAAACCACAGCCCGTGTTGCCATTTACTTAGCACGTGAGAGGAGGAGCATTCTTATTCTGAGATGTGGCTCTATTCCATCCAAAGCCCCATTATTTGGTTAAGCACTTGAAATCATTTCGATGACATGATATGCACACATGCATTTATCTATATGATACATCTATGCATGTGTGTGTACACACATACACACACTTATAAAGCCAGAAACACTTAAAAGTCATATATTAGACATATACCTAAAAATGTCAATGCAAAGCATTGGCTTTGGGAGTGATAAGAGTGAGATCAGGGATAAGAAGTTATCTACACACTTGGATGTCTTATCCAACAAATGTTTATTGGACACCATTGATATATGGCACTTTTCTAGGATCCGAGACACAGTAGTGAACAAAGACAAAAATCTGTCATGGAGCTGACAATTTAGAGGGGAGATCAAACAAATTTGTAGTGTTAGAGAATGATAAATACTATGAGAAATTACAATGCAAAGAAAAAAATATGTGACTTCTTGGGAAGATGATATTGTGAATAAGATAATTCAGCAGACGCCATACACGTGAAATAATCGAACTTTCAGATTACATTGATCTAGGTTGCAACTGAAACTTCTAAGCCATTAATAATAAACTCGAATCTCTCTCACATCATAGGAATAGATAGAAATGACAGTTGGCTTTTAATGTTATTAAGTGCAAGACAATACAGTTAGGAAAATAACTTATATAAAAGATTCATAATTATGGTTTCCATATTTCTATTATAATTTGACATCAAGAATTTAGAATGTAAGAGACTTTCATAAAAATGACTACCTCCCCAACGCAGTACAGCATTCCCAAAAGGCATTGCAAGGAGGCTAATATCTCATGAGTCTATAGAGGTTATGTGATTACAACAGTCTATACAATCACTAATATTTCTTTTGTAATTTACATATATATGCTAGAAAAATATTTAATAAATCCATATACATATGTTCGGATACATTTTTAAAATTTGCTACATGAAGTGACAGATTACAAAGTAGCTATTTTAATGTTATTCAGTTTTTACTGTATTAACTAGCCATACATTGTATGATATTAATTTTGAATAATTTCTTGCACCAACTGTAAACAATTTTCTGCTTCAGTCCTAGCTTTATGTTATTTTGAAAGTCCTATAAAGACAATATAATTTGAAAAGGACCAAACTTCACAAAATTAGTGGAGTTCCAAAGGAAAGCTACTAAATATTAAATGTAAAACTTGATTCTAGCCAATTAGTTATTTTATATGAGAAACATTTCTGTATTTTTAATTAGTGTGCACTGAGAAAAAAAAATAACAGAAATGGACAGGCCACTAACATGAAAACTAAATAAGTGAAGACTACTTAAAGCAACAGACTTCACTGTGATTCAAAGAATCCTTGACTCCATTTTCTCCATTAACTTCTATAAACTAATCACTAACTATGTATTTGCATTCTCCAGAATTCCTTTCACTAGAATTTATTTATACAGGTTTATGATTAATTTGAGTCACAAACTTAGAGCTGACTAAACGAGGCATCCAGTACAAAGCTAGATGAAGCATCACTTTGTATACTTGCATATTGTCAAGAATATTGGAAGCCTAGAAACCCAAGAAAGCTTTTTCTAGAAACTACTATTTTTTTCCTGAAGTATTAAAAAAGGACAGGAGCTACAAAGGTTCAGAAGCTGATACAGAAAATTCATCTATACCTATTCTAAGAACATTAATATAAATGCAAAATGGTCACAATATTTAAGAGTAAAAATATTTAAATTTGTATAAAGCGTTATATTTGGGGAAGTAGTTACAGATAGAATATTTTCTTTAATCCTCATAAAATCTGCTGTTAAGACTTGTTCTAGATTACAGAACTAATAAATGGTAAATAGTGATGATTTCTTGGTCCACATCAACCTGCCTTTTTTGAATCTTTCACCTATTCTTCCAATTAGTTTGCAAACTTCTGACCCTGGTACTTGAAGTCTCAGCCATGCCACTCATTAACATGATCAAAATAAAGTCTCTAAGACTTGTTTATTCTTATTTACAATTGCATCTTTGGCATAGAAATCTCTATGATTAGAAAAGAGCTACCTAATTAGAACTGTTGGCAATATATCACATCTCCAATTGCATAAGAATAAATGAAAGTTATTTAATCATAAATCATAAAATCTCAGGGTTTGATGAATGAAAAGGTCACCTCATCCAGTCATCCAATAAGACTTAAGACACATGTGCAAGTAAATCCAGGTTATATTAACAAATCTGCCCTTTTATTTAAGAAATAGCATGTTTTATTTGACAAGAAACTGTTTAACCTTTACCAGAAGTTGTAGATAGTTCAAATTTTTTTCGTAAATTAAATTAATACTGCTTTAAAAAGAAAGATGAGAATTTAAAATTTATTATTTATCTATTATATTGGGGAAACTGTTCAGCAGTTGGAGTCTCTTCTATGCATATGAAATTCACACTTGCCCTTCCCCTGGCATTTGCTCTTCAATGATATATGTTAGAGGAAGGTCTAAGCGTACTAGGCAACTTACACACGCCGTCAGTAGACTGGTGAAGTATGTAAAATATATTCTCTCTTATGCAGTTTGTTTCTGTTTTATTTCCCCATCAGTGTGCTTTAAGTTGTACAAAATGTTGAAACTTACCCTGCCTCTTGATCTAACTCACTCTGTTTGTTCATCTTCTTTGAACTTTCAAAACCAGTAATCTTCTAACTTAATAAGGTAATGTGAGGTACTCCTCTACATAGATTAGTTCACTATACTAATCCTAATTAATTTTTGTTTTTGAAATTAGGTTTCTGTATATTTTTTGTCATTTCCATTTTGATATTTAAAAAAACATGCTCAAAAATTTAACTAGGGGTAATGTTTAGATCTGGCATGTCCATTTAGGCTTCTTCAAATCGTATCACACAGGTAATTTTCCCCTACTCTCTTGTTGTCATAATTCCAGCATAGATTTTATCAGGTCATAGCATTCTATAAAATAAATGAGATGAACTGATAAGGACAGATACTTAAATACTTCTTTGTTCTAATACTTTCCATGTTATTTTCTTATTATTCCTCGATAAAATAAATTCTATCAAGCCTACTTTTAGTTGTGTGTGTGTGTGTGTGTGTGTAAGTTACTAATGTGGTGTGAAAATTTAAACATTGAGACTCATGGTGACATTCCATAATTACCTGGGTGCTGTATTATGTGTAATTGTGAACCTATTTTTAAAGTTTGCTTTGTATTATATCTTATCCATCTTAATAGTTCTATTAAAAGCTCCGAAAGTGACTAGCTTTCAATTGTGACCACTTGATTCATTTCAGAGGTTTATACATTTTTTTAGTGTGTGATTTAATTTCATATTAGTATGCTATAGATAATGCCGTTTTTCATTCAGTTTATAAAGTAGACTTTGCCAAATGTTTTGACGTGGATTTAATTTATTATATTTTTGATTAGAAAGGTTATATGCAATGTATAATTTTGTATGAATTAGTGGATGATGATTTAAGTTCTGTAGAGACTTTATTAAATTTATTGTGTATAGACCATAATTCAATATTTGATATAGAGAGTAATAGAGATGTCAGTAGTTAACAAATTCATGAGAGTAGACATTCATGAGTGGATTCTTGATGCACACACCTCAGTAATAAAACTGCATTCAAATAGAAAATCAATTTCAGAAAAAATAATCACTTTATAATATACCTTGCTTTTCAAATATATTTTAAAAATCTTCATAATCTCTATTACAGAAATTTACATACACTGAGCATCTCAGAGGTTTGGTTCAATCTAAAGAATCATATTGTGTTCTCGGATACCATTTTTTTGAGTCATCTAGGAAAAGAACTTGATACCAACTAAGGATTGTTCAGAACAACCTATGTTAGTCATTTTGTTTTTCATTTCGGAAAAGATCAAGAATTACCTTTGGAAGGGAGCTGAATCTTAAAGTGAGGAATAATCCAACTACCATCGTTGAGATTCCTAATTAGATGCACAGGAGTCCCTCCCCTTTTCTGGAGTTTCAGTTACCTGTGGTCAACCATAGTCCAAAAATATTAAATACAAATTTTCAGAAATAAACAATTCGTAAGTGTTAAGTTGCACACTGTTCTGAGTAGCATAATGAAATCTTGCACCCTCCTGTTCCACCTGGTGAGGATGTGAATTCTCCCTCTTTCCATTGTCTCAATGCTGTTCATGCTCCTCTCATGTTTGCCACTTAGTAACCATCTTGGTGATCAGATAGACTTTCGTGGTATGGCAGTGTTGGTTTTCAAGTAACCCTTATTTAACTTAATAATGGCCTCAAAGCACAAGAGTAGTGGCGCTGGCAATTCAGATATGCCAAAGAGAAGCCATAAAATGCTTCACAATGGAGAACATTCTCAACTTGCTTTTTCTATTTTATGATTATTTATTGTTATTAATCTCTTACTATGCCTAATTTATAAATGAAACTTTATTTTAGATATGTATATATAGAAAAAAAATTATATATAGGCTTCATGTAGTTTCAGGCATCCACTGGGGGTCTTGAAACATATCCCCTGTGGATAAGGAGGAATACTGTACACTGATTTTGAAATTCCTTGAACTATTCTTCTCTGTCCTCAACCAGATAAAAATAAAGTTTATATGTGCTATCTTCTGCTGATTTTTTTTTTTTTTTTTTAGGCAAGGCAATCCTTGGTTGACCTCACAGATCACAAGGACCTTGTCAGCTTACAATCCCTTATTTTTTATTTATATTTTTTACACCTACAGCACCTGGTCTTCCTAGGCAGTCTCTCATCCAAGTACTAACCAGGCTCAACTCTGCTTAGCTTCCGAGGTCAGACAGGATCAGGTTTGTTCAGGGTGGCGTGGCTGTAGACTCTGCTAGATTTTTTGATGAAAGTTCACACCTATGCTAATCGAATCTTCATGTTTATGTCAGTCCATGTTCAATGTGAAAGGTATAGCCAGTCAAATTACATTTATATAAATATTAACGTTTATATTTACATATAAGGTTACCTATCTGTGGATTTATTACAAGAAACAGCCTTTGCAAGTGATTTGTGAGGCTGACTAAGCAAGTCAGAAGTCTGTCAGACTGATTCTCAGGAAGAAAAGGTCAAAACAGAGTGGAACTTCACAGGAAAGAGCCAGAGTTTTGCACACCAGCCTTTTCCTCAGCCTCACAACCTTCAGTCCTGCAGTAAGACTTCACTCAATTAAGTTGGGCCCTCCAAAGAGAAGATCTTTATTTAAATTCAACTCATTAGAGGCTTTAATAAATTGTAAACCCCCCTCACAAGAGCCCTTGGGTTAGTCTTTGGCTGGCTACCTGGGAACTCCAGCCTAACCTAGTGCATACATCGTAAAGCATCACAATGCCCATCAAGGAGCCCATTACACCTGACTTTATCTCTAACTTTTTAGCCTGTGGAAATGTGAAAGACAATTAGTGAATTTCGCTTTTTTGAAAGAAGTAGATAGCACTTCCATTGACTATGCAGTCTCTCTCTGTTTGGATATCTAGATCAAACACAAACCCAGACATTTGGGAGTGGTATGGCAACATAGTATTTTAAATTGTCAAATTATTTTTCTTGGTTATTGAGTGTTTTCCCCTGTAGCTCAACCATCATTGTACTCTAGCGTAAGGGTGATAAATGGATATACTTAGACCACTTAGGATACAGACTAGACTAGACCACTTAGGACACAAAGAGAATTGTGTAATATAATTACAGTCAGTTAATTCAAAATAAGCAGTGCTTTTATAATTCAAGTGAAGACATAGGAAAAAAATGAGAAGCCCTTAAATCTCGCTATGAACAGAATAAAAAGGCCGAATATATGTTAGCAAACAGGATTTTGATTTTGTCAAATCCATGATCAATTTTGGCAGAACTGACATGTTAATAATAGGAATGCTTCTGACCAGTGAATAAGATATATTTCTCCATTTATTTAGGTCTTATTTAGTTTTTTTTCTCAATTATCTTATATTGTTCTCAGTGTATCCTCATTCATCTTTTTGTTGAATTTCCCTTAGTATTTTTGTGCTATTGTAAATGCTATTTTCTTTACATAGTTTAAAATCTGATTTTTCATTTCTAGCAAATAAAAATACAATTGATCATTGAATATTTATCTTATATCCTTTAAATTTGCTGAACTCACTAATTAGTTCTAGTAGCTTTTTTAAAGATCCTTCAGATTTTTTTAAATAGATGGTTATGTTGTCCACCAATAAAAGCAGCATCACTCTTTTGTGACCAATCTGAAGAACACATTTCTCTGTATTGTAGTATTGCAACTTCAATACAATGTTGAGTAGAAGTCATAAAAGTGGACGACCTAATTTTGTTCCTGTGGAAAGGCAACCGTAGACTGAAAAAAATAATCTATATATCTGTGTTACTTTCCAACCAAGGATTTCTATCCTAAGTAATACTGCTACTCAATAATTATTAGACAAAAACTCAATTAAAAAATACATAAAAAAATACAAATGGGCACTTCAATTGCAAAATATTAAATGGCTGGCATCAAAGTTGCTCAATACTTTGCTCATCAGTAAAATGCAAATTAAAATCACATTGAAATATCAGCTAGAAGATTAAAAGGACTAATGATACCAAGAATGGACAGACACTTGGAAAATATATGTTTTTGGTGGGTAAGAAAGTTGATCAAAACCACTTTGTCAAACTTTTTTTATGTATAGCCACTGAAGCTAAGCATTTTCAGCTTTCTTCACTCAGAAAATTCAAATACACACACACACACACACACACACACACACACACATACATATATAGAATATAATATATAAATGTTATGTGTCTATGTAAATAAGCACAAATGTTTACTCTCTTCCCCACCTAAAAATGCACAGTACTTTTTATAGCAGCTGTATTCAAAATTTTTCCAGAACCAACTGAATTACTCTTCAAAAGTAGAATCACTAATAGAACCATGAAACAGTTATATAATCAAATATGACATAGTAATAAAAAAGAAACAACCACTGCTACACAGAACAGTATGAATGAAACTTACATGTATAATTGTGAGGAAAATAAGCCATAATTGTAGAGTATATATTGTCTGAGTCTGTCTTGGGATGTTCAAGAGACAAAGCTAATATAGGTGATAGAAGCCAGAATAGTGGTTATTAAAGTAATTAAGTCTCAAAAAAATCCTATGCTTTCTTAAAGTATATATTTATATTTCTGCAGAATCAAGACTATTATATTTTTCTGAACTGCCAAACACCAGAAAGATAAAGTGATATGAAAAATATTTATGACAGGACATAAAATATGAAATATCAAAAACATACAAGTCAAAAAGGTGCTTATTAGTAAACTATTAAAATACAACATTAAGTCATTTAGTCTACCTTAAGGAAAAATATAAATCATTTGGGGTTTATCATGGCATCCCAATGGATCGTAGTTTGGAGATACAGGCTTGGATAAAATATAGGAATTAACAAAGCTCCAAAAACTGGGCAGCAGGAACCGTATCAAAGTCCAGGCACAGAAACATAGCCTGTGACACACACATCATTTTTCACTGATCCTGACACGCATGTGGGTATGTGAGAGAGAGTAATTCTGGGACACATGGCTGGGCTGAGCACGTTTCTGGTCCTCAGCCGTGGGAGCGAGGCTGCGGGGTGGATCTGGTCCCTTATGCTTTGGATGGTAAATATAATCTTCCTCCAAGTTCACGCACATACAGAAAATCTGAGTCTTAGGAGGAAGTGGGGTGAGGAATGTTAGGTGCTTGACATCTACATATTAGGAAACAACATAAAACCATAGAAATAATTAAGGGGAAAGGTTAAATGTATCTGCTGTGTCTGAATTGGCTTTATCTCTTAAAATGCTGAGGGATTGAGAACAGAATACATGTTTCTGGATGGAGCTAAAATCAAACTATTTAATAATTTTGCTTTCAATAATTACAACTGCTTCTGAAAAATGGAAAATTGCCCTCCAGATATAAAGCATGAAAATGATTATGAACCATTGAAGGAGAAATGATTTGCCATTGACTGAATTAACATGTCTACTTCATTAATGTTAATAAATATAACCTATTATTTAGTTTTATGAGCTTGTAAGATAGTTCCTGAAATAAATCATTTCAGCTGGTGGTCTAATGTACTATAGTGTACTGCAGAAAAAAAAAAAACATATTTATTATCTCATTTATGAATAAAAAATATGAAATACTTAGTAACTAGGTAAAACATAAGCAATCACTTTGGCTAAATTTATGAGTAATAAATAATTTAAATTTAAATAATTATAGAATTTCTTTAACATAAATTGACTACATTTGTAAAAATATCTGTTTTTAGGTTTTGGAAGTGAAATATCAGACATAGAATCTTTAAGAATTTAAAACATGTCATTAAAAAGTAGCATTGTCACTGATTTGTTTTATTACAAAGAATATGTGGATCTAGTTTATGAAAATCCTTAAAAGTTTACATTAATATTATTGATATAATGGTACTAAAATAGAATAATGGCAACAAAAAGGGTTGAGAAATATATATATTTTTTACCTCATTTAAATCCAATCCCCATTCCTTTGTTTAAATATTGTAACTATTCCAGGTTTCCTGAACATAGTCAACTTAATACTTAAGACCAACATTTAAAATCTCACCGATTTCTCTTCTGAAGTACGCAATTGAGATGTGAACTTCAGCTTAATTTATAACCAAATAATAGGTATGAATTGCTTCCTTTAATCCCTATACACTCATACAGCAGAAGACCGAATATCTCTTCTATCATAAAAATAATTTTTTAAAGAAGTTATCATCTTTCAGTTTTGGAGAAAACAGTAATTTATTCTATGTTTCTCCACTACTTAAGTCCAACTTAGGGATTTAAGAGAGGAAAGAAAGAATCATTTTTATCCCTTGCCTATTTACTACAAAATAGAAATGAAGTGTAATTTATGCAATACATTAGAATCACCATTACTGTTCTCAAAAATTGATAAATTATTAAATAAATGAAATATCCTAAAGCTTATCATAACCTGCTATGAAGGCATACTTAAAATAGACAGTACCCCACTGGTTCTCATGGGCACCAACATATTTCTAGTAATTCAGAGTAAGAGATTTAGTCGAATTGCTAATTGCATATATGAAACTAGGTCATATAATTTGCCATTGAACTAATTATATAAATACAAATGTATTCTTCTACAGTTTGTATTTTAACAAGTTAGCTCTTGGTTGTGATAGCTTATATTTTAAAAAATATATATTTTATTTTTACTCAGGAAGATTTTCTAAAAATTTTGAATTAATATTTTTCAGAATAAAATTTTTAAAGAATGTTTTCACGTATAAAATAAATACCTCTCTCTTTTCCTTTTTTAAAAATAGTATAAATTGAGATGTAAATGTTAGAGCTAACTTTTAGTCAGTATTAGAGAAAAATGACATTATTATTATGACAGATAGAAAAGTGATATGTTAAAAATTACTTTAAGATGATTTTAAGGCCAAAAAAGACATCATTATTATAAACCAATTTTCACTTTCAATTTGAGAAATAAACTCAATATATATGTGATAGAAGACAGTTACATTTAGCAAAGGTACTATGTGCTTGTTAAGCCATGTTCTATAAGTACATTGCTTCCACATGGATAGGGTTTGGCCAATTCTATCTTGACAAAGCACTGTTTAACTTTGACTTATTATGCCTATTTGAATAATGCCACACGGTTTAAAATTAATATGTTATTCATATTTTAAAGACACATGCATTTCAGTATTGTAACGTTCTAATGTTTCCTAGTGTGACTATATATGTTTTTTTTTTTTTTCCAGAGTAAATTTCATTCTGATCAAACATCGTTGACCTTAAACAAAAAGCCTGCCAGTTATTTTTACAGCAAAATAGGTTTGGGAGAGAAACAACAAAGATTTACTATGCAGAGCATGCAACCATGGCGGCCACACCCAAGTCTGCTAAAACAAAGGAGAGAAAACTTTCACATGGAGGAAGAGAAAGTTTGAGGGCTGGACAAGGAGGATCTCCCCAGTCCTGCTTCTGGATTGATGTAGGGCATGAGAACGCCCCCTTCTGGCCTCCCTACTTCATTTTAAATGAGATTTCTGTTTATTACATTGTTTTACAGAATGATAGCATTGAATATCACATTTCTATAAGATGATTATTAAAATTTCACCTTTAATCACATAAATTTAAAATACTATAAATGGGGATAGGGTGAATGAGATTTGAACATACACATTCAGATTATTAAGGATTTTCAAAAATATAAATCTATTCCTCAGCAAACGACTGAGAAATGACCCAATGACACATGCGGGAAAAGGGGAGTGAAGAATATATGGATATATAAGTACATGTCCTATAAAAAATAAATAGTCCTCAGAAATAGTTATCAGAATACTATTTTTTCATAAATTAAGATTAAATATAGTGGTAAAAAATAAATATATTTTATAAATATTAATGTAAATTGTGATTATGTCTACTTTATTAGCTAGCAATTTACATTGTGTAATCTGACTAAAACTATACAAATTATCATACATTACTTCTAATACCAACCTCTTTTTCTATATATGTGTGTGTATGTTAACACATTACTTTGTAGTTTCCGTATAAAACTGAAAAATCAAGACTTTCATTTTTTTAAGGTTAAAAATGACTTCATAGGAAAGCTAAGTCATGAGGTTTTCAGTCATTCAGCATTAGAAGCTTCTATCAGGCCTCCCAGTATTTCCTCTGTTCCCTCATAAGATTAACCCCCTAACTGTATACTAGCCAGTACTCATATTCTTTTAATTCTTCTTTTTTTTTTTTTTTTACTGCAATGATCTCACCTTTATTCTAAATAACCCAATTTTCCTTCTCTGTTGGCAATTCCTAACAGTACACAGAAATGCTTAAAATTTTCCTGTGGAAAAAAAAATAATAAAACATTCTATACTTCACATCTCTTTTCAGGCACTGCCCTATTTCTCCCCAACCTTTAAAATGATACATTTAAATAATACTACTTAAATTGGTAATAATTAGTAATAAAAATGCCTATCATTTTCAAGTGTTGACAGTAGACTCTGAGCACTATTTTTATTGCTTTCTGTGTCCCTGACTCATTTGTCTCTATTTGGTGTTTCCTCACTTCTCCTTTGCCAGCATTTCTTCCCAAACACTCTGTTGAACTACCTTGTATCACTGCTATCAATGACCACCATCTTGTTAGACGTAAAATGTTTAATTTAGGGTCTGCCCTTCATATTGCATCCAGGCAGTTTTATCACTATTAATTCTTTACTCCTGTTTGAGAGTTTTTATACACTTGGTTTTGGGGAACTACAGATTCTTGATTTTCCTTATGTCTCACATACTGTTTACCAGCTAATTTCTGAGTAATTTGCAACTTAACTTTTTTTTTTCTCTCAGCTTTAAAGGAGAGAGTACCTGAAAATAAGTTTTTGCTCTTTTTATTTATTTTTCCTGTCTCTCTCTCTCTCTCTCTCTCTCTCTCTCTCTATATATATATATATATATATATATATATATATATATATATATATATATACACATATATATATATATTACACACATACATACACACATATATGCATGTATATGTATATATATATATATATATATGTACATACGTGTGTGTGTGTGTGTGTGTGTACATATATCTCGCTTTTACATCCCTAGTCCCAACCACCACCCCTTTGCATTTTGGCAAGCTGCGTAAGTACTACTAGCCAATGATAGGAAAGAAGAAATGGGAGGGACTTTTAGATCTAACTACAGAAGGATGAGAGTGAAGTCTCTAAGTACTCGTTTCTCTTGCTTGAAAGAACAGAAAGGTCTTGTCAGGATGCTATGTCTATGAAAGGTGGCGTCTGCTTCAGCATGTTTAGGCAAAGCCCTATATTGATTGGCCTGTGAGAGAGATTTACCATGTGTGACAAACTATTAAAATTTGGGAGTAAAATAATCACTGAAGTATAACAGAATATTTCTGTGAATATAATACCTAAAAATTAACATATTTAAAACAGACACTTGATTTCTTTCATAAAAAATATTTGTTCTCCAAACTACCTTATAATTATAAATGGCATTATCCTTACCCACTTAAACAGATCGAGTATCTAAGAGTCATTCACCACACCCACATCTAGTCTATCAGAAAATCCTTTTAGTTTTAACTTCAAAATATTTCCCAAATCTACTATTTTTTTGTCACTGCCACACAGACACAGATACATTCATTTAAGCCATAATTATCTTTGCCTAGAGGTTTATAAAACCCTCCCAAATAATCACCCCTTTCAACCGTATCCCTCATCTTATATTTCCTACAAAGCATTCCTTAATAAAAATGTAATTGCTCCCTTTAAATCCCTCAATAACTTCCTATTTCATGTAGAAGACAATCAAAATTCTTCTCATAGCCTGTAAATCTTTATTTTCTCTACCTACCGTGATGATGTCATCTACTTTAGGCACTGCCTGTGCTCAGTGTGCTTGAGACATCTTGATTTTCTGTGTAGTACTCAAACATGTAAAGCTTGTCTCTGACTTGGGACTTTTGAAGTGTTGTTTCCACTCCCTCGAATGTTCACCAAGATCTTTCTTTCTTTGACGGTTCACTGCTGCAGTATTCTGTTCAAATGCCAGATCGTCATAAAAGGCAACCTCTGTCACACCACAAACTCTCATCATCATTATTCCCTGGTCTGTCTTGTTCTCTTTTCTTCATAGCATGTATAACTGCGTATGTATATGTGAGTCTGGGTGCACATACATGTGTGTGTATGTGTGAGTGCGTGGATACTTCTTTCTTATCTAAATCCAACATTGGATTATGAAGAAGTGTTTTTGTTTGTTTGTTTTCACAATTTCATCCCTGAAATGAGAATAAGGCCCAGAACACAAATGTGGGCTTAGTAAATATTTGTTAAATAAATGAATTCTATTATTTCTATTCTATATGCATTCTCAAGTAATAAAATATGATCGCAAAGTCATTTGAACAAATGATATTAGCTACATCTATGAAATTATCACTTCTGTTTGAAACTATAAATAGCTGCTGTTTATTCTTAATAATTAAAATTAGAATCTAAAACTGCTGGGATTTCAAAATTTGTTAACTAACAATTGTCCATTTTTTTTTCTGTTTGCTACCTAACTACATAAAGAGTTCTAAGCAAGCAGAGAAAGTGATTCAGCTAAGATATTTATATTGCATCATTTATTTATACATATAATGTATTATTAAAATAAAGTTATGTGCTTTTGAAATCACCATCATCATGCTTATCTATATGAAAATTCCTTTACAAAGTCAGAACTGATAATCTGTACAAAACAAATTCAAAAAAAGCTGAAAACTGAAAGCAGAATTAGATGTTTTTCATATTTCTCTGATAAAAGAGTTAAAATAATATATTATGAACTTTTACTCTTTTAAATGCACAGGTAAAATGGTTATGCTATTGTTTGTTACCTTTGAGCATTATCTTTACTCTGCTAAAATTGAAGATGATTTTATTAAGGGTACAGACTTGATAAAATACTTGTGGCTGAACTAGTGAAAACACCCAAAATTGTTTTAATTCTCATGACACTGCTAGCAGCACCCTTTTGAATAACCTCCCTTGGTTTTTCAGACCCTACAACTCTCTTCTGTGTTCCATTTCAAATGTCCTCTTAAGCTCTACTACTTTTTTTTTTTTTTTTTTTTGACCGGGAAACATTTGTGCTTCTCAGAATTCTTCCTGTGTTTTTTTTTGTTTTTCAGATCTTATCATAAACTTTCACTATAGGGGTCTTAGTAAATTTCTATAGCTACAACAAACTTATTTATGTTTATATATCAGGCCACAGGTCAAGAATAACTCAGATAGATGGTTGGACAGATAGATATTCAAATGTAATGTATAAATCAAGGAAATGTTAGCATATCAGGACAAAACTTAAATCCTTTGGGTATGTGGAAATAGGGGAAAAAAGAAACACAGATTAATATAACCAATGGTAATGTGGCCTTGGCTGAATCTTGCGTCCAGGAGTGTCCATTATATTATTAAAATGAATGAATGAATGAATTAGACAGATATAAAAGATAAAATGAAACCTGGTTGTGCATAGACTAATGATGATACTATATCACAAATCAAAGATTAATTTATTTCTATGTATTTGAGATATTTTTGTTAAATAGTATATTCAGTGGTATATAGTCTGGTGCTGCTATAAGCTATAGTATACGCACATTTGCCTCATACATAGTATTAATATTTTTTTTATATGATCACAAATTATCTTCCATATTCTATGTGACCACCCCCCAGAAAAACACACTCATGAAATGCTTTTAACTACTTTTTTAAAAATGAAGAGACACAGCCTAGCTCTACAAATATACTTTCTTGATATAATCTTCCTTGAATAGACTGTTTTAGTACTAGAACTTTTTACATTTTTAAGTTATCTTGATAAAAATGTTTCATATTACTATCAATATTATTCAAGAATTTAAAATATGAATACTTAATATTTATAATCAGTATTTATATTTAGAAAAATTATATCATTTGAACTGAAACACTTTATTAAAAAACACTCATAAGAAAAAACAAAATTAGCAAATGTCCAGAAAGCATGCATGGAATGCCTATTAAAAGAAAATAATTTAAGGTAGGAATTATAAATTAGCAATGTTCTGATCATATGTTATTGCATATATGTCCCTAGAAAGTTAAATGTTTATTATTTGATAAGCTTGAGATTTATTGCTACCTTTCAGTATGTGTACAATAATGCTGATAAAAGTATGTGTCTGTACCATTTGCTAATCATTTACTAAAAGAGATAAGTGAGAATAACTTTCTGTCATCTTTTAAATATACAGTATTCTATTTTTACAAATTTCACAAAGTCAAAACTTACATAAATCATAAACTTAAACAGTATAGATTTGTTCTTATTTGAAACTTAGACTGGTTATGAGTCTCACATTTGTATCAAGCAGCACTGTTCAGGAGAAATCTCTTTTTAAGCTGGAATTTTAAACTGAATATAGAAATGGCAATAATTTTCATTGAAAAACTCTTTTATTATCACAGATGAAATCTAAATGAGTTAAAAATACCATGACAATCGTAAAACTTTGGCATCTTTTTTAAGTATTAAAGACTCATTTGCTCGTGGAAGAATAAAATGTAATTAGCATCATTGATATTATTGCAAGAGTTTTATATTGAATATCCAGTGTTTAGTCAAGACAAGTAGCTTTTAAAGGCCGATAGTTAAAGGAATTTGTTAGAACAAAATAAGAACAGAGGGGAAATTTCTGAACTGCTGAAATATTAATGTTTTCAAATATCGGTTTATAATATTTTGCCTAGATTTTATTGTGTTCAGAAGTTTAATTCGGTAATTGGCATTTTTCTAAACTAAATAATGTATAGAAATACTATCTAACTGCCCAATATTTACAACATAACAATAGGTAAAATTTTATTGAGATTTTTTTTCTTGTGGTGACACTGGTTAAAAAAAATTCATAAGTTTCAGCTATACGATTCAACAGCAAAGCATATATATTGTATTGTGTGTTCACAATGTTTATCGAGTTTAAATATCCGTCTATAGCACTGTTTTTATTCCTGGACAGCTCCTCGTGGTCTACATTCTGGTGAACTTCCTATTAGATGTCCAACTCAAATTCTCCTATATCACAATGCCGACATAATTGTTACAATCTATTCAATGTACTGTGATTTTAAATTGTGCTTTTTAATAGTTTCACTTTTTATGTATCTCAGAAGAAAATCCTGCACCATGTATTCGTGTGTGTGTGTGTGTGTGTGTGTGTGTGTGTGTGTGTGTGTGTTTGTAATGGAATATGAATTAGTTCAAAAAAAGTGTTTGCAAGCAATAGAAGCAAACTCTGACTAACCTGGTTAAAAAAAAATTTACATTAACTCAATAAACAGAAAGAAAAACAAGCAATCTTTGGGAAAAACAGGAGTCTAGGCACCTCTTGAGAATCTTAAGTAAAAGAGAACTTTCATTTGATTGTTAAGTCCTAACTCCTTTGGGTCTCTTTGTCTTTCCACACTAGACTGAAATGATAGAACGTGTGGCATAATAGCTTAACTGTAGTTGGCTGCTTCCACTATGTCAGGGACAAAAAATAAGGCAAAAGCAGATCCCCAAGGACAGGATGATGGACAGGCTAGAATAACACAACTACCAAAAATAAGGCAAAAAGTCAAAATATTTACCCACACCTTTTTTCATGTTACTGTGTTTGAATTTATATCTACCGTGAGCAAAAACTGATGTGGAATAATATTTTGAAAGTGGCAGACATTTTTTCCTGCACTTTGGCAAAAGACTTTTTACATTGAGGATTCTGGGGGTCTTCTCTTTGATGCGTCATCGGAATTCATCTAGAGTTTAATTATAATTATAATTATAATTATGGAAATTGTGGTATCCCTTGAAAATCTAAAGATTTCTTTGAAAAATTATGAACTACTTTTATAATGAAATTTGAAATTTAGCTAAATTATAGCTTTTCCTATCTTTCATTGATTGATATGATATTACTAAGTCATCATCGGTAAGGCTAGAGCTTTAAGTAGGCTTTCAGTGGTGTTTTTGAGGCTTCGGGCACTAAGGGCTCTTCCTCCAGGCATATTTGCAATCAAATTGCATGGCATAGTTAGTCAATGTCATAGCTGCAATTTAAAGCTAATGAAAATAGTTCTCTGAAATTCAGTTATTTGGTCCCATATGGCCCCATGATTTTCTAAACCAGCCTTCCCTTAATTGAATTCAGAGGGATGATACACTTAAGGATTTTTTTTTTCAATTCAGAGGCTAAACAAGTGATTCTAAAATTAATCTAATTCTGACAATTATGAATTACAGACAATTGAATGATGATACATGTGATCTTACGTTAGCTCATTTTAATGATTACTATAGTAATACATGCTCATTGCAATTTTAAATAATATGCTAAGGGTATAGAAAAGGATAAAGAAAATCATCCATAAACCTATCACATTAAGATACAATTAGCACAAAATGAAACAGAGATCAGAGAGAAGATGTTCTTGAATCTACAACATAAGCTGCTGTTCTCTTTATACATATATCCACATTTATTATATATAAAATATATTTATTGACATTTTGCTATTTTATATTTTACTGTAATAGTTTTCATGTCCCTAGATATCTTTCAACTATATATGATTTTTGAAGGTTTTAGAGTCACACATGTCCTCTTTTACTTCCTGGGCGACTTGGGAAATTTTCCAGGTCTCATGGAGTTTTTAGTTTCTTCATCTATAAAATGGATATAATAATTTTTGACAGTCAGGTTTCTCATGAGGATTTCAACTTAATAGCTAAAAAAAAAGTATTAACACTGTGCTGTACAGAGTAAGGATTAAATAAATGTTTGAAAATATTTTAATTATATAAAATTCTATCAAATATATATACCAACTTTATTTTTATTATATATTTGAACAATAGCTTATTTTTTATTTTTAAAATGATATGTAACTTACCTCTTTTATATATAGTGCTGACAATATTTGGTGCTTTTAGAAAAATATTTTTTTATGTGTTATTCACTTTTGAAGTAAGTTAGGCTGATGTTCCATTATATTAGCAAAGATAATAGAAAATTATGCTTTAAAAACAAAAAATGTTTTTATACTCCATATAATTCTGAAATTTGAGATGAATCATTCAATGCTTTCTATTGTTTCTAAATCTACCTTCATTTTCTTTATATCATTTTTAAATTATAATACAATTCATGTTTTATTTTTTGAGAGAAAAAT
This sequence comes from Macroglossus sobrinus, assembly GCA_004027375.1. Lineage (NCBI taxonomy): Eukaryota > Metazoa > Chordata > Mammalia > Chiroptera > Pteropodidae > Macroglossus > Macroglossus sobrinus. Next base: position 78,007 of record PVKZ01001333.1, read on the forward strand.
CTAAATATTAAAATTTCAAGATGTTATTCCTCACGTAATACAAAGAACATCATTAGTGAGACTTTTAAAATGTAAATTATCTGTGATGTAATAGAAAGGACATTGGGACATTATTATTATTATTATTATTATTATTATTATTACTACTACTACTATCTGGAGTGGCATCTAGGATGGTTATTGTGGACTCCACGTAGAAGAAAATTTTAACGAGGAACCAAATTGAAAGCAAGTTATGCCACTTCAGACCCCTCTTCTACTTCTTCTATATGACTCTTCCCCTCTGTGCCCAAGAGTATATCTTACCTAAGACACAGCATAGGCCTTCCTAAACCTGTAAAGGACTAGGACCCCATCCAGACCTTGGACAGCCACTTTCATGACATCCATATAAGTGACCCAAAAGCAGCATGAACTTATGATGGCCGGTGTTAATGAAAACGATTTCTGTTACTTGCTTTCGTAGCTAATTGTACAGACTTAGAAGAGTGTGAGAAATATTTTCAAACTGCTAAATGGATTTACTAATGTTAAAAATTCCTTGAGATTGCCTGCAATAATGCATATGTCCAAAGAAACACATTTAAGGAAAAATCAACAATTAAATATTGACATAGAAGTTGTAGACAAGAAGAATGGGAGCAGACTGATTAATTTAGAGGTAAAGCATAAATCGAATTCCTCCTCTGTTGCTTATGGTTTGTTTGGAGCTGTGCCTCCGTTATACCTCTCTGAGATTCCATTTAATTTATATAATAGAAATTGTGCTATTAACTTAATATGACAGGAGTTCATGTGGTAATACATGGCATTGCTTCATATACATGTTGAAATACACACTAAAGATTATTTCATGAATTATAAGAAAATGTCAGTAATAAAATATGTAGATTTTTTTTGTGTTTTCTAGGAGGTATACTAGATACTGAAATCGTATTACAGGTAATAGAGTTTGAGAAGTAAAAAGATTATAAATCTCTTTGCTTTGAGCAATTTATATTTTTAAGATTCATTTAACTGAAGTAACTTTTAAGGTTATAAGTGATTTAATAAACATCTCTTTCACTTTGGTTATAATTTTTATAATTCCTATCTTTTTATTCTATAATGTTACTTTTCTGTCTGGCTCCCTTCAAATTTTTTTTTTAACTTAGATTTTAAGTACTTGGTACATAATATGCGTATACATGTATGTTTGTATATGTCCTATTAGTATTTACCCAGCCTGGTGTTCTCTGCTATTTTTAGCATCTGGGTTACATATGGCTTTGGTTCTGTGGTTTGTTTTGTCTTTTGACAGTGTTTTTGTTTTTTGAGTGTATGTATATGTGCATTTTTGTTATTCTTTGGTTGAAAGGCAGACATCATGTGTCAGACATTTAAGACAAAGGTGAATAGTTTCTTTCTTTCTTTCTTTCTTTTTCCTGAAAACTGTTATAAGTCTTATGCTGTGCCTTTAGCATGCAGAGTCCAAATGTGTTTCCATTTTGTTGTGGCTCGTCACCTCCAGTGCTTCCATTGATTAAAATTCTTCTGGTGTTTTTTGTGCTCAGGGCAAAGACTGGTTGGCCAATGGGTTCTTCTCATGTCTCCTCCTCCGTCTGCTTTAGGACTTCTTCTCTCTTTTCCTTAGAAGCAGTCCCTCTCCACATCTTGCTCCTACCCCAGTGTCATTTTCTTGCTCTTCATTCAGAGCTTGTTAGCTCAAAGATGGATGATGGGTGGTGGGAGGGGATGCTCTCTGTTGTCCTGCATAGCCTCAGTGTGAAACAGCTCTTTGATGGTTTTCCGTTTCTCCCTGAGCTTAGAGGGTTGGCTTTCTTTTCTCTTCCATGTGATATTCTCCTGGCTCAGTGTGACAGAGTTTGCTGCCCTCCCACAGCTCCCTAGGTCTTTAGTTCCATAGAGAAAAAGTATCAGGTGAGGATTTGTGATTTTCCTGTAGCAGCTGCTGCATCCCTCCTAAGGACCGCACCACACACATTTGTACATGTTTCACAAATGAAACCTGTCTCTGATTTCCTTTTTCTTTGTCCTGCCCTCAATCTCTCTCATGAACACACTGTAAAGGGCCATACAAAAGAGCCTACAAGTAAATGCAGAGTTCCTTTGTGTCTGTGGCCACCAGGGCCTATATGCCTTCATGTTAGCAAATATTTGTCAGAAAAAATTAGATTCATTTCACTTAACTGTTTATACAGCAGCCCTACCTTTTCTTTATGCTTTGATTTATTTCTTCTTTCTCTTTGGAAGCACTTGTCTTTCCTTAGATATCAGCCTGACTGATCAACTGATAACCTCAGTGCATTGATGGATTAAAAGAAAATTATGATTTTATAGATTTTTTTTCTTTCATCAGCTTTTTCTTTCCTAAATAGAGGCTAGATGCACCTTTCTGTGCATGCATAAAAAAATATTGGTATTGAGCATCGTTAATGATATGTAAATGAAAAATACACTGTGAATAAAATGGTGCATAGCTAATTTTAGTCTGGACAAGTTTTTTTTTTTCCCACTTTATTCTAACAATGAAAGGGAATAAAATAATTGAAGTATTATTTAGCAAATGCAAAATGAATTTTTAAAAATCCCAACCTTAATTAAAAGTGAGAATAAAACAAAATGTGAGTAACTCTGCTGAAGGTGTTAGTAAATAAAGTCATGGTTTATTGTTCTACAATTCACAGGCATTCTTTATTTTATTAAGCAAAACAAATCAGTACATATTAGTTAATTGTTTTTAATCAAATAGTGTATTTGTACATAATTTGATAAAAGTTCAGCAACAGCATCCCAAACATAAAATAAAGATAATGGTTCTCATTCTTATTATTGTTATCACTACTGTTAGAATTATGAACATTATGTAGGTCTTTAAAGTCATTATATCAGTTATCCATAGCTATGTAACAAATATTACAAGCTCAGCGGCTTAAAGCAGCCCCGATTTATTATCTCACTGTTTCCGTAGATCATGAGTCTGGATCTGTGTGTGTTAGTTGGGTTCCCTGCTCAGGGCCTCACAGGTATACAGGCAAGGTGTTACCCAGGCTGCATGCTTATCCGAAGCTCAGAATCCTTTTCCAAGTTCATTGTTGGTTGACAGAATTAAATTCCATATGGTTATAGGACTGAGATTTCCACTTTCTTCCTGGCTGTCAACCAGGAACTCTTATGAGCTCCCGGAGGCCGCCCTCACGCCTGATATGCATGGCCCTCTGCATAGTGGTGTGCTGCTTCAAGGCCGATCTCTTTCATCTCTTTCAGGGGCTCACTTTATTAGATCAGGCTCACTCAGGATAATCTCTTTCTGATTAACTCAAAGTCAATAGATTATGAACCTTAAATACACCAGAAGGCGGGGGGTGAGCACTTCTGCCAAATGAAATAGCGTTATCACAGAAGTGATATTTCATCAGATACACAAATCCCATTCACATATCCAGGGTTGGGGATTATACAGAGATCATAGAGCAGTGGGCAAGAATCTTGAAGACTACTTTAAAATGCTTGCTCACCATATAAATCTTATTTTTCCATGGGATAGCAATTACATAAAAGTCAAAACATTCTTTACAATATATTACATTCATCATATCAAAATTTTGTTGGGGTGGTATTTGTATACGTTCAAATATTGGTTTTCCTCTGTTGAAGAGATAATGAAATGTGAGACTAAGCTTGATGTATCTCTCTGAGCAGAATCTGTAGGAGGCAGCATGTAGTTCACCGTGGTTGGTTCTTTACCAGAATGAGATTCATTAGAGTCATTGTTTCTTTTTATTTTATGTCCTAACCATATTTTCAGTTAATAAATATGTCTGAAAACAACATTTCTATTTGTTTATTTTATGCCATAAGAATGTTAGAAATTACTCAACAATCTTCAGTGTTTGGATATTTACCCCTAGAATATAACAACTGAAATGCAATTTTAGTTAAAGTGCATCCTAACCTTAGACTTTTAGTCACACTGACATTGGTTCTTACAGGGATTATGACATTAATTATCACCTTCACCCATAATGCCAGTGTCCATCCCAGTTGACCATGCTAGGCCATGGCCCTTATATGGCATAAGTAAATTGATGTAATTATATTTGCTCCTATTTCGAATTTGCTTTCTGTCAGGCTGAGTTGGCATTGTACTGATTGTGTTGGATTTTTAATCTACTTCATAATTGTTAAATATTTTAGTCAATTTACTTTTTTAGGCTGCATGATAGTGTTCTTTGCAAATTACATTTCTTCATATAGATGCAGTGCTTTGCAAGCATTCTCTGATAACATGATTATTCTAGATCTTAGTGTGTCATATTGATGAATCAATCACCATTCTGTAGTCTACATTTGAGATATTTGTTTAAGAATGAATACATAGGTGCTTTTCCCACTGAGTGTTTGAATATATGGTAATAACACTATGCATTCACATATAAATCACAACATATGAGAATATTATTTGGTATATTGCTTTGCACAATGATTGAAAACAAAGTCAATGACATTCCTTCATCTTTTGATTTTGGTTATGACATTAAGAAACTTCATTTTTTTGTGGATAACAAGTTTATATTTGCTTCCTGGTTATAGATAACACATTCTTTTTTTATTTTCATATTATAAAAGTCAACAAACAAAATAAAACAAATATCTTCAGACCACATATAGCAGACATTGTGTTATATACTTCCATACCCAGTGTACCTCTCTCACATTTTGTAACATCTGTGCCGTTGGTAAGTTTCTCATGGTTATAAAAGCAGATCTAGATTAATCCAAGTTGATCATGATAACCCTTAGATTTAATTATTTATTGCATGGGGGTTATCTGATTATATAAATTGGTTTGATAATGGACATGATTTTTTTTAGTTATATTTTTTCCCTCCGCTTTTAGGTCTTATGATGAAGGGCTTATTGATATCAGTAATATCAGTTTCAGTTTCTAGTTTTGGCATTAAAAATATATATTCTGAAGGCCTCAAATTTACAAATATCAAGATATTTTTAAATAAACATCAAACCTTCAAAAAATTAAAATTAATCCTTAGAGACAAGAATCTAGAAAAGAAATACACTAATTTATGTTGTATTTACCCTGGAGCCATATGCTAATCTGATTGTGTAATTACCCCTTAGAATTTATAACTATAAACCTAAACATTGGAATTTATATTTATATAATTCACATGGATCAGAAACTCTCCAGTCAAAAAAATTAAAATAAAATGTGTCCCCAGGCCAACGAGATGCCTGAAGTACAGTCCGTAGCAAAAACAAACTTTCTCTGAAGGGACAGGTTTCCCACAGATAAAATTATCTCATAATCTAAAATTATAAAACATACAAGAAAGTAAATCTATAGTAATAAAAATTAGCAAATATTGCAAACAGTAATATTAGATCTTCCAAGCTTTCCACAATATAAATATTGAGTAGAGATTCAGGAATAAATATTTTTAACTTAGTTAACACACTATTGACCATACAGAACATGTCTGTATTTGACAAGTGACCTAGAGAACTACCCGTTTGCGATCCTTGCTTTAGCAAATGTTTCATTGAGTGAAAATAGTGATTGATGACCTTTTTGTATAATTATGTATTAAGAGTTTCATATCTCAGCTTTTGGCTCTTGCATTTCCTGCAATGTGATTACAGACCTACCAGGTAAAATATATTCACATTTTGATTACTTAATTCTAAATATCAGCAAAAATATTTCATATAATTATCCCATAGCACAAAACTCAAATTGGCTTCCTTAGGATGATCATTCATTTCAGTCTGCCTGGGAAAATCCAAGTTTAGGTGTTGTGTCTCAATAATTTAATAGTCACACTCTTTCATTCTTAAAACTCTCCCAGTGTTAAATGGTATATCGTATGGCCACCATTTTTAAATTATAATGTGAATATATTCTCCCATTCCATTGAAATGTTTAGAAAAATGGTGAGCCAGATCTTGTCAGGTAGTGAGCACCATTCGTTAGCATCTTCTTCCAACTCCATATTCAAGGACGTCCAATTGGCATCTTGAAATTTGCAATGATGAGAGTATTTACACTTTGTATAATGGCAAAAACTACAAACTGGAGGCAAGGGGGTTGTGATTTGTAGTTTTAGTCATTATCTAAAGTGTAAGTACTCTCATCACTGTACCTAGACCAGAACACGACCAGCTTTAAAAATGTTTTTTGTTCGTTTCTTGTTGCTTTGTTTTACTTCGTTTTATTAGTTTCTTTTTCTGAGCCTCTTCTTTTTCTTTTATTCTCTTATATGTTTCAAAAGTTTTAGGCTCATTCTCAGACTTTCTTTCCTCATGGGACAAAACAGCTGCAGCTCTTGCATGCCTCTCTTTCTATCAACAGACTATTAAGAACAGCTTTGGGGGATTCTCACTGCATGATTGCCTGATGTGAAAAGGGTGTTTTGCATCTTTGTATCCAGCTCAATCCACCTCAATCCATCACAATTCATATTATAGCTTATAACTATGTCATTCATTCGACATCTATCTCAAGTTGTCTTTTTGCTAACCCTTTTCTCTGCCCTGCCTCTTCTTTTCTATGCCCTGAAATTTCCCATAAGTTTCTTCCAAGTCCTCAAAAGTACAGAAAGAAAATCACTAAGCAGCTGTTGCCCAGACACATACCCACACAAGGCATGGCCTGACAGTTCCTTCTTCCTGATGAAAACTTCCCTCTCTACAACTAACTGATTTTTTGAGAGCCTCTCTTAAAATACTCAATAAGAAGATAGGATGAAGAAGGATGTCAAAAGTCATAGCAGGATGTCTCTATAACAATGGTGAGCCCTGATTCTAATAATTGTCTGTGCATTCTTCCATGTACAATGATTGAGCAGCTTCTGGTAAGATAATCACACCAGCTTTGTCACCTTTTGGTTATTCCTGAGAAACACCTGGTGGTTCTATCTAAAATGTGAAGGTAGTTAGCTTCTAAGATTTTCAGCTATATGGCTTTTACTGAAAATTTTAGACAACCGAAGATGTCACATTTAACATTCTCTGTGTTCTCTGACTATTCTTTCTTCTCCCTGAAGTTTCTATTATGTGGCTGACTGTCTGTGTCTGTGGGTTTTAATGACCTAAAAGCACACCTCTACTAATGTACTCTGGTTTCGAAGACATCCCTGACCCTTTCAAGAATGTAAACTTGTGATTTTATTTTTTTCATGTCTGAATTATTTTCTTCAGGCATGCTGTATTACCATTTCTGCTCCAATTATTTCTATTGCTTCCTTGAGTAACTAGTTTATTTAGCAGTTTAAACTTGGAAGGATATAAACTTGAAAGGGTTTATATTTCTCCAATGACTCCTTTCAAGTATGTTCTCCAGAATAATTGCTGACCCCTAGAGCTATTTTGGGAAGATGGCATACTTACTGATTAAGTTCAGTAATAACATATCCATCCACTTTAAAATTCCAAATGTATGTCCTATTCAAAATAAATTCTTCCCTTCTGCTCTTCCCAAGCACCAGCTACCCTTGTAATCTTGGTGACTTAGAGTTATGAAGGGGTCTTGTCTCTGCTCTTACGATCCTCCTCATAGTCCAGTCTGTTTGGGTGTGGCATGAAGGTGGTCATGGGCTGCTCCAGGAATGCTGACATTCTTTTCTTCTCAAGGTCTTAATCTTAACAGCAAATTCTACTTCACTTAATTACTAATGGTTTTGATCGCATCTTTGATCGTTATTCTTGCATCTCTAGTTAACACTTATTGTCAATCGATATCTTCTGAGCAACAGATATTCAAAGTCTACCTCTCCTACATGACACCACAGTGTCATACAACTGCAGAAGTCCCATAAAAAGGCATATCCATGTCCAATTCCACCACTTATTCTCTCCTCTCAACAAGCAGTCCATCCTCTTGAATTGAATAACCAGCAAGACAGCACAGTTAGGTTATCTCCTGCAGTATCTCTAGATCCAATTGAAAATGATACAACTTTGCTATGACAAAAAAGCAGGACATTCCAACGTCAATCATTCCTTTATTTGGCTATCTCTTTCCAATTATTTCCCCAACCTTTTAAATAAGTATAGAGGAGTTAATCAATGTTGTTGAGTAAGTAGACTTCCATAGGTGAAATAAAATACCAGGCTTTCATTCTTCATGTCAATTTTAAACTCTTCAAATGATTTCTTTTGGAGAGTAGCCAGGCTCGTTTCACTTGACGTTGTGTCTGAAAAGTAAGCTCCATTTATAGCGAGAACTTTCACAACTAGGCCGATGACACAATTCCAAATATACCACCTCGCTACCCCACCCCACTGCCACTGCAGTGTTCTGTATATATAGAACATGGTGATGATGATGTGGGAAGTCAGTGGAAGATTGTGACAGGCCCCCTCTACCTGATTCTTAGCTGGCTCCATTACACCTTTTTATGCATATAGGATAAGTTGAGTAAAGAGTTTTTTTGCTTTGTTTTGTTTTGTTTTTTCTTTAGCTTTGGATCCTCACTGCCAATTTCAGGATAATAGGAAAAAAATTATATAATAACCTGTTATAACTGCAAACACACAAATTTGGGGTTATATTTCTAGCTTCTACCCTCAGTGGTTGTTTTTATGTTTCATCTTTTCCATCTCTTTGCCTTTTTTTTATTTTTCAGATTTCTAAAATAGTACCCAAGTGTGTCTTCTATATTCCTGCTTTAGAGTTTTATATTATTAGTTCTGTCAAGTACTGCTCTAGTGAGGTCTCAATTCTTTTGTTACTAGTTCTCTTTACTTGACCCAGATGTTTTATATAATTATGATCTCCTTTATTTTAACTTATAATCTTCTCATTTTTGCATTTGTTTTAATGTTTCCACAAAAGCTTAACAAAAAACATGCTGTGTGTTTTGAATAAGGAAATGCAGGATATAGTGAAAAATATCCCTCCAGTCCTTGTTTCTAAGTCACAGAGTTCCTTCTCTGAAGGTAACACAATTATATTTTATATACAAAAGGAAAATTCTATAAATACTTTGACAAAATAGTGTCATACCATTTGACCAGCTCTTCATTATCTTTACCTAATAATGTATCTTGTAGCTTTCCTTGTCAATACACAAAGAGTTTGAAATGTTTTATGATTGCATGATATTCCATTATGTGTGTATTAAGCTGAATAAACTCCATATTTACAGACAGCAAGGGGTACATGCATTTGTAATCTTATTAGATATTACAAAACAGCTCTCAACTAGGGTTGCTTATATACTGCTTCAATTCTTATGTTTGATAACTTTGATAATTTGACAATAGGATAGATCAAAGATGAGGTTTCAGTGCATATTAATTTAATGATGTACACACATGCACACACTATACACCAGCAAACAGAATTCTTATTTTTAAAAATAGCCATAAAATCTATATGACATTAAAAAGAGTTAAGAAAATGAGATGAGAACAATTTCACAAATACATTTCCCTCCTTATTATGAGTCATTAAAAACCCCAACTAAATAGAAATTTAAAAAATTATTTTTAGGAAAGACTAATGTCATATTATATTAGTTATTTTTTTTGTCAAATTGATATGTGGATCAATATAATTCTAAATAAAGACACAACTTTTGAGATAAAAATAAGATTATCCAAAATTTATTATGAAAGAACAAAGGCTAAGATATCCCAAGAGATTGGGTGATGCAAACAACCTACCAGGGGCTTCACAGGGGTAATATTTTATTACTTGGCCTGGATTCTAATTCTACATATGTTAAATGTATAATTGTGCTTTAAAATTTTCAGAAATCTGTCATGTTCATATTATATTTACTACTCCTTAAATATGTTTTTTTTCATCTTCAGCTGAAAAGAAAGTTGTAAGAATAATTTCTGGACTAATTTCCAATACCTGGAAAAATTACATTTAGTAAGTTTTTTAGAACTCAATTTAGAGTTGCATTTTCTTTGTTACGCCAAATGTCTCAGTGGCTGACCTTCTGAACTGGTCTAGCACTTGTGAATCCATAAATCTAGGATACAATCCTCTGTGGGCTCAAAGCTGTTTATTTCAAAACTTTACTCACAGAAATTTCATTTTCAAAGTTTTCTCCACAACCTTTTAAATCATTACTTTTCTGTGAATTCTGAATGATATACTGATTTTGTACAATGAGAAGTTGATGCAAAATTTACAATAAGGAAGTCTAACTTGAAACAGTGTACACAGATTAGAAATATGATAGTCTACATTTTTGATTGCCATGTAACCTACAGTGAGAGAATTAACATCTCATGTATTACTGCTGGAAAAAAGGTCATGAAATTATAAGCAAACCACCTATTGAATCCTTTTTTCCATTTACTTTAGACAATGAAGATTATATCTGCATAATCTAAACCATCTGCTTAGGTCCTTCCTAGGTATGTGTGTACTATAACATTTCACTTTAAGTATTTTTTTTTTTATTGTTTGACATCTTTTGCATGTATATATTAATATTTTAGTGAAAGGTTGTATGTTTTTTAAAATAAATTACGTATTTGGGGTATATACTTATTACACTTACATAGACACTACAAGAACCGCTATACCTATTTCTGTGACAGCTATGAATGAAATAGTAAAATACAATTTAAAGTTTAAGACTTTTAGAGTTGTATATGATATTTCACTATACTTCTAGAACTTTAAAGTTTATGATACAATCCAGTGGTGAATTTTGTAACTTTGAGGATACTTATACTAAAACCAAATTTATGTAGTCTGCTTTTCAATTATTATTTGATCAGTAAAATGCATAGGAGATATGGGAAAATATTCTGTTCGATTTACAACTTATGTCAGGAATTTAAGAAAGACATTTCTTACAAGAGCCTAGATAGACAATTTGTATTTAAATTTAGAGAGTCTTTAAATTGTCTTCAATCAATCAAACTTGATAATTCAATCAGTTACATATATCTTTTTTCTGATGTGCCACTATGATAGAGTTAAAATACATTTTAGAACTTCCATGTATTTATTTCACTAATAAAATACTCCAGATAATGTTATCTAAGAAAATTTTACCTGTTATTAATATTCAGATATATAATTTCTGAAAAAAAATGTTGATTTTTATCAAAACACAGTACAATGTATGGGCGCAAAGTGATGGATATAAGATTTACTTGAATATTTCCAAGTTATATGAAATTTTAAGGTTTACATATAAGAAAATGGCACTGCTTTAAATATTTCTGTATGTTTTAGTACAAAAGTAATATGTATGCTATACCATGTTACATAATATTTACTAAGGTCCTCAAGTTGTTATAAAGACCTGGTATTTTTGGAGCAAAATAAGTTTAATAATTTCAAATTTAAAAACAGATGCTCTATATTATTTCTAGAAGAAATCATGAACAAGTATATTATTTTAGATTCATAAGCCTCAACCTATGTGTTATTAATCATGTTATTTTTTAAAATTTATTTTTCAATTACAGTTGATATACAACATTATATTAGTTTCAGGTGTACAACATAATGATTACGTATCTATATACTTCATATAGTGATCACCCCAGTAAGTATAGAACCCATACTTTTGACACCATAGATAGTTATTACACTGTGATTGACGGTATTCCCTAGGCTGTGCTTTACATCTCCATGCCTGTTTTTGTAACTAGCAATTCATAATTCGTAATCACTCTCACCTTTTTTATTCATCTCCCCACACCTCCTCTCATCTAGCAGCTATTAATTTATTTTCTGTATCTATGGTTGTCGTTTCTATTTTATTTATTTTATTTCTTCAAATTTTTCATATCAGTGAAGTCATATTGTATCTGTCTTGGTCTGACTTATTTCATTTAGGATAATACTCTCTAGGTCCATCCATGCTCTTGCAAATTGTTAAGATTTCATTCTTTTTTATGGCTAACTTATATTTTGTTGTATATACGTACTGAATCTTCTTTATGCATTTGTCTATCAATGGACATTTAGGTTTCCTCCATATCTTGGCTACTATAAATAATGCTGCATTGAACATAGTGGTGTATATGTCTTTTCAAACTCATGTTTTGGATTTCTTTGGATAAATACCCAGAAGTGGAATTGCTGGGTCATATGATAGTTATGTTTTTAATTTTTTGAGGAACTTCCAAACTTTTTTTCATATCAATAGTGACTGCATCAATAACCATGATATTTTTTAAAAAACCTGAATTCCTTAGTATTCGATGCTCATTTTTTCTTCTTTTTCTTATTTGGAATAGAAAATATGATATTTTTGATTTCTAACTATATCATTTGTTATTAAATTTTGAATCTTTATAATTGAATGTATCTAAATTTATATGTGACTTATTTTTTACTTCTCAAAAATACTAAAGAATACATATGAAACATATTTTTAATATGCTGGACTCAATAGTCTTGCAAGTTTGATGGCTTAATATTATTCCTTAACTTTATATCAGAGTGGTGCACTTTTTTCACAATGATATATTTGACATAGTTATAACAATCAAACTGTTTCACTAAACCAATAGATATAATGGAACTATTTTTGGATCTAGAGATTTCTGAAATTGGAAAGAGGCTTTGACTTAATCCTCAGATCTCTAGCACACAGAGAAACTAAAGCGGTTTCTACAATTGAAAAGATGACGCAATTACATGATGATTCGGGCTAAAGAAATTATCCTGTCATTTTGCAAGAAGAGTTTGAAGCCTAAATTTAGACAGCCTGATTATTTACTTTTATCGAATATATTAATATGTAGTTAAACTAAAAATACTTTATCTTAATATGTAAATATTCTTATTTGTAAATACACATTGTCAAGTGATATACATTTATTTGGAGTTCAGAATATGTTTGCTAAATATAATGTGTTGTTACTGTAACTAGGTAAAGTTATTTTATTAAATTGTGAGATATGAGTTTATCAGTAATGGCATAAAATGCAAATATGTTTCAATCTGTACTTGAATTTTAACAATATCATCTCTTATTTTCACAATTAAATTTTTTTACAAATTATACCATAAAATGTAATATAATGTATATTCATGTTATATGAATTATATCCTAAATCTTATTCTCTATCATTCTCTGTAGAACCCATGCAAAAATATGCCCACATCGATTACTTAATTGCTACCTATTTGTTGACGAGTTTCACATTTTTCCTCCAGTTCAATTTTCACCCAGGAAAAAATACCTAACCACCTACAAGACATTTCAATATGCATAATCGCAAAATTCTGCATCTCAATATATACAAAGATTTAAGCTGGCTTGTTCTTTGAATAATCTTCCTTCTAAATGGCACCCATCGATAGCACCCAATTGCTCAAACAAGAAATTCATGCATTATTATTCACAGTCAGTCGCTCATTTTTCCCCTGTGTGCTTAGTCTGGCTTCTGCTAATCTCCCACCCTGACCACCCATTCTTTCTGCTTCATCCAGGCAAAACTTTGAGTTTTCATATTATTCTGGCTTTTGCTATAAACTTTTGCTCTGTTATTTCTGCTAGGATTATTCTCCTTATTTCCTCCTAACATATCAGCTAACCCGACCCACCTTAGATTGATCTTATTTTAGACGCTACTTCCTGCCAGATGTCATTATTAACTACCAAATGGGCTTCTCGGGAACTATGAGCCCCTGTAGTGTCCTGTATTGTAATTGCCTTTTCACTTCAGAGTTAGAAGCAATTCCCCCAGTACTTCCTAAGTTCCTTTATGGCAAGCAACACATCTAGCGTGTTCAACATAGAAATTCCCAGTACTTGGCCCAGAGCACAACAAAATAAGAATAGTAAATCTACAAAAAGTTCTGGTTGCAGATAAACCCTTCAAAATCATATATAAAACATATAAGAACCATTTTGGATATAAATACCATTGATCATATAAAATAAATGTAGTATTGATATAATCTTTATGAGAAAAATTTTACTTAGGTCTTGTAGTTAAGAATGACTAGATAAAGAGTAATCATCGTAGATGTTCTATTTCTTTTCTAGATATGTCTCTAAAGGCACTGAGGAAATAGACATGAATTTGAGTAGTATAAAATTCTTTTTTATTAAAAAAGGACATTCAAAAATATATTGTCAAAGAATGAGATAATTTTTTATAAAGTTACAGTAATCCTTTCTAAGTGAAATTGAATTTCCTACAATGTCACCAAAGAATCAGCAAAATAGCATCTTGAATCTTCAATCAGATTTATAGATGATTGTTCACTAAAAATTGTTTTAAGTCTTCTCTTCCTTTCAGTTAAACTGAGATTCCAATAAAGTTGTCTTAATTTAGTTGAACTATTATGTTTGTTTGTTTCTCCCTTAAACTAAAAGTTTGAATCTTGTCTGAAGTTGTGTTTAATAGAGACCAACCCCACGATTAAGCACTCTCCTGAGCCCACGGTCTTAGAGATGCAGCTCTTATGCACAACTATCTGCCCCTTAAGGCTAATAGAGACCTTCTCCATCTCAGCTGTTTTAGGAGTTCACAAGTAATCTCTCTAGTTTCACTTTCTCAGCTTTCTTTATAGTTCCCCATATTTTATGGCAGAATAATATTTTCCCATTCAGCTTTATGATTTTATATTTTTCCCCCATCTTTGAGCTCCTCATTTTTCTAATAACCCTTCAGGGGAGTGACTTGCAAACCCTGTCTGTAAAATGCAAACTCTCGAAGTTGTGAGATTGATTTATAGGAATAAAATTTTCCATTGAAGAATATTACAAAGGTAGAATCATAGGGACGAAGGCACAGTGTCCTCCACATAGAACTCTCCTGGAACTCATTTCACTTTTAGCAGTAGGTTCAGCATGATCTCCCCTCTTGGAGAAATAAAAGATAATATATTGAGACTGTATCCCTGACATATATAGAGATTTTCAGTAAATATTTATTGAATGAATGGAAGTTAATCATAAATTTTAATCTTGAAGAGCCTGTTGGAACTGCATCTGCTCTCACCATAAATGTTTACTACATAAAGATAGAGCAAAGTGAAATGGTTTGATTAAGGTAGCTCAGAGGAGATAGAGCCAACACACAGACAGCAACAGGAGAGGGGGAATGTGATGGTAAGGGATGTTCCTAAAGGAGGTTATGCTTATTGCCATGCTGTCCTAGGCAAAAGGCTTTCTTCCCTGAACTCCCATGTCCCCATACAAAAGGACACTGAGTGTATTTCCTGTCTCAGAGAAAGAAAAAATATCCAGCCCCCTGTTATGCATATGCTGCCTTTAATCTTACATATTTTCTTCTCCCCATCTTTGTGTGATATTCATTTTTTGAAGGCCATCATAAACTGGCTCACCGAATTCACACAAGTTGAATCTAGTTGTGATAAAAGATGTAAAGATTTTTCTACTATTAGGTGTACTGATAGGTACAGTCCTGATCATGAGTGAGAATAGTTAGTGAAAAGCCACATTAACCTAAAATGTGAAAATATAAATCTCTCTCTCTAAATAAATAATATCTATATCTATATGTTTGTATGTATATGTACATATGTACATATATAATTTGGAATTACTTAATTAGAGCTATAGACACATATATAATATGGATATGTATACAAATTACAGATACACAGAAACACACATACCTTAAGTAAATAAATAAGTCAAAATAAATTTGTTGCAAGTATTAATAAAATTAATGTAATTATCTTACATTAAAGTATCTTTCATGATACTTTAAATATTTGATAGAAATAATTTTTGCTTTAGTTTCATAAAGGAATACTTCTTAGAAATGCAATTATATAATTGAATTTTTTTGTACATCTTCCCAAACTAAATTGCATTGCCCTCTACAATTTTGAGTTATGCCATAGTAAGCTACAGTTCCTCCAAGGATTTAATTCAACTTGTAAAAATCTTAGATTTTGTTCTGTGACAGCATAGAGAGTTTTAAAAACTATTAGCCCCTTTCAACCACTCCAAAAGAAAAGTACTAAAAGTGGCTATTTTAAAAAGACAGTGTACTATTTTTAGAGTTACAGTGGTAGAGAGGTATTCCACCACCCTAACCTCTAGCTGAGCAATTGGGTTTCCACACTGACTTAGTGTGCCAGGGTCATGTACTCAAAAGATAAGTAGTGTAACAGACAAGTTAATAAAATCAGACCCAAAAGCTCAGAACAGATAGTCCTGATAAAAGCTATTGTCAGAAGGTGTTCTACAGTCCCCAAGGAATAGAGCATAAACAGAGTAAGCAAACTATTTTATTCTTAGTCTAGACTGAGTCACTTAACCGGCCAATGTCATTTCTTCATTGGCAAATGAGAATGCTGCCCAGAACATGTAGACGAAATGTCTAATATCTGATCAATACAGACCCCTACGTGTGGTCTTCAAAATAGCGTTCACACTAGGGATTATGTAAATTGAGCCATTAGGATGCAGGGAACACACAATTTATATTTCTGGTCTCTTCCATTAATTAAAAATTAATTAAGCTTTTCAACATTTAATACATTGATTAGCACTGATGCCCCCACATGACCTTCATTTCAGACAATCATGTTTCAAGTACAGTACTCAAGGAGGCTTGAGAGAAGCATGAGAGTTCTTCAAGTGGGGATATCGACAGTGCCATCCCCAGTATTAATATTACTATGTTATTTTACATTTAACTAAAGCAAACTCCATAAAATGCAAAGGTGATTTTAAGGATTCTTGTAAATGAACTGAAAGTTGAAGATGACAATGATATGTGTAAAAATCCAAGAAAACAGGCCAGTGGTAGAGCTGACAATTCTGTACTTAACCATCACATTATAACCAAGGTTTATAATCAGTCTGTCTACAAGGTAAAAGCAATGGTGATCTACTAGGATCTGAGACTCAGAGAATTAAGAAGACTATTTGATATAAAGGTTTATATTCACTGCTGTTCATGTCTAGTGCATTTTTCATTGAAAATTTAGTTTATGATAATATCAAACTTCACAGTTTGCAAGATATTTAAATATTTTTTTTAAGAATTCTAATTTCACCTCAGTCTTGGAAAATGATGATTTGTGTTTGCATTCAAGTGTTATAGCTATATAATTTATAAAAAACACATACACATTAGGTGAGTGGGCTCAAAATTCATTGTGCTGACAGGAAAACATGTTTAAAGAAGTTTGGAGTCTTGTGCATTGAAGACCATGTGCTTTGGCACAAATAATCAGGGGGCCTTGGGACAAAAAGGCAATCTCACAGGGAGCCTGAGACACTGCCTAGAACCAGATAATTCATCTCACGGTTATGTGCAGATGTAAGATTGAGAGAAAGAGACATATTTCACTAGTTTTACTAATATTTATTGAGACTACAGTATGAAGGTTGGGGATGCTTGGGCTAAGAATAAAGGGGAAGAGGTCACTCCAGGCCAAAGGAAGACATTTGAACATTGGTGAAAAGTGTGTTATGTGTGAGGTTATTGAGAATTTGTCTTTCCTCAGCCTGGTTTCCCTCTCTGCTACTTCTTGGCTCTGTGAAAGGGAGCAAGTTACCAAACTTACTTTACCTCAACTGAAAAATGGCCATGATAGTAGCACACAACTCAGATAATTCTTACGACCCTTGAATTACTGGATGCAACACACTTTCCACAATGCTTGTCATTTCCTAATTGCTGGCTAAGGTGATTTTATCATAGGCTCTATGCTTTTCCATAGAAGTGTCTCTATTTTTTCTCAATATTGGATTTCTGGCACCAAGCATCTCGTTTTAACGTGACAGCAATTGCTAGAGAATAAATAACTGAATAAATAAAACATCAAGTACATGCAGTTTCAGCAAGAGATAGCTGGGGAGGCACGTCTAGAATAGTCATATTTTGGCTTACCTACTTCTTAAGGGTAATCTAGAAGTAGCCTGAAGGCAATCAGGAAAGTGTGTGTGTGTGTGTGTGTGTGTGTATTACATAAATATATATATACATATATGTGTGTGTGTGCATATATATACATACATATACATATGTGTGTGTGTATATATATGTGTATATGTGTGTGTGTACACACACACACACACACACACACACATACACACATGTATATTATATCCTGCTGATAAATATAACTTCACTTGATGCTCAATATTTGCATCTGTGTGCCATGGAGACATACAAAACTACATTAACAAGCATATCATCTGGGCACAAAATTCAGGATCAAATATTTCCTTCAGTTGCTGAAATGTGTAAATGCTTATATAATTAATATCATTTCTTCAGATTTAGTGCTTAAGTCCTTATTTACTTTTAAGCTTTCTCTCGCCACAATTTAATAAATATTTTATTTAGATTATACATCAGTTTCTACATCGATATATTATACTGTTGACCATTTTTAATAAAACTTGAATGTGATAATAAGGAATTTGTGTGATGAAGTTAAGGCAATCCTAGTAATTTATAATCTGAGCCCATATTTTACTTTGTAATACATATTTTTAATGTTATAATAAACCTCAATGAATAAGTACCTTTTCTCTGAACTATCATACTCAATATTTTCAATTTCTTAGACCTAACTTTGCTTTACACTTACGTGTATTAGTTAAGCTTTCCTTGAGACTTTCCGTTCAATATAGCACTATTAAGAAAAATCATTATTTGACTTTCAATATAATTACTTTTTAAAAGAGAAATTTGTAAAGAAAAAATCAATTTAAAAATATTTAATTTCTTTTTAATACTTCCACAAACTATACATATATGTTAAAATGTAATATTTTCTTACTACATCTAAGCACATTATTATAAAGCTAATACTCCTACTGCTTTATTCTGTGAGGTTAATTTTATTTTAATCATGTTAAAATATCTTACTGAACATTAAGAAAATCAGACAGCTTTAGCTTAAATAATAATATGGCATGATGTAGAAACTGAATAATGGAGAAAATAAAGAGATACTATATAGGATGAAAATAATATTGTTTGCATACAAAACTAAAAATTACTGAAGACGGCATTCTCCTTGTTTAATATATTGAGTGTATTTTTGTTCCTCATTGAATAGTTTTATATGATCAACACTGTAGTAATCTGAATGGGTGCCAGAAAAAAATAACAAAACCAGACTCACTGATCGCATTACACATCCATGCTATTCAATCCAGAGCTTTTATTCCGAATAAATGCCAATAATCTCTAATTGGCTCCCAGAGATATTTTTCAGATTTTAAACATGAACCATTCCCCTCCACCTTCCCCACATCCCCTCTTCACTGTCTGCTGACAAATCCAGTCTCCATGTGCTGGAGAAGCTGGACTCGGTCTCGTGAACACCTCGCTATCTCCTCCTGCAGCTTGTGACTGCGTGCGTCTTCCACTCCCTCTTCTTATCTCAAGATTCCTTCCTCCTCTTCTACAGAGCTAATCACCCCACTTATACCCTTCACCCCATCACCCATCCTACCTCTAGGTCTTACTCAAATGTTCCTCTGGGTTTTCTCTTTCTCTTTTGAATCATTTTAGTCCATACAGTGACTAAAAATAAATTCCCCTCACAAAAACGAACAAAATAAAGATAAAAGCCACTTCAATCTATAACTGGAATTTATAACCCTCCAGCTCCAGTTAAAGACTCAGTCTTTCCTAACCTAAATGGACATTTGATGTTTCACCATGTAACATAGTGACAAAAAACTTTGACTTTGTGGCTTGCATCTGGCACCAGCACTAACTAGCTCTGCGACGTGAGGAAAGTGACTCAATCTCACTCTACCTTTGTTTTTCCTTATAACTGAAAACAGTAATAATAACAGTGTCAATCTCCTAATGTCGTTTCAAGGATTAAATATATGTATATAGATCAAGGGTCAATGAATTGCCTATAAAGTACTATACAGACAGTTAAATGACCCTTGTATTAAAATGATCTGAGTGTTTTGTGACTCTCTGTCTCTCTACCCAGCTGTTATCTAAAATGCCAGTAACCTGCCTTGCTATTGTTATTCCAGCATTTTGTGTTGGTCTCATGGATCTTCATTTTTCATGGATTGAAGTCTTAAAACATATGTCATTGTTGACCGCCTCCTTGGACCCCACTCCTTGCATCCACAGGCGCTTGGTTCTGCTGGCTCCTCTGCCCCTCAGCCACTTCTGGTACCTACCCCGTGTTCCCTTCCAACTTTCTCTTTATATGCTCAAAGTTCCCTTAGGTTCTAACATTCACCTTCTCTTCCTTGTCCAGAAGTTCTTCCTCTGCTCTATTTATAATATTCAAGCTAATATGACACATTAATTTATTAATATACAGCGATACATAGTTGTCTTTATTTAAAAAAAAAAGACTGGAATAGTAAACATGACTCAGAGTTATCTGGTCACTCGGATTGGTCCTAATCTCTTTTTTCTTCCAAGAGGCAACAAACTTAACCAGTTGCATCACTACACAAATGGCATAGCATTCTTATGCTTTTTTCATGCAAATTATGTCAAATAATACATCTCTGCACCTTGTTTTAAACCTAACAAATCATTATGAGGATTATCTATATATATTCATCTAGTACTCTCCATTTTACTCATGAGCTGTATCCTACCAACTATTCATATGACATTTTACTAAACTATTCTCCTATGAATAGGTGCTCTTTGGCTCACTTTATTTTCTTATAATAGTCAAATCTCTATAAATCTATTTCTCTACTTTAAGAATAACTATACATATATGTATATATGTGTATATATATATATGTATATGTATATATGTATATACATATTTACATATACACATATATACACATATATGTGTGCATATGTATATACATATATATTATATATACACATATACACATATATATACTTTATATATTTATATCAAATATATATATTTACACACACACACACTATATATATATATATATATATATATATATATATATATATATATATTTACACTTTTTTTCTGGTACTTTTATGACACATTCATAAACTAGCCATGTAGTGTTTTCAGCCTACAATTGTGTCTTATTAGTCCACAGGGTATTTCTCTATTACTGTTTCAATTTAGAAGCAAGTTTTCTTTTCTCTGGATTATGGCTGAAAAATAACTAGGTAAGACCTGTTCTTATAGTGGACATTGGTGGTTTTTGCTTCCCCAGCATATTTTTCTTATTCTGGTAAAATATTTAAAATACTCTTAAACATACTTCTCGATTGCTGCTGTTATTTACAGTGAGAGTTATAAACCAATTAGTGCATGAGACAGAAGACATAATGCAGATGCAAATCAATAATTCTGTCTCACAGTCAGCAGGGCATTTTTGTGTGTGTTTGTTTTCTGCTCTTTTTATTTGTTTGTTTTTTTTCTTCATTTCCATGGTTTTTAATTCTGGGTTTCTCAGGGAGTCCTAGGGTTGGACGTGCAACTTAGCCCTCTATTAGTAAGAATATTTTCTTCACTGGCTATAATTATTTGTTCAGAGATGGGTGTATAACCTAATCCACATTAATGAAACTCAACCTGGAGAATTGTAATTAATTAGCTGGGAAGGAAATGTACAATTTCCAACTTTCAGGAAAACATAAGCCTGACTCAGAGAGCAGCTACCAGGCTGAGCGCCTGCGTGGGAGTGAGGTCAACCTTGAAGAAAGCCAGACCAAGCTGAGAGAGGAAACAGACAGACAGACAGGCAGACAGACAGACAGAGGCTCCTCAGCTGCTGGCACTGTGGTATTATGAACACAGACCATAATATTTTACATAAGAATGATACGTATGCTTTTTTTGTATAAGACAGTTTGAATTGGGTTTCTTATCATAGGCTGCGGTGGAAATAGTTTCAAGGCAAGGCCTATCTCAATTCAGATTAGCTGTTTTCCTGGCCATAAATAAAACACAATAAATGATTACAAGTTAAATCCAAAGTTATGTTCTGTCTCTTATTAATTGATCCCTACATAAACTTACTTTCTGGCTCCATCTTATTTTTTTATTGCCATTCTAAGTATTAGAAAAATTAAGATAATAAAAATACATAACATGATGAATAATTAAAAAGCTCTAAAATATTTATCAACAATGTCATATTAGTTCTTTAAAACTGATAAAATTTGATTATTCTGTATAATATATTTTATTTAAAAACAACTTTTGCTACTGGTTTACATGCATTTAGAAAATTATTTTACTTTTGTTTACTTCACACATACTGTAAACAATAAATGTTGACTAAATTGCATACTTGCTTCATATTTGCAAAGAATTTTGACATACTAACATTTAGATACTAATCTATGGCAAATAGATTTCATAGTAATAAATCCTTAGGCTGCTAATTGGCATTTGATAACTGTGTTAATTGATATAAATAGCATAGTAGATTATGTTAAATGTCAAATGTGTAAGTTTTTTACAATCAAAATGTATTAATAATAAATTAATTACATATATAGGTCTTGTCATGTAATGTTAATTAGATTTTTGCCTCAGAAACTTATTTTCATTGACTCTTTTAAACAAATTATTAAATATTGAATGAATATTCAGATTGATTATAAATATTTAAGTTAAGCTGTATAATAGAAATATTGTACACTAATCCCTCTTATCAGAAGTTTATAGAATTTTAAAGAAAATTATATTTCCCATAATGCCTATGTTGGCATACAATTGTTTCTAATAGTCTCTTATTATCCATTTTATTTCTATGAGGTCAATATTTTCATCCTAAGTTTATTTCATGTTACATTTTGAGAGTATGTCTACCATTTAAAATATCCTTAGCCTTCATAAATTCTAAATCATTAATTACTTTAAAATATACCCTTATATTACTTGTATAAATTTCATAAAATATTAGTTGGTTATGTATGGTTTAGAAACATGATCATTAATTTCTAATATAATAAGATTCCCCTGATAACTAACTTTAGCACTTTATATGTCTCAAAATAAAAGATATATCAGTTATATGTACCAAATCCTGAATAAGACAAGGGATAGAAAGGAGGAGGAGTGATTCATAAATTGTAAAAATGTAAGCATGAGGCAAATAAAGGAGAAAAAGAGATACATTATATAGTATAAAGTTGATGCCAAACTTGGGTGAATAAATATGTTGAATCACTTATTTTAAAATATAAGGTGGAATGCTTTTGTTTTGATAAGCTAAAACACTTTTGCATGTTACTTTATATTTTAAAAATATAAAATTTATATTTTGAAAGTGCCATTTTATATTCTGTACTTGTATGAGACATACAAATATATGTTCTCTAAAAAACAATCCTTTGAGTTGAGTAAATCTTCTCATGTGATCTTTATTGTCTTAGTTATACAGAGTCATGAATAAGGTCCAGATAAAGATGGTTGCATTTATTTATAATTTTAATGATCTAAAAGAATTATATTAAATAATAAACTCTGGATTTTTCTTTACATGCTGTCCTTACACAGTCCTTAAATAACATTTTTTAGGTTTCTTAGATATTGCTAATCTGAAAAGTACTTATTCAAGACACATAGTCAACTATGAAATTAGAGATGTCAGTCAAGTAGTATTAAAATATGGTCTTTCTCATTGCCCATATTTTCCATCCCCTGAAGAGCAATTGCACAGAAAATACATTTTTTTTAAATCACCCCATAACGTGAAATGCATTTAAGAGATTTATTAGACTTGAAAATCATATTCTGGTAAAAAATTAAAGTGACTTTAAAATATAGATTAATGAAATGGCAGCAAAATGCAGCTAGAGTTATATATGTTAACGCAGAATACTTGCTTTATTTGCCATTATAGTTCAGTTGACTACATGAATTTGTTTTAATAATGTTTCCTTTGAAATTTCATTATAATGTTAATTTAAAATACTCTGGAACTATAGTTAACATTTTAAATATACTTAACTGAATAACCAATGAATTGCTTAAGAAACAAACAGTTTGATTTTATACCATCACAAATAACTAAAATGTATTAATAAAATATGTATTCTAATTACATCATTCTTTATCCACGGGGAATAAACTTTCACTTAGTACTTTGTATATAAAGTACATAGAACACCTGTGGTTTAAAATCTGAAATAATATCTTGAGTTTCAATTGCTATTTTTATTAATTTATTTTTTTTTACTTTTCAAAGCATGACATACAAAGCATCAATACAGCCTTCATACTGAGCTAAGATGCAATCATTCTAGGCTCAAGTGAGGTCTCATCATGTTATCATAAGATTGCAAACAGCTTATTATGCACTAGAGCAGTGTGGACACCTTGAAAAAATGGTAACCATGCTGAGCTCAAATGAGACAATTATGGATTTAAATGGATCTTCTAAGTAAGCAGAGAATTATGAATATGTTGAACAGTAAAACCAAAAAGTTTTTCCAAGGAGTGAAAATGGGGAATGTTTATTTTATTGCCAAAATATTTATGTATCTTACATTTAAATTTGATAGCTAATTTCTCAAATACAGATATATGAATGCATCATGAGACTTTAAAGATAGTGTGAGAAACACATGTATTGTTGATTAACTGTATGTTCTTTTTGGAATGTTAATTTTTTGCACTTAATTTGAGGTTTAGGTATCTGTGATTTTTTAGGGAAAAAAAAACACACATTTTACATTGTTTACTAGCATGGAAAAACACTCAAGCCTCCCAATGCCAGAGAAGGCTCTAATGTTTTGATCTCTCAGTGGGGTAAAATGGATATCCTTTGACGTCAATGAATTTTCTATATTTCCATTCTTGGTTACATAGAGTTGCATAGGTATTTTTGTTGCTGTTTTCTGGAAAATGGATTTCAGAATATGATGCTTGGACTTTGCCTGGCATTCTTTTAAGGATGCTCACCTCTGTGGGGAAGGCATTTAGCCAAAAATTCATGTACACCAATTTCACCAATAAATACCCAGCCAAAATGAAACATATAATCAAATAAGTTATTTGGAGACATGAAGGTATAAAAATATATCCTGTAGTTATTTCACTGATTGAAAATATTTTACATAATTTAACTTAACAGTTTCGCCTATTTAAAAATACACAAAAGCAACATTTAAACTAGATTATTTGCCATGAAAAAAATGTGTTAGTATTTAAACTGAGAGTTGGTCTATCAAGGTAAATCTGGGTAATTAAGGTGAACTATTGTTCCCCCTTATAATTTCTTACTTAATTTCGAAAATAGTGAAGATTTACATGTAGATATGTCATCTTCTGCCATAATTAGTGAGTTCAAATCACTAAGGCATACTCAACTTTAAGTTTCCAAATGAGTTTAAGAGCCTATTTTATCTGCCCTGGAAGAAATATTTGGATGAAACATTTTTTTTTTAATTTACTAGTTTGTATGTTATGAAACTAACATGCACTTCCATATGTTCATGTTCATTAATTTTCAAAGTGTTAGTTTGCTGTCATGTAGACAAATCCTTAAAAGAGCATAGACCATTTCACCCCCAAGATAGTGAATGACAGGCTCTGGCAGCAGATGGTGACTAGGTCACTTCTTTTTCCATCTGAAATCCTACCTGACTAGACTACAGAACACAGAAATATTATGAAAAATATTATCTATTTTTTTGTTAATCCTGAGGATGTCTAAATAAGAGCAATATGTAGAAATGTCTACGCAAATTTAAATGGTGGTGAAAATAGTGCATTTCCTATTGAAATTTTTAATTACTTTTATTGATGTCATTATTAAATTTGTATGATAATTTAGATGGCCAAGTGATGGAAATCAGACTTATTTCCTAATAATGAGGAGAAAAATTGTCTGAAATCTTATTGGAAGTTAGGTCAAAAATAAATAATATCTCCAGTTCTCTGAAGAGAACTAATGAGGTTGGAACATAAAGGGTAGAGACTTCCAGAAATTATGAACAGATAATTGGCAACTTGACTCAGAATAAATATGAGATTTCCATATGCACCTTGATCATCTAGATCATCCACCAAATTTTTTATCTTAAAAACATGAAGTTAATTTATGCCAACTTTTTGGTAAAATGAAGGAGCCGGTGAGGGGAAGAATAAATACCATTTATATTACATAAAGGAATTGATGGCAAAATAATTTTATGAACCAATCTCATTGAAATATTATTGACTTAAATGGAACATGCAATGAGTATTTGCTGACTTGATTGAGTGAATTAGCATCTACCTTCTGTTAGTTGGTAATTCTTATAGAAGACATGCATGCATCAGCTTTTCCTTCTTTCTGATAAAAAATAGATATATAAAATATGTGTATGTATGTATGTATGTATGTATACATATATATGTATGTATGTAGTTAAAATAAAAATTTAAGTTATTTTTATTTTTGTTGATAAATTGTTTTTCACTGAATTGCTTAAAATAGGTATATTTTTTTCTCTTTGTCCTTCAATCCTCACTATATTGTTTGTGATTTTTTTTTTTTTTACTGCACTTATTTTGTTTGATCTGGTTAGATTTGGCTGTTGAAAACTATTAGATGCTCATTAAACTGATTTAGATTATTCAGCAAGAAAACTAAAGATCACAGTATGAAAAATGAAAGATGATAATATCAACATTTAGAATGGAATAAACCATTTCTAATAATTAAAATTATTTTACCTTACAAGTTTGAGAATACATCCCCAAGGATTATATTTTTTTTTTACTGTCTGTAAGAAAACTGTAGGATTAGGAAGGTGCCCTAATGCATGATATTTAAAAACAATCTGAATTTATGGATCTATTAGAAAACTAGATCTTAAGTTAAAGATACTAAATTAGGGAGACAATAGTTACTTTATACCACACTGTGTAAAACCTGGTTAGTATTTTAAGATAAACATAAGCTAATTTTTAGATTTTATGAATAAAGTCTATTTTTATTACTTAATTTTTAATTTTTAATATGAACTTATTGAAAATGTCTATATATAATATATGTGTGTATTATATATATGTATATATATACATGGCATACCCAATAAGTCTATTTTGTGTTACATTTAAACATTTAAAAATATAACACAAAGAGAAATATTTTTGCAATTTAAATTAAAATTCAAGGCAAAGAACAATTGATACATGAGTATCAATACATCATATTATCATAAGCATCTTTGCTGAATTATGTTTACAATTGGCTTTACAACACTTCATAAAAATTGCACTGTTGAAAAATATAAGGAAAATGAAAAAATATATACTTCAAAAGAGAAAGCAGATAACAGATTTATTTATGAATTATTTTTTAATCTCTTTCTCTCGCTCTCTCTCCCCCTCTCTGTCTTTTCATTTGGATCTCTTGAATTCTCTTTAGAATCACAAAATAGAACAATTGTGGTAATTAAAATTTGCTTACAATCATACTGACATTCTACCTACACAAATGTTTAGATTTGTGAACATATATTCGTGAGCTATGTGAAAGTGCTGTGAAAAAATCTTGCTTAGATATATACATCTTAGTTATTAGATTATGAATGTACTAACATAATATGCTCAGTTATAAATATTTATTTAATAACAAAGATTATTATTTTTTTATATGGTGAAACTAAATAGTAAAATCAAGTCAAATGTGTTATAGAAAGTATATAGCTTAAATAAACATCAGTTTTTAATACTACAATTTTGATTTTCTAATACAATAGTCTTTATTATAAAATAATATTTTTAGTGAAACTAAAAATAACACATTTGACTTGATTTTACTATTTAGATCTGTTGTAGATTTAATTTTTTTCAGAGCTGTCACAGCTGTAAAAGGTTAATCAAAAGAAGGAACAGTACTATCTAATGATAAAGAGGTCAATCCAACAGGATGATATAACATTTGTAAAAATGTATGTGTCCAACATAGGAGCATATAAATATATATAGCAAATATTAACAGACTTGAAGAGAGAAATAAAAGCATATGAATGGCCAATGGGCGCATGAAAAAGGTGCTCAGCATCACTAATCATCAGAGAAATGCAAATCAAAACTACAATGAGATACCCCCTTATTCTATTAAAATGACTATCATTAAAAAGACTAGACATAACAAGTATTGGGGAGGATTTGAAGAAAAGGGAATCCTCATGCACTTTTACTGGGAATGCAAATGAATGCAGTCATTATGGAAACAGTATGGAGGTTCCTCAAAATATTAAAAATAAAACTACTATGTGAACCAATAATTCCACTTATGGGTATATAATCAAAGGAAATAAAACCAGGATATTGAAGAGAGATCTATATTCTCATGTGTGTTGAAGCATTATTCACAAAAGCCACAATATGGAAACAACCTGTGTCCATCAATGGATGAGTGGGTAGAAGTTATGCTATAAACTTGTCATATCTAATTTCATAATTTTTAGCTTCATTTTGACCATGTTTGCCAATGTCTAGGATTTAGATATATTGTCAAACTCAATGAACTCAAAAGAAATGATGTTTGTTCAGTTTTAATGAACTAATCTGACTGCAATTATAAACATGCATTAACTACATTTAGAAGAGTTTTATTTGCCCACTAATAAATAACATGTATTTGTCTTGTTACTTTGGGCTATAAAATAACCTATAAGAGACCTTGCCCCATTAGGACAGATAAAGCTTTTTGTATGTGTGATATACCCAAGAACATGTGATTTAGCTTTTGCTTTTAATGCTTTAATTCTATTCTCCTGAATTAAAGAGTAACTCTTTGCCTTTGAAAATTTCCTACCTCTCCTGTAATTATCTAAGAAGGCTGCAATGACACCTTAAGTCAACGGTACTATATACAGTAGATGTAAAATTGTGGTAGAGATAACTAATTTTTTGTATCATTTAATTAAGGTCATTATGGTATAACACTGCTTATCAATTGTTAAAATAATAGCATGATTTCAATTTATTTTCATACTTTGACAATAATAGCTCATATTCAAAAATAGTTGCAGTTATTACAAGAGTTATTTTACATTTTAATTTTTATACCTAGTCTACAAAACATACTCCACATGTATTCTGTTAAAATGGATATTGCTTTTAGTTATGTTACTTTCTCATTAGTATTTTGGGGAAGTTAACTTCATAACACAAATAAATACTGCATTGTGACAATAATTTATTTAAGTAAATCTCTCCTAGATTAGCTCTTAAACATCACCTAATGACAAAAGAACAATAGAAAAATCTTTGATTTTGTATCCATAAGAACAGCTTGAGGGACTATTATGCAGAACATAAAAAGCTAAGTTCACTAAAATTAAAATGAGATGGACATTTTATAAGGATGCATGCAAACTTTTGGAATTCAGTATTTCATATTTTTTCCTCCGCATATCTATAATATCATTATGTGTTTCTTTAAAAATATCTATCTCACACGGTTTTTTTCTAAGAGAAAAAAGTGATATAACTTTGCCATTACTTCACATTATAATATGAAGAAATCTAATGGTTTTTAGTCATTTGTTTAACATTTTATCCTTCAACACATTACAAAAAATAAAAAATAAAAACAATTTACAAGATAAAATCTTTGGTTAATTCTGAAATGCTCTCATGCTATTTTTACTTTATTTATTTATTTGAATTTGCTATAACAAGAGTTCATCTTTCTACTAGAAAATCAATTTGCTTTCTGTTATAGCTACCATACTAACCAAGTATGTCTAGTAGTGGAGTAGAGAAAAATGATCTACCCTGAATTGTATGATATATCCCCTTATGAAATAAATTAATTCTTCTAGACTATTTATATATGCCTCTCAAATTAAGTGTTTTTTTATTTGCATATATATATTTGTTTAAGAAAGGGTATGATGGCCTCTAGTGGCACAGAAAGAAACATCAATGCTTTCATTTTCAAAGCAATAACAATAAAAATAAAATTTATGAAGCTTATGAACATGTTGTCCATGGTGCATTATAATTTTTGAAATGATTACTCTCAGTAAATTATGCGCATAAGTACTCAATAACATACTCTCAATTGTCACATGCATAAAGTGCATATGTAAGTGTATTTTATAAGGTTATTGAACATGTTTCATTGTAAAGGGTATAAATTATTGATAAAATAACACAAATTTAAGAATTTTAGGGGGTTTCTTTATATTTTAAAGTATTTTATAGAGATGTATTTGTGATCAATATAGTAATAGTAAGTACAATGAAAGTTGATAGTAATAGAATATATTATGTGCCAAGAACTGTGCTGTTTTACATATTGGAGCATTTGTAGCTTTACAACATGGAGATCGATTCACATTATTGTAGCTCATTCTTTATAACAAAGGAAACTAAGCTTTGAGAATTTATATTTATTTTTGAAATATTATATTAATTAAAAAATCATTTGCTATTGTGCTTACAAGGCACATCAAAGTCTCAGTTTCAAAGTAATTTTATAAAATACAAGAGTTATTTTTTAATTTTATATTAGACTTAATGGCTGGCAAGCTTAATTAGGTCACACCAAATATAAACAGTGAAAACAGATTTTGTTGCTGTCCTTTTTTAGGAAACTGCATTATTTAACAACTGGATATTGTGAATACAGAAAACTAGTTATTTCTAAGAAAATTTCTAAGAATGGCCACCAAAGAAGGATTTCCACAATTTTGGGAAGTTAACATGCAACATATTTCTTCCCTCCTCTCCCACTCCCTCTGTCTTATTCTTTCTTCTCTCTATTCTTCCTTTTGTGTTTTGTCTTCTATTTTTATTAATTTTAAAAGTACACATGCATTAAAGTGGACTGATGAGTTTTAGCACACATATAACACATGTATAGGTTTGTCTCCTGATGGCTACAATCAGGATACAAAAGAATTTCATTACCAAAAACTCATTTGTGCTGCCCCTTTGCAGTCAACACTCTCTACAGACCTAACCTCTGACACCCATTAATCTCTATTCCTATAGTTTTTCCTTCTCTAGAATATCTTATAAGGGGAATCATACAGTATGTAACATGTTGAGACTGGTTTCTCTCCCTGAGCAAAAAAGCCTGTAGAGTAACCTCTGATTAAGGGTTTATCAATAGTTTGATTTTTTTTATCTTGACAGGTGTTATTCCACTGTGTGGATGGACTACAGTTTGATTACCCTTTCACCTGTAAAAGACTTTTGTGTTGTGTCCAGTTCACAGTGATTATGATAAAACATTCATGACCAGTTTCTATGTGGACCTGTTTTCATTTCTCTGAGGTGAATAGCTAGTAAATGGTAACTATGCTTCACTTTATGTATCAAACTGGTCTGTTTTTAACTTTCAGATTTTCATTTGAAAAATATTCTTCTCCAATCTGTATTATTTTTCATTTTCTGTTCATTTTTCCTGAGCATTTTTACCAAATTTCCTAGCTTGTTTTTAGGAGGTCGCTCACTTTAGTCAAATTACTAACTTTCATTTTGTTTTCATTATAATTATCACATAAATGTAAAATACAGAAATATTTTGGATTTTTATGCATTTTCTTTGATATATGTAACTCGGATTAGGTTTTCATTATTTTGGGGGGGAGGAACAGACATGGGATAAAGAAAAAGGGGGGCTATGTACATTATTTTGGAATATTAATTCAGTGGTTCTTTTAATTATTTTTATAGGCTACTGTTTGTTGGGGAGAAGTGCTATTAAAGTGAACAAAAAGACAGTCTTCGTTGGAGGTGCTGTCATCAGTAGCCTTCTATACAGAGGAAATGATAATGATCAATATGATGTCTTAATGATCATCTCAACTGGCTATTAACATGCAGCATTGCACATGAAAATTATTCTCTTGCAGAAATGTTCAGGAAATATGCCATTCTTCAACACTTTTTCTGCTGTTCATTTTTAAACTGTAACTTTCATATGAGTTCTTACCGTTTCAACAATCCTGCAAAAAATAAATCCTCCCCCAGTCTTTTTATCATCTCTCTCTCTCTCTCTCTCTCTCTCTCTCTGTATATATATATATATATATATACACACTTATGTATATATGTATGTATATAACATGTATATATAACATATATAACACTCATATATATGGTATATACCATATATATGTGCACATGTACATTTATTTTAGCAAGATTTTTTATTATGAATCCTGATAGATGGCTTGAAGAGACAAAAAAATCAATAGCATAGTAATCTTTACTCATTAAGCTAGAATTCAGAATATTAAATTACCACGAGGAAGTTGTTTCTCACTTATAATGTGGTAAGATGCAACTTGTAGTTCTGAATTTTATGGCCTACACAGACCATTCGAGAATGCAATTAGACTATGATCCTCTCCTTAGCTCATTCCTTATACACATCTCTCATCCTCAAGAGCAACAATGTTTTAGAACTAGAATCATTTCCAATATTTTAAGACAAACATCATTACTTCTATTTTACATTTTATGCTATATAACATTTAATAAAGTAGAAGATTGAATGTAATTGAATGTAACGAATGAAGAATAGAATGTATTTTCCCTAATGTCTAGTCAATTTTTAAAAATATATCTGAGATATAGTGGCCTAAAATGTATTAGGGTAAATAAATTTTCAGGATCTCAAAACTTTATATACAAGATGAAATCATTGCTGAGAAAGTAAAACAAGTCATATACACAAATTAAAACTCCAAAACTGAAACTCTGGTGAGATAGAGAAAATCTTGCTATAAACTTTGAACTGTAATTATAAAAGGTCTCTAACAAGATAGCTATGTTACTGGCCTCTGCCAAGCATTCTGCATAGTTGCTCACCTTAGGTCATTTTTCCTTGCACACAATGCGCATGACCAAACGCACCATTTACAGATATTAACATTAGGGAG
Organism: Macroglossus sobrinus; assembly: GCA_004027375.1. Classification (NCBI taxonomy): domain Eukaryota; kingdom Metazoa; phylum Chordata; class Mammalia; order Chiroptera; family Pteropodidae; genus Macroglossus; species Macroglossus sobrinus. The sequence continues at coordinate 110,758 of PVKZ01001333.1, forward strand.
ATCCTCCCATTTCCCTATCTTTTTGGGCCACCCTTGAATGTACCTAAAATGTAACCACTGTCCACTTTTAGATTGCACACATTCCCCAAGTGACCCATTAAAACTATTAAGTTGAATGTAAAAGACATTCCATCTCTATATAGCCTTATAGCGAAATGATGATGGGTGCTAGTGCAGTGGTTGAGTATACCTATCAGATTTTATGACTTGATAGGTCTGCCATAATCTGCCTCACTATGGAAAGTTGCAAATGTATGCTCACCAAAGTCCGTAGTATTCCAAACAGTTGTTTGCCAGTGCATAATACTCTACTGCAGATGACATGGGCTTTCTCCAGAATTCAAGGGGCCTGTACCATGATTCACCCACTGGAGATTGTTATAAGCCCCATACCACATCTTTTCCCTCTGTTGACACTTCCAATATAATACAATAAGCTGGATCATATGGTCAAGCAACCAGGTTGATTGCAAAGTGAGGCAGACCTGCTGAAAGTACTTTTTTTTTTCTTTAGACCCTACTCAAAACTCATAGCCTTCCATGTCACCCAGTGAGTAGGCCAGAGCAATATCCTTAGATGTGGAAAATGTTCTATCCAGAACCCCATGGGTCTACTCGACACTGTGCTTCTTTCTCTTTGATGGGGAATGAAAGATGCAACACTTACCTTTTACTTTGGAGGAGATATCCTAGCACACCCCTAACCACTAGAACCTTAAAACCTTCATGGAAATGGCTGTTCACTTTTTTTTTTTTTTAATGTTTAAGGGTTTGCCAGGGAAAATGCCTATATGAGAACCCCTAGTAAGACTGGAAAAGCCTATCTTGAGAAAAGGAGAGGGAGAAAAGATGGGTGGTTATGTCTTAGGCCAATATGTAGACTAAGAAAGATCAGCAAAGGCACTGGGGAGTGTTCAAACCAAGACCAGACATCAGAAAAGACCTGTGCCTCCTAGGGATGACTTTGCCTTGGTATCCTAGGCCTATTCATTCTCACACTGAGAAGTTTGGCCTTAGTGCAGTTGTTTTAGTGAGTTTAAAAATTCAGCAGCTGAAACTCTAGATCAATTATACTCCTTGGTGTTGGAAGTCTGCCAAGTATATTCTCATAAACACCAGAACATATTTTATAGATTAGCATGTATGTTTTTAATAGCAAAAGATATATAACATGGTCTGTGGTGTCAGACAGAAATAAGATTAAATCCTACTTCTACCAATTTGGGTGGTATGACCATAAGTTAGATAATTTACATCCTTGAGACGGTTGAATAAATGGATATAATAGCACTGTACTTTATGAGAACTAGATAGAATAAATAAATAATATGTAAAATATCTCTTCAGTGTAGGTAAACAAGATAAATGTTGTGCAATATTAGCTCTATCTGTAGAGCAAGGCTCAGATTATGATCAATTGTGAATTAGAATGTGGTTCAAATATTTAGCGATATGACACCCTAGACACCATAAGCATAAATTAAAAGAAAACAAGGGCTGTGATTTCTATTGTTAGGAGTCCAAGTCTCAGATACAGATGTGTGTGTGTGTGTGTGTGTGTGTGTGTGTGTGTGTGTTTTCTCTAGAGTTGAGAGGAATTTATTAATGACAGTTTGGCAAAAGAGGGCACTATAGGATGAAGAGCTAAATCACTCAGAGACAGACAAAGGAATTAATAGTTAGTAAAGTGTCAAGGCATTTGAGTCAACTCATATAATATTTTTAAAAGAACAAAATGAAAAAAATAAATACTTCTTACTTGCAGCAAACACCAGCATATTTATCAATGAAGTCTATATTTTGATAAACTCATAGATTTATAGATATTTGTTATTTTAACTCTCTCTAAATTTTATTTTATGATTAACTATAGATTTACAAAATTTCTTGTACATGCACTAAATTCAGTATATAAAATTACACTGGGAAATATATCTTTCACATTCACCTGTGGAACCTGTGTCTAGATCCATGTGGACTAAGAGTTAAGGAAGAAGAACAAAACTGGTCTCATTCATTACACATAACAGTTACAATAGAAAAAGATCAGCTGAAATAAAAATTACATTGACCTATAACAGAAACTTATCCAGAGGATTATTTCTCTCTCATGAAAAAACACTTTGTGAATACCAGACTCTTACTGGTAACAAGTATGAATGATTTAGAATGAATCACATAGCTAGTCCAATGAGAATATTTAGTAACCTGCAGTGATTCGGTTGGTATAATTTTCAGATCATTCATTCATGATTTGATATTGATACTCCTACTTAAACAGATCTTCCTGAGAAAATGCCACTACTTTAGCTACAGTGATTTTAAAAACTAATATTAATTAAATTATATGGAGCTGCATCAGAGTAAATTTTATCCCCCTAGCTGTTTACTAAATGCTCTTTAATTTCTTTTGACTTTAGTAATCTCTCATTGTATGCAATAAATTTGGTATTATGAATGCCAAATTCATAATTGGTAAAGATTTAAGGACAAAGAATTAAGGACATAAAGTTAAAAAGAGAAGGTGAATGTGCTACATTTCAATAATGCTTGAAGAAACAGGAAAAGGGGTACCATTTTCTTTGGTTATGTACCCTCCTTCCTGTCTAAGGACACAGAATTATGTCATATGCCCATTTTAAATCCATTCCTATTATGAGTTGTCAGCTTTGCTATATGTGGGTTATATTTTGAATAGTTTTTCAATGTTTTATTTATTTTCTTTCTCAAAACTAAAATAAAAAATCATAGCAAGATTTTATAAATGTCTTAATTTAATCTATAAATATTTAACATTTTATCAATTGATTTACTGTGATCTCCTTGTTGGATAAAACTTTTTACATCACTTTCAACGCACACATACTGGATACTATTTTAAAGGAGAAAATTCAATAGATAATTGCTTATCTACATGAAAAGATAAATTTGAGGAGTGGGTGTTAATATTTCTGAGTCACATTGCTGGATTCCTTGGGTTCTCTTTATTTAAATAAGTTTGGCATATGGCATTGTGTAAACTTAAGGTGTACAATGTGTTAATTCTACACATTTATAAATATTTTAAAAATATTTTAATATGACTGCCATAATAGCACTAAGGAGTACCTCTTTCACATTACACAATTACCATGTCTTTTTAGTGTTTAGAATAACTAAATCCAAGTCTCTTAGCAAGTTTGATGATCCTAGCACAACATTGCTATCTATATTCATAATACAGTGTACTACACCTCTAGTTATTTATGTATCTAGTTATTATTTACCACTCATTGCAAATGTGCACTCTTAAACAACATCTAGCCTATCTCCTACCCCCCACCCTCATCCCTTGTTAAGCACTATTTTACTCTCTAGTTTTATGAATTTGGCTGTTTTAGATTCCACTTATCTATGATATTATATAGTATTGTTTTTTTCTGTCTGACTTATCTCATTTAGTATAATGTGTTCCAGGTCTATCTGTGTTGTCGAAAGTAGCAGGATGTGCTTCTTTCTAATGGCTGAACAATATTCATATATATAATTATAGATTTATATCACACCTTCTTTATCCATTCATCCATTGATAGACATTTAGGTTTTTTCCATATCTTGGTTACTGCGAATAATGCTTTACTAAACACTCTTGTAAATATATTTCTTCTATATCTCATCTCCATCTTCTTTGGGTATATATCCAGAAGTAAAATGGCTGAATCATATGGTAGTTCTATTTTTAGTTTTTTAAGGAATTCTATATTTTTTCCACAGCACCTGAACCAGTTTATAGGGGTTTTCTTTTCTCCACATCCTCAATGACACTGTTCTCTCTTATCAGTCTTTTTGATTACAGCCATTATAACAGGTGTAAGGTGATATCTCATTGTTGTTTTGATATGCATTTTCCTGGTGAATAGTGATGCTGAGCATCTTTTCATAAACCTACTGACCATTTGGATCTCTTCTTTGGAAAAATGTCTATCTGTCTATATCTTAATGAGGTTGTTTTTTGTTTGTTTATTATTGAGTTGTATGAGTTCTTTATATATTTTGGGTATTAACCTCTTACCTTGAATATGGTTTGACACAAGTTTCTCTCATTTTGTAGGTTACTTTTTCATTTTGTTAATTGTTTCTTTTGCTGTGCAGAAGCTTTTAAATTGATGTCATCCCATTTGTTGATTTTTGCTTCAGTTGTTTGTGCTTATGGTGTTATATCTAGAAAAATCATTGTCAAGACCAGTGGCAAGGAGCTTCTTTGTATTCCCTAGATTCCTGAACAAAATTCAGGTATATGGCTTTTGCCAAGACTGACTACTTTTGTGGGGACAGGAGAATGGGGGGGGGAGAGAAAATAAGGGTCCAAGAAATAATTTAAGATCCAAATATACATGACAAAAAAATAATAAGACTTCATGACAAAAAAAATAATAAGACTTCCAGCAATATTTTAAATTGTTTTGGTAATAACAGACAGTTGGTTCTTCACTTTTTAACTGAGAAAAGGTAGATAAACTTGGTGAAAAGTTGGAAAGACCGTTTCCATATAATGAATACTAGTTAATCAATCATACAAAGGAAGCAGAACTGGAGAGAAGCAGGAGAGCTTTGAGCATCAAGGCTCAGTCTAATGAAGACAGCCATGAACATCACATGGATCAAAATCATTTTGGAGGGTAGAATGGCTGACTTTGCCAAACCTGAATAGTCACTGCTCCATCTTTGTTGGGTCATCAGAATTATTAGAGATGTGTTATGTTTGGTCAATGTTGATCTTAAACAAATAGAAAGCCAGGCATTTCTCCAGTAAGATAGGTTTACTTGAGAACAAAAAATTGTAATTTGAGACATGTGGCCTACTAATAAACCACATCTAATCTCAAGAAACAAAGGAGAGGAAACTTACATAGGAGAAGAGATAGTTGGGAGACCTATCTAAACAAAGAAGTCTTCTTTGGGAGCTCTGCAATCTACGCAAAGTGTGAGCACTCTCCCTGCTAGCCTTCTAACTTCATTTTAAAGGAGGTTTCTATTAAAATTTTTCAGGAAAAATTCAGCTTAATTAAATAAACAAACAGAAACAACATCCCTGAGCACTAACTACACATGACTATTTATTTTGCTCTTTTTCAAAGTATGGTTTCTTCCAAAATAAACTCTGGAGAGTGGAGCCACTTGTGAACAATTATGGCAGGACTACAGGGTATCAAAGAGGTAGGAACTGAAGAAGATCCACGAGAAGGGACTTGGCATTATCTTTAAGAGCTGACTCACAACTAGTAATGAAGAAATAACTTACACATATAATAGGTTCATAAACGATAATATATTTTGTTTTAATTTCCTAAGTTTATATCCAGAATAGTTGCAAGTTTGTCATTTAATTTGAGTAAATGCCCCTTTAGGCTTAAATATGTTCACTTTTCACTTATTAGTTCTTTAATTAACTGAATAGAAATAATGGAAGTGTTTACTTCTCTCGATTTTATTCATATGGTCAGTTTAATTGATAAAAATGAATCTTACTAAATCAAAAAAATGCTGCTATGACAAGCCGTGAGCAATGAAAATAATTCCACTAATTCAGTTGCCAAGTACACTAATTATTCTAATAATGATTCTGTTGTTTGATAATTGTATTCCCCAAAGACCGTATACAGTCACTCTACACAGCTGCAGAAACCTCTCCATGCTCATTTTGCATTTTCCTATGTCAGTAAAAACTACCTATTATTACTTTATTAGCATAAAATAATCATCACAGCTAAACATGAGTAGAACATACATATAGCTACATTGTTAAGGGGTAATTGAGGACACTCTTATATGAGGTTCTGGATCTTGTGTTCATTTCTCTAATTACTGATAGATCCATAATTTAGACCTTCCATCTAAAGTAATGGCATGGATTTTAAAGGAATAAAAATACTTAAGTGACCTATTTACCTAAATCAGTAGGCATACTGCTTGATAAAAACATGTTGAAAAAATAACTAAGTGATATCTTTATACGTTTGCTGGCAAATGCTTTTTTCATTTCTTTCCTGAATTCTTAAGCAGCAACTAAAGGTGGTTTTCACAAGTCTATTGAATTTTAAAGTATAATTGGAAATGAAAAGGTCATATAAAAATGTATCCCAGTATTTTCTATTTTTATTATGCCATGTATTGAAAGCTATTTAATAGGGGAAAAAAGTAATTCCCATGTACTTACTAGCACATGACTTTAAAATAGAAACTGGAAAACAAAATAAGTGCTTTAAAGTATAAAAGTTTTCATTTTATTCTTTGGCAAAAAATAAAAATAAATTTATATATATATATATATATATATATATATATATATATATATATATATATATATATATATATGCCACTGTTTGCCCAAGTGAATATACAATCCTCTGATCTAGTTTTTGCTCTCCTAAAATAGCACCTAACTTAGCTGTAGATAGCTTATTTGAAATCTCATCCAAAGAAGTAAGAAGAGTAGAGTTAGAACGAAAGGAGAAAAATTGCATACGAGACTGCAGTTGTCGCAGTTGTCAAAATTGTCATAGTAGATAACATGGACTCAATTCTGCTGGGATCATTGGCAAATCATGCTTGCCCCCTCTGAATTGTTCATCTGCGGGCTGTAACTACTGCTCATTTTTGAGATTCATTTGTTCACGGCCAAGTCAGCTCCCACGTAATCAGAAAAGTCCCTGAGTGCGAAAGTAGAAAGAAAGCCTCACAACTGCAGTGATGCTAGAATCAGGATGCCATCAGTTAGTGATGAATCTGAATTCACAGGACACTGTCTACAGCAGCCAAAGCTGAACTTAGAGATGGGTCCAGGGCATGTAGTGCGGGGTACCAAGAGCATCTGTTTGCACCCTTACATTTAATTATGTAGCCCATGTATATTCAAAGCACCATAGATTTTTTTCTCTTAATTTGGAAACTGTTTTTAAAATGCTTTCATAGGTAATAAGGGTACCTGTGTCAGAAATCTTTCCTGGAATCATTAAGATAATAAATTGAGAGTTTTTTAAGATTAACTTTCACTCACTGCTATAATAAAGAGAGCGTATCACATTGTAATGTGGAAATTGCTAAGTACCAATTTTTTCACAGACTCATTCCTATAATACAAACACCAACTTCATGCCATTCTATATGTTTACACAAGTTCACCATACTATTTCAAGTTAAAGAAGGGAAATAAAATTGAAAGTTTGTCTTTATTGGTATCTTTGCTACTATATCCAAAATGTTTCCAGACTCTAAGTCAGTAAAATTGAGAGTTTTTTATTATCTTCCTTTTCGGTTTGGTCCTCTAATTGTTTGGGGGGAAAAAAATCTCATTTTCTTGGAATAGAAATGTCTTAATTTTTTACTTAGTTTTTTTTTCTAGTTCTAGCATGGGATAATTTCATAAGCAATCTATCTTTAAAAAAATTTTTTTTTCTCCTTTTTTTTCCCCACCAGAAACCTTCCTAATCCAAAAGTGATGATGGGGAACATCAGCTCCACCTAAAATCAATCACTAGAAAACATTCTTTAAAATACAGGAATACTAATCCTGTTGCACTTTTCAAGACCATTCCATATGCATTTTGATAATAAAAGCCCACCCAGAACTCAACCAAAAGCAGTGTACAAATGGGATTGGCTGGAGCTAGTGTGCCAATTCATGGTTATACAATCATGTTCATTAACAGAATTATATCCTTTTAGAGCCAGATGATAAACATATTTACAACTGAATACAAACTCTGATTAATTACTAGTGGCTTCCTAGAGGCCTATGTTGAGATGACTCCACTCGTAGGCTAAGTGAATAAGCACTCCTTAGCTAATTATTAATATATGTGAGGACAGAAAGTAAGGTAGTGGCTGTTTCTGAGCAAAATCTCCACATCCCTTACTGTGGAGGAATTTTAATGAGGGCTGTCAGGGAAGCTATTTCCTCCATTAACTAGCTCTGTAAACTTAGCCAATTAATTCTATTGTGCCTATTTCTTTATTTGTAATATGGGGCTAATATTATCACCTACCTAAGAAATCTTTTTGGGGAGGTAGGGGGCTTGGGAGCAAGGAGGTAAATGAATAAAGCAAACATAATTAATTGCTTAGCACAGCACCTAAAAACATTAAAAGGTGAGTGCTGATTGTTTTAATAACCATGGCTGTACAAGTCATCAGCATTATTTTTACTTGTGTCAGACACCAGACTAAGAACTTTAGATATTTATTTTTTTTCTTATATTAATTATATAACATCATATAAAATATTTACTTTGACCATAATTAGATAAACAAAAATAACTACTGAGAATGTTGACCCAAATAAAGTCAAAAAGTTAGTTTGGGGAGAAGTAAATTCAGATTTATGATTTACTGACAATGTTAACCTCTTATCTAGAAGCAAGTGTGCATCCATGCTTGTGCTTGTGTTAACATGTTTTAGTGGTGTAAATGAAATTAATATTTTTGTATGAATGAGATATTTCTTCATTTGTGATTTTCTGAATTTGTGATCTCTAAAATAAATGTAGGTATCAACCTACAAATAGAAATTTTCTTAGATAAAAGAAGATACAGGATATTTTTTAGGAATAAGAAAAAGAATGATATAATAATCATTTAGAGAGATAGATATTAACATTAAACATAGCATAACTAACATTAAAATTTATAATTTGTCAGAAATATTTTGTACTGTTAGCATAGGCAACAAAACAAATTACAATACAACAATCAGGCCAAATTTTCCTCCCTAAGAGTAAATAAATAAATATCTCTAACCTAACTGAATATCTTGGAAACAAATAAGCTAATGATGTAAGAATGCATTGTGAAATGTCAATCATCAAGGAGACACAAAATAAAATTTACCAGGAAGGTACATTACATTGTTGTTCAACGAGGACCCCCTTCTGCCACCATAGAAGTATTTTTTCCCACAGCATTATCTGGCCTGATACTGTGATCTGCTTTGGTCAATGGCATGTAGGCAGGCATGCCAATGTGAGTATTCTTGTGATTCAAGAAAATAAAAAAGTCATCGTGGCATAAGCAGGGTAGTGATGGAGACAGTAGCCAGAGAAGAAGTCATAGAATTAGATCTCACAGGTAATTTTTTTTTCATATTTGAAATCATTACTAGTTATAATTCCCTTAACTAGAAATGTTCTCTAGGATCGAAATTTATTTTGAACCCATTCTACAACTTCACAACGTTGGAATTGAAAGAATACATCATTAGGAAACACCCATACCCCTAAATTTAAAAGCCTATAAATGGCTTCTTGGTGAATCTCTACCCAAAGTATTCAGAAGAGTAACTAAAAGTGTTGATTTGTGCTCAGAGCAGATTTAAAATTATAACTTATTATGTTCCTAGTTGTTTGCATTGTCATGCAATCACTGATTTTGTAACGAAAGCCCATATTTCTTTCAATGTCTTTAAGGATTTTTAGAGTAGTTCAGTTCCTCCCAGTGGCTTCTTAGTTTGTTACTTCTAGTAAATGTTCTATATTTATTGTAGCTCACTTCTAGATGTGCTAATTCTTTTTATCACTACTTTGCTCCATGGGAAAGCACCCTGGATCCAGCACTTGCAAAAGAACTTCTAATGTTCATTCTTTGAGCTTTGCTAAAGACCAAGGCTGAATTCAGGGGTCATATTATCATAAACAGCCAATTAAACAACAACAAAAGAGTAAAATTGAATAATAGATATTCTTGTTATTAAAAGAATCTTGGTTATTCCAACCATAGGGCACCTATGGGTGGAGTTTTTTTCCATTGTCCTCTCTACCTGCTTCACCCAGGCTGTTTCCACAGTGAAAATTTGCTCCTAGCTTTACTAAATTATTCTAGTCTCTCTTTCCCTTATGCCAAACATAGTTCTGAACCTTTCTATACAAATCCCTAATATTATTAAGAACCTTAATCAAACTTTACCTATCTCCTCATGGCCATAAGGGCTGTATCCGCGAGTTCACACACACACACACACACACACACACACACACACACACACACACACACACAATGGCAGAAACTTTGAAATAAATGTCCTTCTCTTAGCAAATAGCAAATTTGAAGTGTTGCTTTTTCCATCATTTTCTATAATCATAAGAGACATGTTAAAGATATATTTTGCCTGGTACAAACCTATCCTCTTAGTCCCTTTTTGAAAGCAGAAGTGCCCACATGAAGGTTTTGTTTATTTATTAATACAGAAATATGCTTTTCCTTTCCTTGAATTTCAGATTTGCAAGGAGCCTTAGAGATCTGATCTAAAATAATGCCTTTCTCTCTTTCCCAAAACAACATTGCCAGGTCTTGCAGTAGATGATAAATTTCAGAGCTTTAGATTGTTCAGTTGCCTTACATTCTGACTTAAAAATCTTCAGATATCTTTTATTTTAATTTATGTTTTAACTATAGTTTTAGATTTTAGTTATATGTATAAGTGACATCTACTTATGCTTCTAAAGCTAAAAACAAGACTAAACTAAACACAACAAAACTTGATTTCGGAGGTTACAAATATCTGATTTGGATCCTGTATAATTTTCCAGTAGAAAAGCAATAGTTACATATTTAGAGTAGGTGGAAAATAATTACAAGGGAGAAAAATGTGTGTGTGGAGAAAATGTATGTGTAAAATTACAATGGACACTGACAAAGATGTAAGAAAGCAGAATTCAGAAATGATGTGAGTTGATTGGCAAAGATGTATTATAGTAGAATTAGTCACAGATGCAAACAATTTACAGAATAATTAGAAATAGTCTTTGGCATATTGGCTGACCATTAAAAACTAAATTCATTTTAATAAATCTATAATTATGATACTGTGCTATAATGGATTTGTTTATGAGCCTCCCTCTTTCCTCTCTACACTCATGCGTGCATGTCCTTCACAGATTAAAAAGCACAAAGGTGCTTCTAATGTTAGTGCTTTCTTGTTGTTGATGATGATGTTACTGCTGTTACTGTCAATGTTTTAATAATTATGAGGAAGTTTGGGTGGCGATCGGAATTAATAAGTATATTGACCATTATTTTTTGAAAACTAGTAAAACTACCTAAATATGTCAATAGGGCATTTAAAATTCATATTTATTTAATATTTTCACATAGCATGTTCAAATGATACTAAAATTATGCAAAATCAGTCAAATATATAGACTTTTTGAAATCTTAATATTATGATTTATTGGATGGTCTTTCTGGTAAGTTACCAATCAGTTCACAATGATAATTTTCTCTGCTTTAAGATCTAGAATTAAGTTTAGAATGTTCACCAGAAGACAGTCTTCTATCATTTGGTTACTACTATATTTTATGAAATTCAAAAGAGTTAGTTGACCAGTTGAGTATATGATAAATTTAATATGTTCAGCATAATACCCTATTATATTCAACTTTTAATTCTTCATGAAACTATATTTATTTGTTGGATTTGTATATCAGGAAATTTTTGAAATCTATTTATCTAAATATATTTTGACACTGATGTTAGAAAGCAGTATTAGTACATTTTTGAGGAATCTTCAGATATGGGACAGGTATCTGAAACCATTAAGATAATTTATATTTTTTGCCAAAAATTTTAATTATTTTATCTGAACCTACAAAATCTGTATTCTCTCACTATAAAATATTATTATTCTTGCAGCTCAGAAATATATATATATATATACATATATATGTGTGTATATATATGTGTGTGTGTGTGTGTGTGTGTGTATACACACACATTTGAGTACTTATCTGACATATTTGAAAGTAGAAATATCTTTAGAGAGATCTTGGGAAAATTACTAATAGAGTATTGATATAAAAACGTATTACATCTTTCAATAAACTCTTTCTTTCAGAAGTAAATAATTAAGATATCTTCAAATAAATCTCTTTAAGAAGAATTTTTCTAGATATATTTTTTCATGTTTGTATATGTTAACATAAATACTAATTTCTAATTAAATACATTATTGGTCACAGATGATAACTTTTAAAGTGTATAAAGAATAACTTTATTTTTAATGGCAAAATTTGTAATTTTGATGAAGATAAAAAGACCAGATTATGAAAACATGAACATTCATAATAAAATGGGTTATATCAGACAACAGGTTTCAAGTATTAAAATACTTACTGATACCTAAATACTCTCCAGATGTAGTAAAAAAAAATTCAAAGCATTTGTTTAGTGTTGTATTAGGTAAGTCGAATACAAAAGGAATTGAAAAAGTGACGATTTTGCTCAAGATGATTGCACTGAATTATAAGATAACAAACTTGCAAAAAAAGGCTTAGGAAATATTTTGGAAAAATACATTAAGAAAGTATTCCTGTTAGTAAATTAAAAAAGAAAAACATTATTTGGTCAGAGAGACTGCTTATATCCACTGCAAATATTTTATTGCAGTGATCTTTGTAGCTGGAAGAAATCTTAACAGTCTTTGAAAAAAAAACGTGTGCATTCACATCAGTATTACTGAACAGAAGTCTCAAGTAGGGCACATCTATTCAAGCTTTTTTTCCCTCCCTCCTCTCCATCCAACTGTGTTAAATCATGCAAAGAGAAAATGAACAAATCATTCACTCCAAGGCTGGAAATCAATGTTGCAGAATACCTGAGAGATAGAGGCCACTCATCGGCAAGCCCAACCAGGCATTAAGAAATTAATGCCGAATAACCAAGAGGATAGGAGCCTGCTGTGGTTGTTTGGTTCAACGCTTCATGGGGCTTGGCTCACACAGAGCACACATACTTCTGAAATGTGAGGTAGACGATGCTTTCTTACTTAGTCTTCCTTGTGTCTCTGAAGCAGTAATTGGTTGTTGAAATGAGTTGCTCACAATACACTTAGAATTTAATATTCCAAAGTGTAGGCTAGAGAGGACCAGCTGTTATTTTTGCTTTTAAAACCGGTGGCTTAGTTTGTGTTGTTGACATTGTAAAGCACTCTTTTAGAAAAACAGAAAATTCTGGGACTGGAACAAAGAATTACAATTCCCCTAGAACGTTTTTGGAGTTGCAGGAAGAGGGATCTAAAACTTCAAACTTGAAAAGGGTTAAAGCAGACAGTGTATCTGAAAACCTCAGAGGACTTCTTTCATTCTCTCTCCAAAACATCCTTTTTGTTTTGATTGAGCTAAAAGTCCCAGATGGGAAGAAACAGGGCATCAACTCAAAAGAAACCACAGCAATATTTATTTTTCAATCACTACACAGATGCTTTTGGGTTTCTTCTGAGTGTGGGCATTTTTCCAGAGAATGCAGAAACGTTTTTAATAAGATGCTTCAGAATGTAAGTATCTAGCAAGAAAGCCAAAGCCACTATTTGCAAATGAGGTGTTCTTCCATATTTCAGCATGCCTTAACTAATTTGCCGTGTGTTATGAGACTTCACTGCACAGATAACAAGATGGAAATTTTTAATCCACAGAAAACTTTTTCTCAAATACTAATGGAATAACAGTATATGAATGCCAGTCAATATATGCTACTTTTTTTTTTTGTCATCAGCATATCTAGCTTTATCTAGCTTGTTTGGCCATCAAAGATGGCCATCTTAGCGATGATAAATGACTATGACGAAGTTTGAGTTATGCAATACAGAAAAAAATACACTGAGAATAATTACTTTTTAGTGTTTTAGAATGTTTGAAATGTCAATTCAGATCAATACGTAACTAACATAATTGATTGTGGATGATATTTAAGTAGTATACAAATATTTATTGAATGCTTTTCAGGCACACTGGCCTCTTTGAGGATAAACATCTAAACATGCTTCTGTCTTAAGACATTTGAGTCCTCTGCCCAGAATTCTCCTCTCCAGACATATGCGCAGCATTCTCCCTTAACTCCTTCAGGCCCTGCTGTGGCCTGCACAAGTCAGGGGTCAACATTCTCATGGATCACAGTATAAATGACTCTCTCAGGAGTTGTGTGATGCTGCTTGTATTGATATTATACATATGCCACCCTATGAAAGATGCCTTCCTAAGTCCCGAAACTCTCCTCTCCAATATCTCCTCCCCACTCCTTCCTTAGGAAATTTCCATAGACTATACAATCTATTTCCCTTAATGCCTTTGCTTTTAGAGTAGAGTATAAACTCCAGAAAGGTATGGGTTATTGTCTATTTTTCTACAGGTGTATTTCCAGCATCTAGAACAGTGGTAAGCAGTCAATAAATATTTGTTGAATAAGTGCACAATTGGTGCCCTGTCTTATACTGAGTGTTTAATTGAGGAGGGATGGGCAGGAATAGAGAGACAGAGATAGAAGATAAGGAGTGAGAGATCTAGAGAGGCGTTTAACTTGAGCGATCTTATGGTGCAGATAGGAAAAGAGACAAGAAGAAAAGTTCCCATCAGGGCGACAAAGACAATGGAATAGATGTAGACACTGCTACTGATGCAAAACAAAGTAGCAGCAACATAGAGGCTGATTCAGAGGTCACAGGTAGAGATATAATGCAAAACAATGATACAATAATATAATGCAAAACAATGATACGATTTAGGATAGTCTCATCCTTCTTAATGGAGTCACTACAGAAAAGATTTTGTTTTCTTGAAATTATGGTAAAAGAGTTTGTTTATAGTTGGATAGGACTGGCAAGTTTCTTTCTCAGAGAACTAAAGTATGTACTTAAAACCCACTGACCGTTAGTATGTTTATCAAAGGGGATTCTATATAGTCATGCTATTATATGGGGATAATTGAATGAGTTTAAGAAATCATTATTTTCCTGAGAAAAAATTATTTTATATAAAATTACTTTGGATAAAATTGTTTGTAAATCACATGGATGTATTAAAGTTAAAACTCATTTTTCTGGATTTTACATACAGAACTTGGTATAAGATCTATGTAATTATCTTTATTTTTTTTTCTCCATGAAGTGATTGACACAAATATGAGAATTGCAAAAAAATCTGTTCACATTAAACTTCAAATAAAAAGTTATTCACATGTGGTAATTATTGGAGATTTCAAAACTTGGGGATAATAAGGTAATACAATAACAATTTTTAAAACTTTGATCTTAAATATGATGCAAAATACTAAATAAGATTAAAAACATCAGAACCTTTTACTAAAATATTTATAATCCTTAAAAGTAGCATATTGTCTTTTAAAACAATGAAGATAAAAAAGACTCAAAATATAATTTAATATTTCAGTAAAATGCTTAGTAGCTCTAAAATGATCATTTTGGCATTTTACTTAATTCTTGATCTTTTTCATACACACTATATTATCAGAAAAGAAATGATCTTAGATGATTTCCATGTGTCATTCTGATTATTATTATGGTTTATCACAGACCCAAAACAGTAGACTTTTCATAAAAGAAGGGGTCAAAATAGAGTTTGTGTACTATTATATATTTATTTCTATTTATACAAAATGATCAGCAAACTTTTCTAAAGTTTTCTTGAGTTACTGGCTCCATAATAAACATGAACCTGAACATAATAATTTTACTTTTGCATTTTATTGGCTACTGTGGGAATTAGCTAGGGCACATAATCATGGTTACCACAAACTGTCCTTCGTAAACCTCCAACAGGCAAAGTGTTGATTTCTGTGTTTGCATGAGATTTCATATTTAAAAAACAAATCCCAAACATGTCTTTTCCTACTTTTCCATGCCTTCTCGTAAATGTTTCTGCTTTTAGTTTTCTAAAATTCCTCTTTGATATCAAAAGAAATCTATGACTCTCAATTATACCACATAATTTTGCTAGAAAATAATATTTTTGTACCAATATAATTCTAAATAAATCATCTCCTTATACATTTTAATATGGTCACCTTTTATGTGTGCTTATTTGATCGCATAATTAATATTCCTTTAATCACGTAATTTCCCATTGTGTAATTGTTTGAGTCCCATTTCTGACAAAAGCCTCTTTCTACAAATGCATTCCAATGGAAATCATAGCATCTATTTGATTGTGCTTTAATATTTGAATCTATTCAAATTACTATATACGTTCTCGTTATATCTATTGCCATTAGTTATTTATTGAATAACCCTTGTTAGACAACCCACAATGTATACACTATTAAAGTTGTTCTTACCCTGGTTAGTACTTGGATGGGAGACCACCTAGGAAGACCAGGTGCTGTACATGTAATAAATAAATAAATAAATAATAATAATAATAAAGGATTGTAAACTGACGAGTTCCTTGGTAATCTGTGAGGTCAACCAACGGTTGCCTCGCATAAATAGTTAGATTATAGATAGATAGATCAATAGATAGACAGATAAAATATGTGACACAGTCAAGTAAATTTTAGAATATGGTTTATTTGATTTCACTAAGCATCAGTCAAAAGTGCTACTTTTTACTATGCAACAATCATTCCCCTAATGCTCACGAACAGCTGGCCTAGTAAATAGGTGTAGCCAGTCTTTGTGATGTCTTTTTCCGAGTTCTTAGAAGACCATTGCCTAAAAATTAGGTCAACTACCTGTCGAAACTTATTAAAGTGGGACACAGCCTTTAATATGATAAAGAATGACATGGCTAAAATTTTAAATATCATTCAAAATCAATAATGTAGCAACAATAATGTAGAATAAGTTGTAAAGAGAGCCACGTGAGAGAGTAGAAGCATATGGCCGCCTAATGAATATAGATTTCTTCATGGATAAATCCATTTTGGAAAATCAAACTTTAATGTAAATAGTATCGTTTCCTCGAGAATGCTCAAGATTTTGCTGAATATAAAATAGTGAAGTCCTGCCGCTCTAGAGAGTTTATCTTCTTGCCCAGGTTCAACTATTCTGCTCAGTAAGCCCTTTAACTGAGACAGCAATATTATAGTTTCGTTCTGTACACTCTCTTCAGGGAGCACGTATGAAGCCACTGAGGGCACATAATTTCCACACACATTTTGCATTGTGAAATGTTCATTTGCTGGTTTCATTACAGTTAGAAATTATTTGTACAGACACCACAGTTAGCACTTTGCAAGCCATTTTCAATATATATTTTTATGCTTAATTAGTGACCTTCTACTTTTATTGTTTGAAAAGTAGCTTTCAATTATTCTGATTTTTATAAAATCTTCGTATCACAATTTCCAAGAATTATTTATTTCATGAAATGCTTCTCCTTTTTCGTATGGTACCGGTTTTGTTCATGGTTACAATATCATTTCTTAACTCTGAGAATATTAATTATAGTTTCTTTGATGTTCTACTCTGGGTTCAGAATTTTTATTTTTGTTTCGATCTCTGTAAATTTATGTTATAAAGTCCTCCTTTTATTACTTTATTTAAAAAAAATATTTTCAGTCGAGGACTTTAAAAACTATTCTTAGGCATGAGAAAGATGCAGTGACCTGAGGGTTACAATCTAGTTTTCAAATAAAATTGTGACTGTTTCACTGGTGCCCACGGTGGCGGTGTGTCCCCACAAGTGGCCCGTTTGAGCTGGGCACCCACTTCTTGGAGCCTAGTAGAGGGAAAGGAAGTAAGAGTATGTACATTTTCACTTACTAAAAAACACAGGAATACATCCTACAAGTGTTTAAAATGTTACTTAGTTTCCTCGTTTCCTTAGTATTCCTACATCTAGAATTTTGTTTTGTTTTACTTTTTATGAATCAGTCTCTCCAGAAAAGAAATCTCTTACCTGAAACCAGAATTGCAAAGAAGTTTTAGTCCTGGCACAAAGAAATAAAGGCAGATATCTAAGGGTCTAACTGTCCCTTGTTCAATATTTCATATTGCTCTTTTAACTTCATACATCATTTATTTTAAAGTTACTTTGTACCTTCACTTTCTGAGCCTCATGGGTATTTTTTATTTCAGTCTATTTAAATCTTCTGTAGTAGGTGAAGTTACTTTCTTCATTCTGCAAAATTACTATTCGTTCTTTTATTTCCAAAGTATTTTCATATTGCCCATCTATCTTTTTCTCTTCCATTTTCTTTATTCCTGTAAGTTTTATGTATTTTTATTATTGCCATACTATTAGTTGATTAATCAGGCAAGTAGAGATAACCAGTTTTATTCCATATGCTAAATGTATTTTTCATATTTCCTTTGATTCTATAAAGATGACCAAATATATCTCATATACCACATGACTTTTAAAGTACTTCTTTAGATTAGTTCTTTTGAAATATGATATTTTCTTTTCATCTATGCATTTGTACATACAATATGTATCTGTGTCTTTCTTTTTGAAAAACTACAAGATTGGTTTTCAGATAATCGAATGCTCAATATTTTGCCTTTAAATTGACATTTTAAAACTTGTCTTTTATTTATAAATTTCAGAGAGTATCTGTTGAGGCCCTAATGAAAAAAAAGACTATCAGATTGGCTACAGTTTTTTTCACCTTTTTCCTCCCAGACTTGTGTTTGGTTCATCTTATTCTTTTAACTGAAAGTTCAAACTCAGTATTTCTCTGGGTTCCTCTTGCTCTTTCTATACTGACTGATCCCCATTTTCTTAAACTGTAGATTGTGTACTTCTTATAAACAGGTTTTCTTTGTAATAGATGCAAGATGCTCTCAGATAACCTCAGATGATTAAAATAAGAACATTTGGAAAATGTCTGAAACTTTATAATTATCATTCATACAATTTTATAATTGGCCTAACCTGGGTCACTTTCCCATTTATTTGATAAAAACAACATTAGAGGATGTTGTGATCGATTAACTCATATGTATCACAAGGAGAGGGGGTCAAGTTCATTGCCCAAAAAGAATGTGAAATAGTTTCACAAATATTGTATGTGTTCACTCTTTTTCATAGTGCACTTTTTACATTTTCAAGATTTATAACGTTCGTGATCCATTAGGTGAAATGCAGTATGCCTGGGGTCCCCCAAACCAGCCCCATCCTTTGATGACTCACTAGGACCCAGCATATGGTCACTCCCACAGCTAAGATTCATTACAGTGAAATGATGCAAAGCCAAATAATGAAAAAGGAAAGTGGAGTGAACTCCAGAGGGAATTAGATGCTAGCTTCCACAGTCTTGTCCCAGTTGAGTCACAAAGGTTGTGCTTAATTTTTCCAGCGAGAAGCAATGAAACACATGTGATCAGTCCAGAGTTTTTCCTGGGGGCTGACCACATAGGCATCCTGTCTAATGTGTACCAAAAATCAAGACTCCCAGAAAGAAAGCAGGCATTCACCATAAAATATCATTGGTGCAAGTAGCCAAGGCATACTTTAAGCAGACTCCTATCTGTTCTAGGAATAGTTGGAATCCTCCTGAAATTCGAGTTGCCATATGCCAGCCAAGGGTCAAAATTGCCAGCAGACCAGTCTAAAGTCAGCAGTATTAATCCTGCTCTGGTAGCTTTTTTCTGCACACAGTTTTTGGTTATTAACCTTAGCCCTCTATATAAACAAATCTATTACTACCGGTCATTTCAAATATCACAACCTCTCCAATCTTGAGCTCTATGTTTTAATTCAATACTATATTGGATAAGTTTTATCACATTTCATCAAAAGGAATAGGTCAACCTGTACAGAGCAATGCTTTGGGTCACTAGTCCTGAAGTTCCAGTTTCATAAGATAAAATCCATATATTGTGTGTGTAATATTTGCCACTTAACCTAAGCTCTCTGTTCCCCCACTTACAAAATGAGGTTAATAATAGGCTTAATTGGTTCTTCTTTGATTTCTTTTTTAACTGTACCTTGTGTATGCATTAATAAAACCATATTTCTTTGACAATACCAAGAATTTTTGTCTGAACATTTTTCTGCATTTTGAAGTTCTCCTTTTGTTTGTGATTTTTTTTAAATGAATTGTGTTTGCTGTGCCTTTTTATAACTTTAATTTTCTATTTTGTAGCATCTATGCACATGGTTCTTACTATTTATCACTCATCGTTGGCTGAGGCCAGGTCTCTGTGAGTCTCTCCAGCTTGCTCATCCTACGTCTAGGTGCAGGGCAGGGAAAAAGAATGGGTTCTATGGGCATCTTTAATATAGGCATTTTCTAAACCACACTTGCTGAGACATCCCTTGCAAGAGCACGTTTCAGTGACTTTTTTCAGTGCTTTTCCTGTTACTAATGACTACAGCCTGCCTCCCTGCCAAAACTCTGGCCAAGGTGGCCTTAATGTTCTCCTTAGCTAGACTAAATTTTAGACAAGTTTCCTCCTGACTAGAAGCCCTGGACCTTTCATTTCTTTAGAAAACTCGCCATTGCAAATTCTTTGTCTGCGCCTTTGAAATATAAATCTCCCAGCTTCTTGCTACTTTTATATGCCAGGGATATCTTTCTCAAGGACCTGGGAGCCACTTCTTTGAGATATTATGATTGGGAAAGATAGTGTGCCACTTTCTACTATTGGGGATAAAGGATACAGTAATATTTAAAAAAAAAACAAATCTATTTATTTAAATTAGTTTTAAGTATACAGGACATTGGTTAGACATTTATATTGTTCATAAAATGATCCTCCCCATCACTCCCTCCCTCCCCTGACCCTCCACTCAGCCATCATACTAATGCTAACTGCATTCCCTGTGCCATGCTCCCCATCCCCATGCCCAACTATCAACTACTATTGTACTTCTTTAATTTCATTTTTAATGGCAGAGTAATATTCCATTGTATATATGAACCATAATTTATTCATTCAGTCATCTGTTAATGGGCATTTAGTTTGCTTCCATATCTTGATTATTGTAAAATGTGCTGCCATGAATATGGAGTGCATAGATCTTTACGAATTATTGTTTTGGTTTATAGTAACAGTTTTAAATCAAGTCTCCTTCACCCATTTTACCCCATCAGATGCAATTTTCTTAGAAACCACTAGGAATTCCTTATCTAGTCTGACCTTGATATACTTACATATTTACTTATTTATAATGTTTATTGTTCATTGTCTGTCTATCTCCAACTAAAATGCCAGTTCTGCAAGTGCAATAATCTTTATTCTACTTTTTCTTTTCACCCACTGATATATCCCAAATTCTAGAAGAGTTCTTGAAACAAAGTAAGCAATTAATAGTTACCACAATTAAAGTGTTATTCTTAGTTTTAAACTTGGGACTATGAGATGTTTTCTAGTTTCCCTGAAACTAGCTTTACTGTTTATCTTTCCATAACACTCTCATTTTCAATTAGTTTTAGGAAAAGGAGTGGATGAGAAATATCCTGACACCCCATTTTAAATATACAAAGACTGCTTTTGTTTTTTAAAATTAACTGACTTTTTCCATTACAATACATTTAAGAAAAATTATCTAGTTTACTTATTTGTTAAGCAATGTTTCCAACTTTATGTAATAGTACTACTTCTAAATAAACATGGTTTTTCATATTCCTTTAAAGTTTACATAAGGTGTGTATAGGAAGTAGAATCTTACTCTTCTTTGACAGTAATTATTCAAAACAATCAACGGGGTTTTTAAAATGTGGGGAGATGATTTTTCATCTGTACCTCCTAACCCACCCCCAACAACAAACCGATGCCCAGATTAAGTGCACCCAAGAAGTCCCAGCAGCAGAGGAGAGCTAAGACTACACACTCCAGCCAGGACATCCCCCAGGAATGCAGCTTGGTCCACAGCGGAGATGTGGTTATGTTTTAGCTCAACATGAAAAACCTTTATTCCTCTTAGTGAAGAAAACACAGACTATTCCAGTCTTTGTGGTATTAAAGTCTGTTATCAATTGAATAAATATATTTTTTTAACATTAAACTTTATTTGGAGCTACTAAACTGATATAATCTCGGAGACTCTTACATGCTTTGTGTTCTGGGATCCGTGTCTTTCCAGAGGGAAGACACTAGGTTCTGTGATATATTCTTTGATATATTCTGACATATTCTTTCCAAAGCACAAATATAAAGATGACACATTTCTGCTTATGGATCTATGTTGCCTCCAACATCACCTCTAGAAGAAAATATTTAAATGCTTGTATCTATATCTATCTATCTATCCCTTTACAAACAAGACATTGCTTCTCAGTCTTAGTCTCTGCAATTTCCCAAGACCCAATTAGACCCAATTATAAATAAAATCTCTTTCACTCCAGCCACATTCAGCTTTTTAATACCTCCCAAACATAACACACTGGATTACTTCTCCATATGTTTGAAAACTAACAGTCTCTGCCTGCTAACACCTACTATTTCTTAAAGATATAGAGATCCAGGCTTCATAGGACTTCTGGGTCTGGACACCATACGGATAGGCCTCACCACATATGGAGACTTCTGGGGGACAAAACATTTTAGAGAAAAAGAATTATAGTTAACTTTAAGAAAATAACACAATGAAATGAAAATTATAACTACCTTCAGATATGAAGGTTACTTCCTGTCAATGAAATAATATCAGAGTAAAATATTTTTTGATTCTAGGATTCAATGCCCTATAGCTAAAGATCACCAAAAATACACATTGTTTTAAAAAGTTTAATATAAACTCATCACAATGAAAAACAATGAACACTGTGGAGAACCTTAAGACTCCTAAATAAGAGAATATTAGTAAATTAGGGGAGGTTTCAAGAAAGTAGTGCTTTGCTCTGGATTAGATGTTGTCTACAAATGGCAGTATGATTGGGCATCTTAAATTCTATCTAGAAAATGGTAGGAATGAGTGCAAACAATTATGTAAGGGAAACTATAATTGGATGGACCTTTGATTGGAGAAGAAACAGTGGTCAGGATAGGTAGTTGTTTGGTCATTTTTATGGATTATTTTTATACAAGTTCAGATATGATAATTGAGCAGTTTTATGTTTGTCTTCATTCATCAAGATCAAAAAGAATACAGAATTATATTTTTCAATAGAATACAAAGACTACCTATAATGGCAGGTTTGCTCCTGGCAACAATTGGCCAGTTCTGGACTGTCAAAGCTGCATTTTTGTATATCTTTTCCCCCTTTTCTGCCCAAAGACAGATGAGGTCAGGCTGCAGGTTATTAATCTATCATATAAAGATCTTCACCATTGCTAAGATTTCGCTGATCAGGAGATTATTCAGAAAATGTAGCCTGTCGTAGTAATAATATTTGTCTCTCCTGCTCCTTTTGTTCCATGAATGCTTGAACCTGACAATGGATATATAATAGCATTTAACATTCTGGGCAGGATAAATCAGCCAACTTCAACACAGGCAATTATCAGGAAAAAAAAAAGAAAAACAGTGTTTGTTTCAGGTAAGTAGATCTTGGTTGCTCTATCTCTGTAGGTGTGCTTGATCTTTCCAAATACTGGAATGGCAGTTGGCCCAGCAACCTCAATCCTTAGATGGATCCAAGAAAAACCATTGATTTTGAGTTTGTCCAATATTTCTAATGCCAGCTACCAGACTCTGCAACTTGGAGCTGAAATCAAATGTTCATTTAACTATTAAGTGTTAATCTTAGGAATCTATGTACTGGTTTTCCAAGTACACAAGGCAATCTTGGAGCTATAGGAGAAACCCATTGCTTGATTTAACTTAATCTGATTTTGTAGCAAAATACTTACCAATAAATGATAGTACTTTAAAAAATATGTAAAGTATACTATAATTTGTCCCAAGTGCAAATTAATTTTTTATCTATTGTGTCTA
Organism: Macroglossus sobrinus; assembly: GCA_004027375.1. Taxonomy (NCBI): domain Eukaryota; kingdom Metazoa; phylum Chordata; class Mammalia; order Chiroptera; family Pteropodidae; genus Macroglossus; species Macroglossus sobrinus. Next base: position 134,344 of record PVKZ01001333.1, read on the forward strand.
TTTCTGTGACTCATTCACATCCTTCTTCATTATATATCCTTTCATTTTGGTTCTTCTTTTCTATAGTTATATCCCAGTTTTGTTTTTTGATTTGGCAGTTTCTGTTTTGAACACTTTTTTTCTTTTTTTTTCTAAAATGTATTTGAATCTTAATAAAACTAAAAATATAAATATTAAAAGATATTTTATATTTTGTGGCTCTGAAGGTAGGATTAAGATACTTTATTTAAGATTAATGATGTTTCTAACTTCAGGATTCCTTGTTGCATGATCTATAATTTCTACAAGAAATAAACTAGAATTAGTACCTGTTAATTTATTGTTTTGAAGATTAACCAAAGGTATTATTAATTTTTGAAGAGTTAGTAATGATATATATTTCTTCTTGCTTCTTGTAAAAATAGAAATAAAAAAAATCCCACACAGTGTAAGAGTAAATCCATATAGTATATTGCAAAAGATAATATTCATAAACAAAATATCTAGAAACAGTAGGAGGCCACTTGTCAAGATGGTTTCTTAAACTCTGCCAGAGTATTTTATATTATTTTTTTCTCTCCCCAAACACTGGCAAAGGCACACAAATTAATTTGATTATCTAATAAGGATGATTTAATATCCTATTTTTAATTTTAAGCCATATTTAATCTGAAATTTTGTATTAAAATGATTTAATGATAGAGGAATAAAAGGTCCCTTAGATTTTTTGGCACTTTTTTAATCAAAGAAGGTTAATAGAACAAACATAAAACTTTAAATGGCTATATTTTACTACACTAAATTCATATATAATTGACATATTTTAAAAAACTTGACTAGAATTAAAAATTATAAAATTCCTTTATTATGTTTTATAAGTATCATGCAGATGGTCATAACCTTTCTATGCCACCTATGGTCATTTTAAGTGTTTATATTTAATCAACAATGGAGCAGATTGATTTAATGTACACTTGAAAATTATATAGTTGTATTAACCGATGTTGCATCAATAAACTTCAAAAAAAAGATAAAAATAATTTAATGTCTAAAGATTGAAACATAACAATGATTTAATTTTATCAAAAAATCTTGTAAACATGGAATAAAGTAAAAAGTATTTCCCAACTCCCACAGCTTTCCAAAAGTTCAAGTTATGTCACTTTGCTTTTACAAGACCTAATACTAATACTTATTTTCAATAACTGAAATAAATCTGGAGAGTATTTTTGCTTTTATGAAAAATATTCGTTACCTACTAATATAGGTCTCTGGTAAAAGTGAAGTGGCCTACTGCAAACCTTTGAAAAGTGGGAAATACCTGTAGCTACTTTGCACAGGTGGAAATTCTAGAGCTATGATATCTATGTAATCATCTAAGCCTTAGTATCAAGTGAAAACTTGGTAATGAATTAGATTCCCTTATGTCTTAGGTAAACATATAATAATATAAATACCAATTTATGAAAGAAAGAAAGAGATCTTAGTACTCAAAGCTTTATTTTAGTTAGAAACTGGCTATAAATGTGTATGGCATGCATGTTACATATGTACACACAAATATATATTTCCCTCAGCATGTGACTCAAGGTCTTTGATTTCTGGTGTCTTTTAGATCTTCATACTGACTTAGAGTTACAATGAAAAGTATATGTATGAAAATATTTAAAGATTCTATTATGGCAAGTTATTTCATTTAATTCATTAAATTACTAGCTGTATTGGTTTGTCTGTGTGCATGCTGTGTGTTCTGTTACCAAAGGAAATTGCCTTCTGAGAACATGTATGTGAGTTAAAAAAAACATTCTGTGAGTAATGGCAACTGGCCTCAGGGTTCTGGTGACTAACGAAGAGCCACAAGTCCTGATGGGAGAAAAGGTTAACAGAGTGAAGTCCATTTCTATAAAGGAATGCTGAAATTAGAGGTTAGATAAAGAGAAAAGCTTTAAAGATGATTTAGATTAATATCTTCCAGTAAAAAATGAGGAAAACAAAAAAGAAAAAAAAATGTTGAATTGAGTGACTTGCTAAGTCACAGAGAAAAAGCCAATCAAACTGAAGTCAAAAGTTTATATTCAATCTTGTAAACTATCCCAGCCAGGAGCACTATTAACTAAAACATGTCTTTATATCTCATATCACTATTTACAAGTAGATAGCAATATCCCAGTGTTGAATCTTAGACACCACACTAAGAGGAAGGGTTTCGAAGAGGATGGATGTGATGATTTGGCAAATAATACATCGGGTGTCAGACTAAATATCCAAGAGAAAATAAGAAGAAAATTTGCTCAGCTACTGATTCACACAAATTATTTTTGCCCCACCTAAGGTCCCAGAAATCAATAAAACCCCTATCCCACATTGCTAGAATATTTTTGGGGAGATGAGTAAATAGCAGTATTTTTTTTCTTTCTTAATTTTGGGAAGTATTCTCTGTTCTACCACATATATGCATTAGAGCACAATAAACATTTTATGTAAATTACCAGCTAATGAAATTCCATTGAAGATCTTTACCTTGAAAGACTTCTAATAAATTACTGATATGGGAGATATAAATTGTTTAGACTAAATATAGGAGATAAGAATAAAGAATAAAAAACAGATTTAGAGGTATAGAAATGTCAATCACAACACTAGAAACTAAGAAAAAAAATTGGGGTTAGAATCAAGATGGGATTAAAATTATTTCTGAATATCATTTTTGCCAATTAGTGAATGAATAGTAACTAAGGAATAAAGACTCCATCTCTCCACAGTAAAAGTGCTCTGAGGAGGCTTTGATATGGCCCACTCCAGTCCAGGTTCTGTGATGCTGTTCAAAGCCAGGGCCACTTCCCCTACCAGGAATTTCTTCTCAGCTTTGAAATGATCTCTTCCTCAATACTTAAATTCAAGGTGTGAAAATTGTACTTATTTACATAAAGAAGTACAAGTGAATATGTTTCGCAGTTAAAATAAAAACAGTATTTCCAATGAAATAAACTTTAATGATTATATTTAATTGTTATGTGTATAACCTTTAATACAACTGAGGCTTAGGCTACCTTAAGTCATATACTAAGCTATCCAAACTGTTTTGAAAGTGTATTCATTTCATAATGTTCTCAAGACCTCATTTTTGCATAAGTGTAATGTCTTTGTTATATAATATTTTGGAACTAGTCTTATTATTCATGTATATTTTAATGACTTTGTTTTTTCTAAACGTATTATGTTTTTAAAACTCCAAATAAAATGATTTATATTTATTTTACTCACTAGGGTCTTAATGGTCTTCCTGTGGGAACCTGCTGAATATAAAGGTTTCAAAAATTAAGCTCCATATGAAAAACTTAATTCTTGCATTTCCTTCATGCTTGGTTTTTCTTCTTATATGAAATACCAGCATACACACCAGAAAGTAGAAAGAACATGTTCCGAATTATATCTTTCAAACACCACCTTATGGTTTCCTCAGCATCACTGGCTGTGTACTCCTGGCAGTGGGAAGTATTTTGGCAATGGAGAAGCATAATCTCCTACTTGCTCTTAAATATGAGCCAAATGGGTGAACAGCTGGGAGCTTCCAGCCTTGGAGAAGTCTACTCACAAGAGATCAAATCACTGGCATAGTCACAACATAATCTTTGTAGATTCTCGACATTTGCTATATGGTATAAATTTTAAAAAATAATAAAGTAAAGAATCCTAAAATTAAAAAAATAGAAATGAATGCTTTTCTCAATTCCATAAAACAGTTAAATGTATATCTTTGTAAATCCTAAGTCCACAAAGAATGTATAAAATAAGGTAACTAAAAGTGCATGCATTTGTGACATTCTCGGCCTAGGTATTTGGTTATACTTGATGTTTTATTAAGGCTTACATTGATTTAGCAGTTTGAGAATAAAATATAAATTTTTAAGACATTTTTACTCAGGTAGAGAAATCATTACAAAATTATTCACTAAGCACTTATTTTTTGTCATATATATATATATATATATATATATATATATATATATATATATATATATATATATATATATATATATATATATATATATATATAAAGATTATTGATTGTCTCCCATATAGGTTATAATAATACCAATAGTCTCCAAACTATGCCCAAAAATATAGCAGGAGGAACACTTCTTACCTCACTCTACAAGGCTAGTGTTACCCAGATTCCAAAGCTAGACACAAATATTAAAATAACAAGAAGCCTATAGACCAAAATTCCTCATTTGCAGCACAAAAATCCTCAACAAAATACTTATAAACCAAATGAAGAAAATATATTAAAAAAGAATTAGACACCATGATAATTGGAAAACCATTTATAATTAAACAATAATAATAATTCTCAACACACCAGAAATAGAAGAAAAATACCTCAACTTGATAATGAACACTTAAAAAAAACACCCTATCCCACTCAACACTTCTGTTCAACATCTTACTAAGGGATTTTAGCCAATGCAGTTAGGCAAGGAAAAGAAAAAGAGAGAGAAATAAAATCTGGATAGATTGATCATAAAAAGTAAATTTTTTTTACTCATAAACAACATGATCTTGTATGTAGAAAATAATAAACAAAATACACTGTGTGCATACAAATTCTACCAGTCTCAAAAGATCAAATATCAGTTTTTAATGGAACCAGGAAAATTCCATTTACAATAGTATTAAAAATATAATATTTAAGAAGAAAGTTAACTAAAGTTGTGCAAATATTCTGCACTGAAAACTATAAAACAATATTTAAAGAAAATAGAGCAAGAACTAATATAAATAAACTGGACAACTTCTATGAACAAGGTTGGGAAGACATGATATTTTTAAGATGGCAACAATTCTCAAATGTGATCTCTATCTAAATCACTGCTGACATATTTTACAGAAATTGAGAAGCTTATTATGAAATAATATGGAAATTCAAAGGACCCAGTAACTATGCTATAAGGGACTTACATCTATGATACTATACATAAAGAAATCTTACAACTCAAAAATACAAATAAATATTGGCACACAAATCCGAATAATTATTTCATTAAGGATGACATGCTAATGTCCAAAGACACTTGAAAAGATGTGCATAATCAGAAATCTTTAGGGAAATGCAAATTTAAATCTAATGAGATAACACTTCACACCTATTAGAATGTTTATCATTCAAAAGTCAGACAAGTCATTAGGGAAATGCAAATTAAAACACCAGGAGATGTCACTAGACACTTATTAGAAGGACCAAATCCTGAACCCTGACACCACCAAATGCAGGCACGGATGTGGATCAACAGCAACTCTCATCCGTGGCTGGTGCAGATGCAAAAATAGTAGAGCCCCTTTTGGATACAATTTGGGGAATTCTGTACAAAACAAAGCATACTCTTTCCATACAATCAGCAATCCCTCGTCTGTATTTACACAAAGAGTTGAAAACTTCTGTCCGCTTGAAACCTGCACATGTATAACAGCTTTATTCAGAATCGCCACAATTTAGAGATGTTCTTCAGTAGGTAAATAGGTAAAATTGTGGTACATCCAGGCAATGGAATGATGTCTTTAAAAAACGAAACAAAACAAACAAAAAACCTTAACCTTTCTCATTGAGTATTTTAGGCATCTTTGTTGAAAATCAATTGATCATAAATAGAATAACTTATTTCAGTGATAACAAGAAAAAAAATCTATCAAGCAGTTAAAAGACACAGAAGAAATTTAAGTGAACATTAGTAAGTGAAAGAAGCCTATCTAATAGGACTGCCTACTGTCTATGGTCATGCCACCCTGAACAAGGCTGATCTCATCTGATCTCGGAAGCTAAGCAGGTCAGGCCTGGTTAGTACTTGGATGGGAGATCACATAGGAAGACCAGGCATAAAAAATTAAAAAATAAATAAATAAATAAGGGATTGTAAGCTGACAAATCCTTGCAATCTGTGAGGTCTGCCACAGGTTGCCTCACCTAAAAAAAATAATATGAAATAAAAAGGCCACATACTGTATGATTCTAACATTCTGGAATAGGCAAAACTATGGAGACAGCCGAAGGATCAGTGGTTGTCAGGAGCTGGGGATGGAGGAGTGGGAAGGGATGAATAATCAGAGCAGGGAGCTTATGTAGGTCACTAAAAATACTCTGATACCATAAATGATGGACACATGTAGTTATACATTTATCCAAACCCAAAGAACGTACAACATCAAGAGTGAAGCCTAATATAAACTCCAAACTTTGGGTGATAATGATGTGTGAATGTAAATTTACCAATTGTTCCAATTAAGTGGGGGCGGCGGGGGTAAGCCTCTGTAGGGCATATGGGAAATCTCTGTACTTTCTCAATTTTTCTGTAAACCTAAAGATCTAAAAAAAAAAAAATCTATTTTAAAAAAGCAAGACAATAACAAATGGAGGCAAGTATGTGAAGAAACTAGAATAGTTACACATCATTGATGGGTATATAAAATGGCTTTGCCCCTTTGGAAAACAGCTTGACAGGGTCTTAACATATTTAACAGATTTACCATATCAAGAAACAATTCTACTTCTAGGTATCCATTCAAAATAAATGAAAATGTCCATATCTCCAAAGACTGGTTCGTGAATGTTCATTGTAATAGTCCAAAGATAGAGACAAAAAAAAGCAATGAGTAGAATCAGGTAACTGAGTATTTTTGCTTAGATTAATCATACATTTTGGAAAATTATTTAGTGAGAGAGAAAATGAAAAAGAAATGGAGGTCCCTTAATATGCAAGTTCTAGAGCTTAATGCTAGAGCTTAACTCTCTCTTAATTCTTTAGGCAATGAGGCAGAACCTTAGGGAAAAATCACGGAGGGACAAATATTAACTGTGCTTCACTGTGATGTCACAGTGCTAAGGACTTTTGCCATGTATTTTAAACAAGAAAGCCACTATTTTCGCAGATGCCAAATATATATTAAAATATTAGAATGTCCATGTATCTAGTTTGGATATAGATTTATTCTGGATTTATCAAAATGTCAGAATGTAAAATAAATCTTTTTTTTTCTCATACTTTATGCATGTAATAATAATGGAAGCTATCTGGAGAGGAGCATGTTACTAGAATTCATCAGAATTTCATTTACTGGAGAGACTTTATAGTAACCTGTGTTTACTGTAGCTCAGTGAGTGCCATGAGAGTGTGTACAGTAATTGTACTGTGGCATGTTTTCAAATCATTATGAGCCCCAGGCTCTTCATAAATCACCCGTTAGAAAGCAGTTATTCAGCACTATTCTTTAATATCAAATATGATAAAAGCTTATATTTTGATTTTACTTGTAAGAGTTAAGTTCCTCAGTTTTTTGAAAACCCAATTTATTTAGCTAAATTCCAGGTTAGCGTTAAGTTTGCTAAAAGAGTTGAATGATATCCATGTTCACTTTAACAGTCCAAGAGAAAGAAAAATTTATATTTTCAAAAGAAATTAAGGAATGAAAAAATGTGCATGTACTTTGATTAATTCCAAATTATAACTCTGTAGTTTAACAAAAAATGTACCTGGACTGAGAATATGCAGACCTAATCTAAAATCGAGGTTAGATTTATGATATTCTTAAGCAAGAGAAGCAATTAAAGAAGTCAGAAACAGTTGAAATATTTTATTAGACCAAAGAAATTAAATTACTTTTGGGCAAAAGGCAACGTAAGTCAAGGCAAAGTGAAAAAAAGAGACCAAGAAAAGTATTTCAGCTTATGAGTCAAATGTCAATACAGCTGTGATGATAATTTTACATGTCAACTGGACTAGGTGACTGGGTACTCAGATATTTGGTGAAACATATTTCTGAGTGTATCTGTGAAGGCATTCTTGATGGGGTTAACACTTGAATAAGCAATATGAATTAACACTGATTAATTACCATTTGAATAATAAATTACCATCTGAATAATAATATGAATATCTAAAGTAGAGTGTTCTCCCCATCATGAGTGGGCCTCATCCAATCTGTTGAAAGCCTGAATAGAATAAAAGTGAGTAAGTGAAAATTCTCTCTTTCTGCCTGTCTTCTAGCTGGAACATCTATCTACTGCCTTCAGATACAGACTGGAACTTACACCATTGACTCTTGCAGCTTGCCAACTGCAGAGCTGGGACTTCTCAGCCTCATAATCTCATGAGCCTGTTCCTTGTGGTATACAGTAATCATGTATGTATATATGTATGTGTGTATGTATGTATGTATGTATGTATGTATGTATGTATGATCTCCTATTGGGCCTATTTCTCTGGGGAACTCAAAGTAACACAATAAATATTCAAAGAACTGGCCCCCCAAAAGTATGAAAAAGATAAATGTAATCCAATAAATAAATTGGTAAAGAGTAAAGTAAAAAGAAAAGAAAAAAAGAAGGAAAGTGGGAAAGAAGTGTTTGTTGGGTAGCTAGTCAGACATGAGCGACTGAGGGAACAAAGGAAGAGGGGGCCAGCCTAGAGATCATCCAAAGAATACCCCAATAGTACTAGAATTCTGGGCAAAGTTATAGAAGCTAAGTGTCAATCAAAATCACCTCACTTGCCAATCACCTAGGAGTGCATTTGGAACCACCCATCACGGCCTAAATAAAAGGCAGACATTTCAGCTTCTGAATCTTTTTTTGCCCTTCTGGGCTCTCTCTCTATCTGGTGGCCTTTTGTGGCCTTTTTGTCCCTTTGTAGCCATTTTGGCCCCTTTGTGTTACAGCGCTGAGACCATGTGCCTCCTTGTGGCATACTTTGTCTTTCTCCATGTGCCAACTTGAGACATGTTTTGTCTTTTTAAAATATATTATTAATAAAACTATTCAATCTCAATGACCTGTGATTCTTCACTGCCATCATTTGAGGAAGAACTGAAGAATAATGTTAACTACAGGTCTGTGCTGTTGTAATCCCTCTCCCTCCCCACACCTTGGGGCAATGCTGAACTCCCATCAGCCCCAACAGTGAGAAGGAAGGCAGGGATAGATGGAGGGAGGAAGGAAGAGAGAGAGAAGGAGGGAGAAAAATAATGAACATGTGAATGAATACACACAGAAAATCACACATACATAAAGCCAATAAATATTGAAAAAAGTAAAAAAAAATAATGATTAAAAAATGCTGAGATATTTATTGCTGCTTGTTAAATATATCTTCAGTGAGGGTAAGAGGAAGACCTGCCTCATGCATGACAGGCGTCTTAGGTACAGGGAAGCAGTGTTCGAGGCAATCCTCCCTTCCTCTAACTGAAGGCCACCAGAGATCAGGAGGTTTGTCAATGTCCAGACTCCTTAGGAACACAGGCTGTCACCGCAGTGTGAATATGTGTGTTAGAGGACAACCTGCCCAAATGATAAATGGAGATTAAATAATCGAAGTGGAGTTACTTACCTAGGTAGAGAAAGGCTGTCACTTTCAATTATTTTTGCCATTGAGATAGATGATACTAAGTTGGTTGCATGTGTAATTTGCAACAGACAAATCTGAAGGAAAGTAAAGATAAAACCACAATTAAATGAGAGATCTTTGAGTCCCTTTTCTGAGAGAGGAGACCCTTTAGACACGTTAAACTAGCTGAAAAATTTTAAAAAAGTTTTTACTAGTATAATTGTTAGGGGCTGTGCTATTTCACTTTAACCTCTAGAAAAACAATCATAAAGAAAGGTTGTAGTGGGCATATAGAGATAAAATTTAAATATGGGAATGGCAAATAGGCAAAGTCCTTTATGCAAACTCCTCATTTTTAGTGTATAAATAACATTTCAAATAACACCAATGTTGCAATATAACCTATTGTAATACGTATGCTTATGCAGGTAATAAATAAGTCAAATGTACTCAATATCTAAAGTATATATTATTTTATAAAGTATATATTATTTTATAAATAAATATGTTTAGCCTTGTAACTTTAAAATACAGGTGCACATGGTGTTACCTTACTCTCCCAATCAAGGACAAGGCTATATATAACTGAGAGAATTCTAGGTGGCCAAATACATTTGTTCTAACAAGAGAAATTTCAGTAAACCAGCTTTCTAGCTTAACATAAAAGAGAAAAGGAAAAGAAAAGAAAATGTTTTTTATTGTTAAATGCTTCACACACACACAAACACACACACACACACACACACACAAATTATCTGACCAGTTTAAAGAAAAATCAAACAAACAGATCAATTTAAAAACAAACAAAAACAAAACAAACGAACAAAAGACCTTTGTCTTTGCAAGACTCTGGGCCTATGCTCAAAAGATCATTTAGGTTCTCTTGCTAATGGGCTGATGATTATTATATTATATATTTGATGCTTTGGTAATGCTTTAAAAAACCAGACCCCTTACAGTGGATAAAACAAAGCAGAAATAGGAGTTTATTGCAAGGGTTCTGATCTGCAGCCAGGAAACTCAAGGTTATAGGACCAATGAGTTTCAAGTTGTTCACAGACTAAGGGATTTTTATGAGGTAAATGCAAAAATTATTGGGCTTTTTCTGTTGGTTGGTTGGTTGCCTGGTGGCATTCTTACCTATTCCAATCAGGGTTGCTGAGGCAGAGAAACAAGAAAATTCCAAAGGTGGTGTGAAAAGACCTGTAGTTTGGTGGCTGTCTGGTGTCTGTTGCTGATTTCTGAAAAGATCTGTAAATTGCTTTAAGTTTGGGTTAAGTTTTCTATACACACCTGCATTCTGCACTGACCCACTCCATTTTGTCCCTGATGTAAGTGACTCTATTTTAGTTTGGTTCTAAAATGCCAAAATATTTTCCAAAATGGCTGCCCCCACTAACAGAGGATGAGAAACCACATTGCTCCCGAACATCGTTTTTATTCAGCTTTCAATCTCTCTAATCTGCTGAATATAAAATGAAATTACATTGTGGTTTTAATTTCATCTCACTAATGGCTAATCAGGTTAAAAAGTGGAGAAAAAGTATTCTCAGTTAAAAGGTTAATGTATATCTTCAAAGGAAGGGTTAAAATTGATGCTAGTAAACTATATCCTACACAGAAAGGCCTCTGATTTCCAAATTAAAATTTAAAAAATTAAGTTCCTTTAGAAATTTTAAACTTCTTTATTAATTAAAACCATGGTTTTCATTGTTCTTAAAGAAAATCTGTAGAGATTTTCAGAAGCAAATTTACTTAAGAATAGCAATCAAGACACTCTGTAGGACAATAAAGATATTAATAATACTTTGTTATTGCACATGATATTATTCACTCTCAAGTTTAATGGCTTTAAATGCATTTTTTTTTTTGGCAGTATAAGGAAATTAGCTGTTTCCTGGCACAATTAGTTTTAAGTCCTTCATTTTCATTCTGTTGAAGACTAAAGGGCAAATCAGTGATAACAGAATCAAGCACTTGGGTAGTCAGCTAAAATTCTTGTCTAAGAGTAATTTATCATGTAAATGGTTTCTGCTTTTTTTTTTTAAATAGAAATTTGAAAACAGCTTTCTGCATGATTGAAGCTTTTGTCAGTAGCCCACCCCACCATATGACAAATGTTAATTTTCTCTACAAGGTAGGAAGATCAGTGTAGTAAACTTTTGAAATGGCATAATTAGTTGAATATATGTATATTTTCCCAAATCCTTTCTTGCTCTTTCAGAATTTTATATGCATGTTACATTTGCACTCTAAATAAAGCTTAAAAGCCTGTCAAAGATATTGTTTTTTTCTGAGAAAAAATAATAGTCAGGGAAGCCAAATCTATAAACTATGCATATGTATGTATTTCTTTTCCTTTCCTTCCAACCTAAGGCTTCATCAAGCTATTAAAATAATATTAACATATTAAGACAGTATCTGCATTAAAATGTCTATTGAAAATATCAGAAAATGCCTAAGTGATGGTATGATATCAGATAGATAGCTCAATATTTTCGAATGTATAAAACACAAATTTATTTTTTCCCCTTTGGTGAATTTGGTACTATATAAGAGAACCAGAGTACTTTTCATTTAAATACATACTATATGATTATTGATATGTATCCAATATCTAAAAGTATGGATATGCTTAATATTTGATGTTAATTTCTAAGGAAAGGATAGCAATTATTATTAAAGATGCCAAAAAAATGAATGTTTATCATACAAAAATGGTAATTTTTAAAGAAAGTTTTAACCCATCCTGGGCTTAATTATTTTTCATTAAAGTCATTCAACTTATAGACCCTGAGTAGAAAGATCCATTTGATCCAAACCCCAAGGAGTGTCACCGTTGAGACCGATAGGAGTTCTGTGTCGCCCCAACGGCAGAGCGGGTGAGAGAGGCACAGACATGTGGTTAGCATTTTCCCTCGATTCTTCCTCAAATGACATAGTGAGGAATCACAGGTCATTAAGCTTTCATAGTTTTATTTAAAAAATATTTTAAAAAGACAAAGCATGCCACAAGGAGGCACATAGTTCCAGTGCTGTAACCAACACAAAGGGACCAAAATGGTTACAAAAAGGTAAAAAGGCCACTGAAAAGAGAGAGAACCCAGAAGGGCATAAATAAATAAATAAACAAATAAATAAATAAATAAATAAATAAAAGGGCCCAGAAGTGGGAATATCTGCCTTATATTCGGGCTGTGATGAGTGATTCCTAATGCATTCCTAGGTGATTGGCAAGTTAGGTCATTTTGATTGACACCTGGCTGCTGTATAGCTTTATCTAGTGTGTGTGTGCTTACCCAGAAGTCAACCTGTTATAATTACATTCATGAACTTCAGACATGAACGTATTGTTATAATGACCTGAGTAGGCATCTATGGCCAGATTAGGCCGGCTAAGACTATGGCCCTCCTGTCCTCTGTCTCTGGAGATGCAGGAAGGATACTCTAACTACGAATAGGGTGTTCTTTGGGCAGTTTCTGGGCTGGGCCCCTGTTCCTTTGTTCCGCCTTTCGCTCATGTCTGATTAGCTACCTAACAGTAGGAATTCATCTGCTGAGATGGACTCTCCATGGTCAACAGAGGGATCAAATTTTATAAATCATGAGAGCCTAGTGGCCATCCATACTCTGTGTACCAGGAAGGCCCTCTCACTGAAGCCCCGCACCGTGCCCTGCTTGCTTATGTCTGGGTCAGCCAATGCAGGAAAACCATGGTTTTATTTTCCTTCTTACGAACTGAGACCTGCCCCATCCAATCAGACTGCACAATTTGGATACCTCATGTGTATAAACTAAATTTAAGTGGGAACCTGGGTGAGGAACTTTATAAAAGGCAGCCTCACCTTTGTCTCCATGGAACACAATTTAAGTTGCTTCCTCCATCTGTATCTCCTAGGCTGCAGCTCTTTTTTGCTCAAATAAAAGAGATTTTTTAAAAAATTTATTACAGTCTAAAATTTATTTTGGTTTATAAACTATTGCATCCAACTGACCATATAAGGAATTACACTGTGAAATTATAATGTTATGAAATGCTTTATATTTTATCGAATGTTATTCGTTGTCAAATTATTTGAGTTCTCTACTTCAGTTGACCTAAATATAGGACCTATTTTATCATATAATACTTTATTTTTAATTGTAATATGCTTATGCTTTCGATTCTAAGATACTTCTCTAGCACTTCTAAAAGAATACTAAAATATTATTTTTACGAACACATTCTGAAAATACATCCATACGGGCTAACGATGGCATCGCCTGGCTTAGCGTCTACTACATCACGTGTTTCTCTTTGGCCATCACGATCAGCCCCGTAGGATTTTCTCAGTATGTCTTTCTTTGCGCCTCCTCTGTGTGTTTCCACATCCCTGCTTATCCACGTTCAAGGTTCACAATTTCAGGATGCCATTGTCTGTGACTGTTTCTCTGAGGTTACTGTCGTTTCTGTGTCACTGCCATGCCAACCTTTTGGAATTGATTCACCGGCTAGGAAGCCCCTGAGCTGTCACAAACACTTCCTTTAAGAGAATTCAATGCAAAAGAGTAGCAGTGAATGCTATTGTGGGACCTAACAAATCCCAGGTCGCAAGATTCAATGAGACTTTTGTACCTTCCATAGTTTTAAAGTGACGGGAATACACAGAGAGGGCAAAATGCTTTGTTTTAATGTGTCCATCCAAAAATGTAAAGCATTTTACAATTATAAAATATTTAGTTCTTCTCCCTTAATAGGTAGAGCTATGTTATCTTCCTTAATTTACTGGATGGGATAAGTTTATCTTTTGTACAACAGACTTAGTGTATGGTTTGTCATATTTCCTCTTGAAATTTTAAATCCAATGTTATTTCTTTTACAATTATTAAGTGTCTCTCCCTTTCAAGTTATTCTGCGTTCCATAGCTGACATGCACTCACAGTACAGAGCAAGGTGTGTGGCTATAAAAAAGTATGGCTCAAAAATGGGAATGAAAATCACATTTTGTACTGTGACTCACTGATACCAAAAATACACTTAAAGACTTTGGAAGATCTGGTAACTGTAAGATGAGAAGATAAAACTAGTCATTCCTGAAAAAACAAAAACAAAAACAAAAAATGAGTGTATGTATGTCTGTCTGTCTTCCGATCAGATGTGTACAAGATGGATAATACATTTAAAAGCTTCCCTTTGGTCCAGAGCCAGTGACAGATACAGTGTTTTGCATGTGGAATAACAATGATTTCAGAGCCATTACTGATACGGTAAATTGAAGATGTGAAAAGCCTTGAGGAAGGAAAGCAACGTAGGTGCTTGAAGACATTCATTAATTAGCTTATCTACCCAAATCCCAGAATGTGATTTACTCTCCACAGAATATGGCTGATTCTTCACTTAAACTGCTGAGCCTCAGCAACTGTTGTTTTCGACTTTTCTTCTAGGAGAGACTGATAAGCAGTGAAACTGACGACCACGGACATTTTAATATGCAGTTCACCTCTTTCACCCTTCGCCTCAGGCGGCTGGCACACTTTACACAACCTGAACTTTAGCAGGATTTGGAAGAATTCACCTTAGGGAAATTAAAACTGCAGACCCTGTCTAGGGACCTATGATTACAACGATTCACAAACTCTCATTATTTGGCCCTACTTGCGCTATGTCGATGCAAATGCGGAGGCTTGGTTTTTCTTGAGTCGTCACGTGCAGTTGAATAACTTTTAAGTGTGTCATCTTTTCAGTCTTGATCTTGTCAGCCTACATCCACTTGAATATGACAACAAAAGCAGATTTGTTTGTTTGTTTTTTTCGATGCTTGAATAACCCCCTCCCAAACACACACACACACACACACACACACCGAGTAGCTGTGTGCAAAGCCCCTTTCAGAACTCATTTCCCCAGGTGCAGGACTGTGGCCTGTTGATAGCACACAGATGGGACTCTCCCTAAGACTCCTATGTGGAAGAGAGCTGCTTTGCTTGAGATTACCTCCCCATCCTCCTCTCCCACGTGACCTTCATCCAAAACTGGTGCATCAGGAAGGAGCTCAAAGGCCCATCATCTATGTCTTCATTTTAGACATCTCTGAAGGAATCATAGCTCACGTTTGACTTCTCCATCGATACGGTCTTCCTTTCCTTGTTCCCTCACGAGTGTTTTTTTTTCTCCAAAATTTCTCTTCAGGAAATATCCCTAATAGAAATATTATTTTTGAAGTCTGTTTCTGAGGAAACTCAATCTATATATGGTGATCAAACAAATAAGAATAATTCTTAGAAGAGGTAAAAGGCAAATCCAAATTCTACTTCTTTTCTTAACTTTTTCTCTTTTTATTTTTATTTTTCTTTTCTTACTTTTTCTTTTTTTTTTTTTTTTTTTTTTTTTTTTTGGATGCTGAGCCATTTCAATGCAATCATAGCTCCCTTTCCAGGAAGAGAGCTAAAATCTGGAATGAGAGGTTAAAAGATTTACTCAAGACTTTTTAAGCAAGTTTAGGATGGATTACAGCATTCTAGCTGACATCTTAGTTGGGAAAGGATTTTAGGACTTCAGCTTTCACTTGACAATGACCTGGCTATAAAATGATAACACATTTGTTTTTGTTCGCTTCGGAACATTTCTATTTACATTTTTTTTCCAGCCAAGAAATTCACACTTTTTGTGATGTCTTACAGAAAAGCATGACCTCTGGTAACAAGACTTGAATTTTCTCTCTAGGAATTTTTCTCTTTCTCTACATATTTGTCTCTTTAAATATGTAGAACACCAGGATCTAGGAACTTCCCAAATGCAGGACTATGCATATTTGGCTTCAAAACGTCTAATAGCCAATATGTGATTTGGGACTTACTAAAGGACCAATATGCTGATAAAACTTCATGTTCCTCAGAATGGTTAGTGGCCATCTTCTTTTCACTTTTATTACTCAACGGAAGTTATGTAGAGGTTTTACATCATCCCTTTTGTATGAATGGGGGTTGCCTAAGAAGTGTCATGTAGGTCGGAGAACTAAAAGGGGACCAGGAGGTCATGAACAGCTTGTCTTCTGCATATCCCACTCAGCATGTTTCTTCATGAACTTTTGAACTTCTCAGCTAGCCATGCCTGGGCCTCTCTCTTCCTCGCCATGGCAACCAGATCATCTGCATTTTTTTTTGCTTTGAAAGGAGCCAGCCCATTTTGCCAACCAGCATCCTACACTTGTATATTAAACCCCACCAATCCCAATGAACTTAACCAGAATCCTTCATTTACATAAAGAGGGCCATACTGAGAATGACATATGTCACCACCTGAGCCTTATAAACTCTGCTTTTCTTTGCTGTCTCTGGAGCATATCTCAAAATGCTGCCTGAATCTGGGTGTCCTGTTTACAACCTCTGATACTCAAATAGATGCTTTCCGTTTCTCTTTTAGCTTTAGCCTCTTCCTTGATTTACACTTTTTGTATATTTTTTCAAATTTCTCTCCATATTTTTTATAAAAAACTCTTAAAAAGTATTCATATAGCATTAGAGTATGAACTCTGAAATCAATTATAGCTATATTTCATTACTGTAATGCCATTGCTAAATAATAATATAGTATAATTTTTTTTAGAATTTGAAGGGCCAATATGTATATCTATATAGTAAAAATAGTACTATGACCTATAGGCAAGAATGACATAAGGATTTAATTACAAAATGTATTCAAAACAGAAAGCATAGTACTTGGCATGTAGTCAGCACCTAATGAGACAACTGCAGTCATAATAAAATGATTGTTAACTTTATCAACACAGTTAAAGATTTAAAATCATTTGTATTATTTCTCTAAACATGAATTACCTTATTTCCTCTACCAAACGTGACATTTTAAAATTGGCATAGTATATCTTTAATGAATTTCTTTAAAATTATGTTCTTTTCATGGGTCTCCTTTATTCTGTCCTCAGGTATTCAGAGTTCTCATGGTCTTTTTATTTTATATACCTAGTCATGCATTTTTAATGGACTACCCATTAAAAAAATTTTATTTACATTAAAAAAACATATCTTTATAGAGATTATAAGCAGTTTGCTTTGCTAAAAAAGCGTTTAGGCACCAAAACACAGAGTACAGGGTGCCTGATAATTAACATTTTTTATTGGAATATAAGTGCCTGATATTGATTTTTTGATAGTTTAGGCATCCATTTCAAAATCCTCTACGTTGAATAAATACAACACCAGCCACACAACTAGATAAAGGGCCAGGCCATCCCAGCCATGAAGTCCCACTTTATAGAAAGCCCTGGTGACCTTTAACTGACCTCTTGAGTGACCTTTCATTTCCATTCCCACGGCACTTCAATTCCTGCTCTTATGTTTTAGGCACTCCACCCTCAACCCCAATAGGGGCAGAACCCCAGGTCAGCTTGGTCTCTCCCTCTCCACCCCCCTCCAGTTCTTCCCTCCTCCATCCTCCCCCTCTCCTCAAAACTTTCTGTGTGGCCCCAGGTGTGCTGTGTACCCTCCAGGACCTGTGAATAATGACTCTTATCTTTTCAAAGCATCCTGACGGTTGTTGTCAAGGTGCATCTTGTCATCATAATAAGGACCCCAGGGCTGGTCTAGCCACAACATTGGCTCTGGTGGAGAGGTATCTGGGGGCACTTGCTACAGATAGTAACAGGACTCTGGTAAATGCCACCAGGCACTCCTAGCCAATAGCATTACTATCAATAGGCTGTGACCTACACAAAACAAAGAGTTCCACATTGATTTGAAGCCTTTAAATCACAGCAGGAAACAACTACTCAGCCTTCCTATATATCACTGATGCCAAAGAATGTTAAATGTTTAAGAAAGCACATCCACCTTTTAAGAGAGTACACTAATTTAGTGTTATTATTATAGTAGAATGCATAGCACTCTAGTGACCCAAGAGATGCCTCCCTAAATACTTATTTCCAAAAAACAACACTCATTCTCAGAAGCATCTTGTTCATTTTACAGAGTTAAGACTATTATTTACAAAACTGCTGGGAAATAGACATCAATTTCTTTTGCACCTATTTAAGTTTGAATCTTTTTATTCTGCTCACTTCCCTCAAACTGCAGTTGCACAAATATTTTGTTTATTTGAGGTTAAATGGAGACTGTGAAGGTATATATATGTAATTCTAGGATATAATTATCAGAGGCAGCTAAATTAAATCACAGCATATATCCAAACAAAACCAAAATAATAATAATAATAATAACCTCCTATAAAGCCTCCCTAGAAATCCTCAAAATAAGAAGTCAGTGAACTATATGCACTATTTTGTTGACCTTAACAAACATATTTAATCAAAGTGATGCTAACTAAATTATGTTACTCTGGCCTAAATTTACATTGGTTCAGAGTGATAACAATACTAATACAAGGAAAAGTTAATGATTTTTTTCTTAATAAATCCAGTCCAATTGACATAATATTTTAAAAACCTGAAATCACTTGAGAGAAAAAGAGAAGAGTGATTAAAAATAGCTAATTTCAACTGTCATTTTTTTTGTATCACTAAATTTTGACTATCACATAAATAATACCAATATATTGTATTGATATATTCACCCAATTTAAAGTCAATATTTCAGCAATCAATATTTCAGCAAACTCTTTATCACTGAGTGCTACTAATCAAACAAATGCATATCAGTCCAAGTTGCAGATATTGCAAGCGAGATCATGGTAAATAGAAAATTTAAAAAGAAAAGAGAAAAAGAAAAATTTTAATATTTAAATTTTAATATATATATAAAAGGTAGTAGGTTTATTGCAACCAATATTTTTTTTTTTTCAAGTCTATGGCCATGCCACCTTGAACAAGCCAGATCCCATTTGATCTTGGAAGCTAAGCAGCGCCAGGCCTGGTTAGTACTTGGATGGGAGACCATCTAGGAAGACCAGGTCTTCCTAGCTGACAAGGTCTTTGCAATCTGTGAGGTCAACTAAGGCTTACCTCACTTAAAATAGTTTTTTTCAGATGCTCTTCGTAAAAGTGCTTTTCACAATACTCTTCCAATCATTATGCTAAGTGTATCCCACTTATTTAGCTCTATAAAGTAGCCTTAGGATTGGAGAGGAGTCAGTGACACACACAACCCCTGTCATTAAAATTCCTCCTCCATAGTTAGAGAGAGAAGACTCACACCATGAAAAAATAGGAAAGTTTTAAAAGCTGAATGTAATTAGTATGCAATATGAGCTAATATAATGTAGGAATTAAGAGGACTTGGGTGGAGTACAGAAAAAGCTGAAACAGACAAGGACATTGGGGAAATAAAAATGAGCTGTATGATATATTTTGTTTAGATAAAATGCTTTGATATTTTGATGTGTCTAGATGAAGTGTCGAAAAGAAATTATTTTGATCAGGAGAGCAAAATTAAGTTGAGGCCAAGTCCACTTTTAGTTTAAAATGTAATAGCAAAATTTGGATCTTATTAGGCCTCTATCAAAAATGGTCTTTGTAAGAATTTCTATGTTGTTCATGTGAGAAATATTTTTCAGCTCTTGCCTAACTTTGTAACTGATATTTGATTTTACTCCTGAGGTTATTATAAATGAAGGGAAGACTGAATGATAGGGTTGTGAGTCAGCAATGGCATTTTTTCCCCCTTGAATTGAAAGTAATGTTAGACAAAAGCTGCTCAGGTAATTTAATGTTTGTGTCTAAAGCTTTACTCTGATCAGTCTTTAATTTTAAAGCATCTCCGGCTACAGATTCTTAGTAAACAGTTTTTATTTTGGATCCTGTATGCACTCTGAAGTGACATTTGGATAAGTAAAATCTTTTTCATTAGCCTGTTGCTCTTTAAAAAAATATCTAAGATATCAGACATTGAACATGCCTTAGAATAAGTGAATCTTAACATATCCCTTAAAAGATTTAGTAAATATGCAAATATGTTCCATAAAACAACTTTATCTAGAAGCACATAGACAAAAACAATCACTAGCTTCACAGTGTCTCAGCCTTAATTGGATTTGAAAGCTGAAAAATATTAATTCTATTTGATCTATACATAAATAAAATTTCAAAATACAAATTGCAAAATCTCAATGTTTATTATTTTATTTAATCTTTTTGTGGCTTTATCTCAGATGTTATTTATATGATAGATGCTCTAGGTAAAAATAAAGATGCATGTGGTTAAGATTTTGAGGATACTCTGTGGTAACAGCTCTTATTTCAAATGTACTTTCAGCATGAGCAGATAAACCAACAGAATATATGCTTGGAGGAAAATATAAAATCACTTTAAAGTAGTTCCAGTTTTAAGACATAAAAACTGATCACCAAAGCGTGATTTATTCAAATATCACCATAAACTTTTCAACATTGTTATCAATTGATGTATATTTAAATGTTAAATTTTAAAAGAAATTATATCTAAACACAAGTCATTTTATTTTTTTGCTTTATCTCTAAAGCATATATGTTAATATATTTTTGGTGTATTATGTGAAAATGTGTAGTTTTACATCATTGTCACTGATTATTAAATTAGAAGTGAAAACTTGTAAGCTATTAGAGTAAAAGAGAAAGAGAACATTACAATCAATAAACTGAAAGAAGCCACCTATTGAAGTGCTGAATTTGGTGAAGGGCAAGACAGAAGAGGAAGTTAGGGAGGGAAACACCCATCTGATAGGTGAAGACCATGTTAAGTTAATCAGGTTAGTCATCAAACATAGTGAGTATGAATCGAAAAAATCCTGTTTGCATTTTACTTACTTACTTACTTATTTATTTAATTTTTACTTATTTACTTATTTTTATGCTTACAGCGCCTGGTCTTCCTAGGTGGTCTCCCATCCAAGTATTAACCAGGCCTGACTCTGCTTAGCTGCTGAGATCAGTCAAAATTGGGCATGTTCAGGGTAGCATGGCCATAAACATGTTTAAACTTTAGAAATAATATGCTAAAATGAAATGAAAATTTTCAATGGTCAATGATAAAACACTATTTTATTTAGATAAGAAACACATTGACAAAATCTCTTTCCCATTTATTATAAATAAAAGTATCTAATTTACAAATATGTGATTGTCTATTAGAATTTTAAAAATAAATGATTATTAAAATTCATATTAGAATTATTACAAATTGGTTACATAGTCCCATAAACTATTGGTTAATAATATTTTAAATTAAAATGGAGAAATGTATTTATCGCTAAGTATCATCCTTCTAGATAGCTTAATCACTATCATCCATGGAGCTTAAAAGATATTACTGGACCGAAACCCAGATATTCCGATTTAGTAGTTCTTGGAAAAGTTAAAAAAATTTTTTTGAAAGAAATAAACTAACATGATAAGAACATAGACTCATGGACACAAACAGTTTAATGGTTAATAGAGAGAAAAGGTGGAGATGGGGTAGATAAGGGTAAAGGGGGTCATATATGGTGATGGAAGGAAATTTGACTCTGGGTGGTGAACACACAATGCAGTATACATATGACATTTTATTGAATGGTACACTTGAAATCTATATGATTTTACTAACCAGTATCACCCCAACACATTTAATTTTTTAAAAATACATGATTTTAAAAAGTAACTTAGATGATTCTAAAGCATAAGAGATTTAGAAAGCATAGCAGTAGATAATGCTTTCAGGTCAATGAAAGAAAAAAAAAACTATCAAAATGACATAATTAATAGGATTCGCTTTTTTGGTAGCAACTCCTATGTGTCTCTTTCAAGATTTAGGTATACAAATAAAATAAATGTCATCCAATGGCTTGCTTAGATCAAAGACCCAATGGAGGCTAGAAATGATTATCTTTTGAGCAAAGTAAAATCTAAAAATAAAAAGGTGGAAGTTCCCAATACTCAGATAACAGTAAATAGATTTTTCATTCCATGGTGACTGATGGATACATGGTAGAGTAAGATATGCATTTGAGAGCAATCAAGAAAGGCTCCTATCCATTTGGGTAGCCAATCATGACAATATGGCTTTGAATCTAAAAGTGGTTGGTATTTTAAAAGTTTTCAACTGAAATATCAGAATGATTTTTTTATATATATAAATGAAAGCTAAATGGGAACTTTACATTTATTTTTCTAGATGTAATATTCTCAGAAATAGGATTTGAGGAAATAAGGAAAAGAAGAACTTGCCAACTTCATGTACAAATAACTGATTAATATTTAACAACATAAATTAATTATATAGTTGTTTGAACAGTTATTTTTTTTTTTTACAGATATTATAAAATTTGCCAAGGGAAGCCTATTACAGGATATAAGAGTAATGACCTACGACTGCCCAGGATGGATGGTCATTGCTGGAACTGAGTTAGAATTCATAATGTCTGACCTCTCGCCCCACACATCTTCACTTTCTTCAGATGATTATCATTATTTATTAAAAATATACTGTCACCAAATATTATGTCCTAGAATCTTTCAAAAGAACTCTAATCTAAGATCTGTTATTATCTTTTAATCAGGAAATTAATTTTATTAACAAAATTCAGCAGCACTTTACACAGAATCTTCTAGGCAGAATCAAAATAAGTAAAGTTTAGAAATAAAAATATGTTAAAGTATTTGATTTCTCTTTTAATGATATTGTAACTCTGGAAGGGTTACATATAATTTCAGCTTTTCATTTTCTTTCTCTCTATAATAAATTCAGTCAATACGCCCTTTTTACATATTGGTTTTTAAGTACAATGAATTATGCATATTAAGCATTTTATAAACTAAAAAAATTATTAAAATAAAGCAGAAAATGAATTTAAAGCAGATATTCTAATTCTTTTGAAATTATTAATAAAATGTCTTAAGAATTAACCTGAGTTCATAAACCAAGTCACAAAACTACAGCTTTTTAAAAGTGAAAATATAAAGTTGATTTTAAAATATTTAATACTAACAATTTGAATTGTTTTTATTATTTCTATTGGCAAAGTACTTAAAATTTTTATATTTAGCATAATAATTTTTAATCAATAGGTATTTTAAGAAGCTGGGTAAATAAAGTATATTCAATAAATATCAATGGAATCTAAATAAAATTTACTTAGAACTTTATTTTAATAATTAAAGGTTTCAAAATTCAAAAAGCATGTGGGTATTTGCCAGCCAAAACTGTGTTTTTCATATTAAAATTGTTATTAAATGTTAGCTAAATATGCCTTTAATTTTATTCTTAAAATGACACTTGGATTGCACATATATATGAATATATAGTAAATTAATGTATGTCTATATATGGATGTATATGTGTGTGTGTGTGTATATATCCATACATATGTGTGTATTAGGAGACTAGGTAATTATGCACGCACGTGTGTGTGGTGTACATATTTCCCTGATTTGTCTAGCATTTCTGTCTGTGCAGTGTCCTCTTGCTGAAGCTTTTGTTTTGGTCTTTAAATTTAGGTTTCTGATAATATGATCCAAATGTATTTGATTATATCTTTACCTCCTAATCTATTGTCCTGTCCAAGCCACACACACACACACACACACACACACTATTCCAGAGTTTCTCTTTACAGATCAGAATAATCAGTGAACACATTGACAATATGAGATGTGAAATTCTAATAATATAGATCACCCTGAGTTCTTTAAAAATGTTTATTAAATTAAAAATCCGTACCTTGAACAGACTTCTAAATTCTGACAACAGACTTTATTTAGAAGCTTCAAAATATAAAATGCTTTTTAGATCAATCTTCCCTTCCATCTGAGAGACTTCCCAAGTGTAATGGGACAAGACCTCAAGGCAGTTCTCCTGAAGAGAATGCTGAGCATTTGAATGGCATAGGCAAAAAAGGGAAAAAAATTGTAAATATAAATTTGGAAAATTGTGGTCTAAGCAAAGTTAAACAATTTTCTATCCTAGAGAATTTATTTCTTAGAGCTTTTATTATGCTATTGTATATTATCCATCTCAAAGAATCATAATGCATATTTTTCAAAATTTCCCAGGAATCTGTTTTTTATGGAACATTTCTACAAGGCTACAGTTGAGCTGAACACATTTTGGGAAATGCCACTCTAAAGGCAACTGAATTACAGATAAAAAAAAAAGGAATGCTTCGTCAGCATCCAGGTTCTGATGTTAGGAAGACTAATTAAAATGTCAGATGTTTTGAAAGCGGGTGACAGGAATAATTATGTTGAAAAGCGAGAGGAAGAGAATGGAAAGGCTGTGAGATGTACTAGAATGAATAGTACGATGAGTCAGTAGACCAAAATTCCAGTCCTGACCTGAAATAAATGTGCTATGTGATATTGCACAAACTACTAAACAAATGTGTCTAATGTTCCAAAAGAAGAAGCTTAGCAGAAAGATCTCCAAGGTCTCTCCTGCTATTTAGCTAACTTAAATCCTTTCATCACTGGAACAAGTTCTCACAGAATGGGAATAATGTGTAAATTAATGTACGTCTAGTCATGGATCAAAGACCTATGCAAAGTTAATTCTTTTTTATGAGTTATGAATTTGCTATTAGATTAGAGAGGACTCTAATCATGTGAGCATAATCAAACCAAAGATAAGTTAATAAATGGCAAGAAGTAGGATTCCTAATGTGATACCTTCACTTTGTTTGGGTTGCAGAGAAATAGTCTGATGATTACTAATGTGTGTGCCTCGCCCACCATTTTCTTCTCTTTCCATACTGTTCCTTAAAAGCATTAGTCAGCAGATGACATCTTTAATCTCTGGAATATTAAATAGTAGGGCAATATTTCTGAAATATTATTATTATTTTTGTCTCTTCAGCCTTTTTTTTTTTTTTTTTTTTTTTTACTATTATAGTAAAATGAAAGAAATTAAAAACTGGATTTGAGTCAACTGGCGGATTTACTGGTGGGTTTTCTGTTTTCATCACCTGCCTTTTTTCTTCACTTTCCCCAGGCTCAGAGGAAACTATAGTCTCCACCAATAAGTATACAAATGCTTTTTTATGGGTCTGGTCCTGGGTTGTCCTGTCCCAGGAAGAGTGTTTAGGAATCAAAATCTAACTTAATTGTGCTTTATGCTCTGTCACCTCTTTTATTCTGACACAGTGTCTCAGCTTTTTTTGAATGAGAGGGATAGTTAGGAGATCACATAATTCCGCTACATAATTCTAACATAATCCTACATAACTTCATATTGACCTAAGTAATCTACCACATAATTCTAAGTATATTTTGTAATATATAGAACTTTATACATGTATCTTTTAAAACTGGGTATGCAGTAGTTATGATGACATACCTAACAAAAGTATTGCTTTTGTGAAAGACGTTTGTCTTGCTATATTACTAATTTTTAAAAATGTTATTATTATCTACTAAAAGGAGTTGTCAGGGGCCTAGACACAGATGGATAGTTGGCTTTTTTCTCCCCTAAACTCTCAAGCTATCTGGACAAATTTTGTTAGTTCTTAAATGTTAGTTTATAGAAATGTTTATAGAAAATTTTATACTGCATGAAGGAAAACACACAAATCAGCTAAAAATGTGAGCGAAATATGAGTAATTCTTGATAGTATGTTCAGAATTTTTATGAATGCTAAGGGTTATTCATCATGCTATGCAGTGCCTAATACCCACGGATTCTGAAAATTGTCTTATCATGAATATATCCTGCATGCGATACTGTTTTTCTCTAGCTAGTAATCCTGCATTTCCATCTTTTAAAATGCACTTACTAGTGTATTGATTCAGATTGAATTTTCCTGTTTAATCATTTCAAATTTACACACTAATTAGGATAGCAGTAAAGTAGAATATCTATTATGTTTAAATCATTCTCTGGCCATGATGTTAGTGCAGTGAAGAGGTATGAATTCAGTTCACCAACAGCTATCACCTGAGGAAGCGGAGGTTATAGTAGACTAACAATAGTCCCCAGTCCTGTCTCTAGGTTGATTTTTGAAATTTGGAATCTGTCTTCATTAATATAACAAATATGTATTTATTGCTTCTACGAACACCACTGCTGATACCTACCATCACTGGGCTGTGATTTCTCAGGTTAGTGATAATTGTGTATGTACCACAACTCATGTATCTCTTAACAAAGACTCTTTTTTCTCTTTGCCCGACTGGATTGAGAGTATCACAGAAATTCTATATTTATCCTAAGGAAGGGTATATATGAGTATATGACTAACTTACCACTAACTGACAAATATGAACAATGGGAAATGCATTTCTGTGTATTATCAAAAAGGGTTGAAGTGTTAAAGTTAACTCAGGGAAATTATAGATTTTATCCTACCTCAGGTTTATTAATGATTCAAAGGTTACAGGCATGGATTATGCACAGATGTTATATGTTTCTCCTGGAGAAACCCCAAAGAATATACTGAAGCTTTCTTAAAAAGCTATCTTTTTCTTTTACTTTATGAAAAAAGACACGTTTTTGAGTTATATATGTAAAAACATTACCATAATCCTGCCAAATTTGCAGAAATTATCTAGCTGACCCTAAAATCGATATGTAAATGCAAGTAACAGAATAGTAAACAATAATCTCAAAAAAGAAAAAAAAAAGATGTAGCCTCACACTTCTGATTTTAAAACTTATCACGCAGCTGCAGTCATCACTGTTCCAAGTCCTGGGGATACAGCATTGAACAAAGCAGACAAAAATTCCTGCCTGTAAGGAGCTTTCATTCTAGTGAGGAGAGACAGATAAAAGCAGAAACATTACGTGAAATAGAATGCTTGAAGGAGGTGAATGCTATGAACAAAAATAAACCCAGCAAGTTGGAGAGGGTATGCCGGGTGTTCGGAGAAGTCTTCAAATGAGAAGGTGACATTTGCATAAGACTCAAATGAGGTTACTTTTTTAAAATATAGGTTTGTAAGAAAAATACTTCTGACCTTTCAGACATGTAACAAGGAAGCGAGTAGTTCACATATTTGAATGAATAGCGTTTTATGTTTCTGGAATAGCAAGTGTTGAGTCCTTGATTCAAGAACTTTTGTGAAATGTTCTAGAAAGTCAGAAAGGTTTGGTGTGGCAGGAAAAGAGAAAAGTTGGAAAAAGTGTTAAATGAGCCATAATGTACTAAAGAGCCAAATAATGTGTGAACATACAAGTGAAAGTAAGAAGTTCCCATTTAATTCTAAGGGTTTGGAGTAGCCATGTAGGATTTCTGGGAAGAAATGGCATAATACATGCTTATTCTTCAGAGATTGCACGTCTGCATAGAGAACGTACTACGTATATATGGAAATGTAGTAAAAAGTGCAAGGAAAAGACCAATTAGAAAGTGACTTTAATAGTTCACATGTAAGATGTTGGTGACGTGCAAGTGTGAGACGGAGAAAGAGCACAAAATTGTTTAGATCAGGGATAATGCTTTGAAGATCCCATTTTGAGAATTATCATGATTTTCATTTTATTAAATATTAATCATGTAAATTACCATAATTCATGTTTTGCTTTAAAAGCTTACAAAAAGAATAAAATGTTGTTGCTCAAATTTTACATGGAGTTATGATTTTTATATAGCATATACACATATATAAACACATATATTAAACATTTGCTATAGTTAGTATGATAAACATTAAAATCTTTATGAGATAACAGTGAGGCCTAAATGAACACAAAAAAATAGCAGTTTTTTTTTAAGCTTTGGTGTTTGAAAAAACTATGATTAAATTTTGAGGAAAATTATGGATTGGCAGATTTATGCTCCAATGGCACTGTTGAAGAAAATACACTTAAATAAATAGCATCTGTTTGAGACAGATTATATGACATTGAGTTACTTTGTTTGTTTTTCCTCTTTTTACTGTATTTCATACATGGTTTTATGGATGAGTAAAACAGAAATGAAAATTAATTCTAATCTACATTTAAATAAATATTCATTATCCAACTAAAATAAATGGCAATCGAATTAACTATTCTGATGCTTTCAATGATTTGTTCATTCACTGACAAAATAGAAACATCTGAAATTCTGGCACTACTATTAAAATGACCAAGACATACATTATTGTAGATATACTACCATTTTTTTTTAGGTTGCATTTTATGTCATTATAGTTCTAGAATAAGAATAATGACAATGAGTTATAATTTTGCAACTTCCTTATTTTATAAAAGCATGAAATCATCATAAAGATATGTTGGTTTGTAAAATACAGTTAATTAACAATTTTATAGTAGAATTGCATCAATTTATCACTTCCGTAAGAGTGATGATCATTTGTTTACTTCATTTTATCTGTTTTACATTTATTATTATTGTACCATCACTGTATGAAAGATTATCATGTTATCATGTTGCTTTTTACCATTTAAAGGGACCTGGTAAGAGGAGAGGGAGAGATGACTAAGCAGAGCATAGAGGACTTTTAGAGCAGTTGAAATTACTTAGTACAACATTATAATGGTGGACATATGTCATTATACATTCATTCAAACTCATAGAATGTACAACGTGAAGAGTGAATTCTAATGTAAACTATGGACTCCAGGTGATAATGATGTGTCACTGTAGATTCATCAATTGTGCCAGTTGTTGTACTGTGATGGGAGATGAGGGTTATGGGATAGGCCACGCGTCTGTGAGGGCCAGGGGTATACAGAAATCTCTGTACCTTCAGCTCCATTTTGCTGTGAACCTAAAACTGCTCTAAAAACTAATTATTTTTTTTGTAAAGAGCTGGTGTGTGTAACCATAACTATGACCTCATATTTGTGTCATCAGACATCCAACCATCGATAATGCATTTTGCCTACAGAAATAAGCTTTGGGAAACTTAATTGAATTATATATTTCTTTATAAACATCTAAAATATAGCAAACTGTATGTAATTTATTGAACCCTGCTGTTCTGAAGACATACAAAGTGACAGTGGAATTTTTCTCCACTGGTTTATCTGACAGCAAATTAAAATGCTTATCTCCCCATATAAATGTTACAATGCAATCATCAATATACTGTCAA
The DNA here is from genome assembly GCA_004027375.1 of Macroglossus sobrinus. Classification (NCBI taxonomy): domain Eukaryota; kingdom Metazoa; phylum Chordata; class Mammalia; order Chiroptera; family Pteropodidae; genus Macroglossus; species Macroglossus sobrinus. Next base: position 163,631 of record PVKZ01001333.1, read on the forward strand.
GATATCATTAAATGCATAATGCTATCTCATCTGTTTGCGAAAAAAGTTTGACATTACTAATGTTTATAAAAACTTCATGATATAGTGTCAAATAAAAAAACAATCAGTGAAAGTTATTCTGAGTTTTTACAGATGAATGTGATATTTTCATATTTATTCTCTGCCAATGCAGACTGTTGGAAAATGCTGATAAACCTACAAACATTACGGACATTAGAAAAACATCGTTGATAGACTTTTAAAGCATATCACTTTTCCATCAGCTTCTGCCATAACAAGTTATAATGATTAAGAATTTCTGATGTTTTGCAGAGATGATTTTCATCTAACCATAATCATTTCTATCTTCGTCTATATCTTATTCTATTTCTTCTAAATTAGGAAATCTCACAAAATATTCTCTTAAAGGGATTATTATAGAATTTCTCATAATAATGAATTAAATTGTTAGTTTGTTTTTCCTTAATATTAACTTTACAGTCACTGATAATGACCTGTAATGTTTTAGCAGCTGCAAACAACAGGGGAACTATTAAGTTTCTCTCAGTTTACCTTATTGATCTCTCATGCAGAGCATGATTTCACTGAGGTCCCATCCTTTCTTTGCTTGATCGGCCTCTGCTTTCACACTTCCATTCTTTTCTTCAACTAACAGTTTTCACATTGAATAAGACTTAGCAGTATAAATCCAGTTAATTCATATCTCACAACTCCCTTGATTATTGTTCTCTCGCCAACTCAGCAATACCTAAGTGAAAATGATTAATCCTGTTCACATGCTAAATTCAGAGCCCTGTAAAAATGGAGTATAATCTAAATCTTTGACCTTCACTTTCCACTGTTTCTTTTCACAAATTCTACGCTCATTCTACACTGAACTACTTTTTATGGATATGAACTGTATTTCCACAACTCAATACCTTTACTCAAGTTACCACTTATAACTGATGTGCTTTTTATTTCTAGGAAATATTCTACTATTTGTCAAACTTGAGTTAAATTGACAGTATCGAGTTTACCTCAGACCTCCAATTCTCTATGGTTAAATTAATCTCTCTTTCCTGTGTATCCCAAGGACATTCTCTTCCAATCCATCCACCCTGTATTATAGGTCATTTTTTTCCAGTAAATGTTTTCCTTTCTAAATTGTGAACTAATTAGAATAAGGGACATATCTAACTCATATTTGAATGCTCCTTACTCTAGGGAAATCTCTTGCAATTAATTATTCTTGCATAGAATAGAAGATATATTTATTATATTATTGTCATGATTTGCAATTAGTTATTCTTGCAGAGAAGATATATTTATTATATTATCGTCATGATTATACTATTGCTTTATATTTAAGAGCCTTCTTAAATTGTAGTTTGAAGATTTCAAAAATTATTAACTTTTTGTTAAATGTTTAAATGTCTTCTTATTAGGCAAAATATTAGGCCTCTCTTGCCAAATGTGAGACAATAATCCAAAAAAAGGAACATTCATCCTTTCAATTTGGCAAATTAAAGACTGTTCTGAAAAAGTTAAATATTAATGACATAGAAAACAACTTTTCCATTCTTAATTATCTCACTGTTTGTTTGTTTTTTAATTCAAGCTTAGGTAATTCTGTTCATTATATATAAATATATATTATTCAATATCTCATATAGACGAAATGTTAGCAATTTGGTATATCATATTTTTACAACAAAAAAATTGGCCTTCAAAAAAGTTAGAATCTTGTCGAGACACAAGCCAATCTTGTAAATACAATTCAACATTTATGGAGTGCTTACTATGTGTCAGGATTTGTTAAGTGTGTTAGTGAATTGTAGTCGTTATTTTAAAAAATTAACACGATGAGGTGTCTGTTGTTAAACCACATCTTATAGATAAAACAAAACAAAAAAACTAACAAACAAACAAAAAAACATGAGCCTTCTGTAGTGTTAAGACTTGCTGAAAGCCACGCATTTTACATCCAGACTGTGTTGGTCCAGAACCTACACCTTGTGTGAACAGACTCGGGGTGGCCGAGCAGCAGAGCAGAATTAGTGCAAGCAATGGGTGACCGATTGAAGGCTGTGTGGTGTCAGAGCAGAGGAAACACTGGGGAGCAAGGAAGAAAGGAGGCAGAAGTAGCTAATTGGAAAACTCTAGCATAGTGGTTCTCAATAGCAAGAAATCTCAGAACTTCCTGAAAACAAAATGCAGTGGCTCAGCATCAGAAGAGACGCACTTAGCAACCAGAGTAACAACCACATGCCTTTCTACGAAACATGCTTTTGTTTTGTTTTCTTTCATGAGCAACTCCCTCCTCCCCCATATAATCCGAAAGCAATGGTTTCAACTGAGCCTGAGTCGGCTCCTGAAGGACATTTGGCAATGTCTACAGACATTATCGGTCATAATAACTGGGCATAAGATCGGGGGTGCTGGTTCTGCTGACATCCAGACAGTAGAGGCCAAGGATGCTACTAAACAACTTATCACTTCCAGAACAACCCTTCACAACAGAATTATCTGGTCCAAAACATCAATGCTCCCGAAGTAGAGAAACTGCCCCGGAGTTAGAAACTCCATACTGAGAGAATGGAAGGTCTTTTACTGGGAAATAAATCACAAGGCGACAGAATCACTGAGCCTTTGCCCCCATTTTGTAGTAGCAGAATTCGACATGCAACCCTAGACCAGAGGCGAGCCCGAGGTAAATGTCTCCGTCAAGGGAGTCTCCACAGATGCAAAGATGGTGGCATTAGATATGTCTGATGGGGCCCAATGCGTCATACTTTTGTCCTGCTTCAAGACCTGCGGTTTGCAGCCACTCGGGTGCTTGCTCGTGCCCAAGGCAAAAGCCTGTGATCAGATTCAGCATTGACAATCATGCAAACAGAGACTCCCAACCGAACTAAGAAACTAGACTTTAATCTCCAAATCCAGTCAAACTAGACTATTTAAAAGATATGGTGAACGATCCTTTTAGGAAAATCAACAGTCGCGTCCACAAAATTAAATTTTTGAGAGTTAATTTATGATATTAGTGATGACTGTTAATATTGATAACAAAATTAAAGTTCTGAACTAAAGAAGATTAAAATTTAGGGAAAGATTGAAAAGTATGATGTTTGCTAAAATAAACAACAGGGTGCTGTAACTGTTGGTAGTTTAATCATATGATGGCAATTTTTAAACCATACTAACAAATTAATCGAATAACAAAACGGACACAGGCTGAAGATTAAAGTTGTTCACCGGAAGAGCTAACTTAGGGATTTCCCCAAAACACAAAAGGGAAAAATATGTGAGTGAAATATTTAGTGATACTAATGACATATCTGGCAACCTCAATATCTTTCTAATATCATTGTTAAGAAAAGAAATAACTTATACTACTGATTATTAAAAGCATTAATTTAATTATTTTAGATCGTTGTACATTTTACTTAAATTTTTATAGTGTCATATTTGGTATTTTGCCACAATTATTATTATTATTATTTGACATACTATTTTTGTCAATCTGCGCATGTAGTCTGTGCAGAGATTGCCAGATAGTCCCAAATATCCATCCAATCTCTCTTCATCTTTAACAATAAAACCCTGGAGTTTAGCTATTTACATGTTTATAAAAGACAAAGATTACATTTCCCAGACTCTCTTGCCATAAAATTATCTCCTGAACAATGGGGATCAATGATCAGACTTTGGCAGATCTTTACTTAAAAGGAAATAAAAACGCATTTCATGTCATCTTTTTCCTTCTTCCTGCTACCTGGGACATAAATATGGTAGTAAGACATCTTTGAGCATGGAAAGAATTTAAAGTGAGCTTATTATAGTTTTGTAGTCACCCTTTATCCTGTTTATCTATCTATCTATCTATCTATCTATCTATCTATCTATCTATCTATCTATCATCTATCATCTATTATCATCTTTCATCTATCCATCATCACCTATCATGTATCTATGCATCTAAGTAGATAGACTATGTAGACTATGCATCTATCTGTGTAGCTAGACTATATATGTAGACTATGTATATAGATATAGACAAGATAGATAGATGGATAGATAGACTATAGTGATATATAATGAAAAATATGCATAACCGACCAAATTCAATATAATTGATGAGAATACAAAAGAAAAAAACCATTTCCAGGTGCTACATTTAAACATGTTTTAAATTAGAAAAAAAGATAATAGGTAATTTCATACAGTTATAACTCAAAATATGAGATCCAAATAATTAAATTTGTATTAATGGATTTCTTGTAAAATTAGCATATTTAATATGTTTGAGGAAAAAATAGCTTTGTTCACAACATACACAAAATCAAATAATATGCTAATGAGTATGCTTCTGATTTCAAAGTTTTAATCCTGGATCTCTAGCTTTATGATGTTCTGTAAATTCCAGGATAACCAGGCTCATATTCTCATTTCAGCAAAGAATCATATTCTGTGACATTAAATGTGACCCATATAGCCACTCAACACAACATTCTCATCACCCCAAATTGACCTCAAATGCTCTATGTTCCCTTCCCATAATGTCTGTATCTTTTTTATTTTTATTTTTATTTTTTTTTGTATGAATCTATAGACTTTATTGCCTGGACATAATACTGTTTGACACTCTGTAGCATTTCACAAGATCCCTTGAGAAATTATATACATTTCTGAAAGAGAATGCAAGTTATGTGGGTCACAACGATTTATTTCAAGACTCTGTAATAGAGTCAGCTCAGCTATGCTTGCTTCATGTAGACACGAGCAATGTCTCTGAAGAAATAAATCCCACAGTGGTTTTCAATGCATTAGAAAATACACTCGATTTTAAAGCTGTGTTCCAAATCCCAGCATGAGACTGCTTTATAGATGAAGCCAAACCATAACGATGGCAATTTGTTATCTCAGTAACCTACCCTCCTAAATGTGATCTAAAAGGGTCCAAAGTACGTAGTTCATTTTATCGTGAATAATAATGCGATCAGCTTTCAGTTTATACATTTTTCAACCCAGCATACTTGAAAGTGCACTTAATTTTAATCTAGTATTTTCTTTAATGCATTTAGTATTCCATTTGAAACAAATATGTACTTTTATAATATAAAGAGCTATACAAGTAATTCCAGGTAGTATAAACAAATAATCATACATTTACTGAATTAAAATAGTATGTGTAATTATCAATACATATTTAATTGCATACATATATAAATATGGACCAATAATTTTGGTCTGGCCAAAATTATTATAATATTCCTAAAATGCTTCAGACATGTACTTATATATATATCAACAGATAAATAACATACAAATTGATTTATTTTAATAAGTTCTATCAGAGAATCTATAAAAGATTGTAAAATTTTTCATGGAGTGGAAAGGTGATCAGATCATGTATAATTCTGTATAGAATTTTAAGGGGTTCAGACTTTATATGAGAAGACCAGGTAGGTTCTTAAAGATTTTAAATAGAACAATAGTTTAGGGTTTAGAAGGATGTTTCCTACCCTTCAGAATGAATGGGTGACAGGAAGGTAAATTAGGTTGCTCATTCAACAGTAATCTTTCCCAGAACTGCAGTGGCCCTGCACTAAGTTACTGGTATTGAGGATGCGGTGTCCACTCATATTCAAGAAAGAGAACGATGAGAGAAATGTTGAGAGTCAAACAATGCTCACTCATAAATTATTTCTATCTTCAACAATACCACTATTGAGCTCATCTACTTCAACAAGGATAAACTTTATATGGGATTTTCTGCTTAAACACAACACACTGCTTTGATATCTTACGGTTCCATGTCTTGTCATTCAATTTGGAAATGTAAAATTTAACACTGAGCTATAAAAAATAAAAGATTTGCATAGATTTTCCAGTTATCTCTTTTGAATAAAAAATTTAAGCCCAGGTTACAATGATTTTTCCAGATTTTATACCAAAAATATGACAGCGATCTAGACCAGCCCATTGCCTGAGTAATTGCTGTGGCGCCCCATTGATTTCTGCTCTGCCTTTTGCCTCTTACAGTGTGTGTTCAACAGAGCACCCAGAGTGATGCTTGAAAAATGATATCAGACCGTCTTATCTTCTGATCGAAATCTTCCAGTGACTTCCTATTTCACTCAGAATTCAAAGCTAGTCTTTACTGTGGCATACAAGTCTGAGCAATCTAGGCGGCTCTTACTCTCTTTATCCCTCTTCACACTGTGGATACACAAAAATAAAAAAGGGTTCTATGAAAAGGGACCTCACAGGGTGATCTGATCATAAATTCCTGACTGTGCAGATCCTGGTGGGTGGTCACGCCCTAGGCATTTAAGTTAAAGGTTTATCTTTGCTTTCAGCAAGCTCTGTCCATTGTTTCTGTGCATCTAAATTCACACACCTTTGAAATAAACTGTGACCACCCTCAACCTCGCATATGATCTTGTTTACTATCCTGTAATCCAACCCTGCCTTGCTTTTTCCCACCTCCTTTATGTTTCCTTCTTAATTTCAAATGCACAAAAGAAGTGTCAAATGCACTTCAGGGCATTTGAGATCTTGTTCCCCAGCATGTGTAATCAGTTAGGTTCAAATAAACTCATAACAATTCTCTACGGGTTTCGATGTTTTTATACCCAAAAACACTCTGCTGTAGCCTCGCGACCTCCAAACGTTTCCTGGGTTACGTCAGATGCCAGTCTGTTCTTTAGCTGCAGCTTCTCCCCTTGAAGCTTGACTGTTCACCTCCTCATCACCTTGGCGTCTTCCCTCAAGTTTCTGTGCACTAAATTTGAGGAACAAGCCTTCTTCATTCCACCACAATATTACTTTATCTTCCTCTTCTTACTTTATCTTTTTTCTCCTACTTATCGAACCTGACATACACACGAAGTTAATTCATTGTCTGCTGTCTTCTTCAACCCTTGAAGCAGGGAGAGGTTATATTTTTGGCCACCTTTTTATGCCCATGGACTAAAACAGTTCTTGGTACACAAGATCCATTCATAATAAGTAAAGACTGGAGAGAGAGACTAAGAGACTTTCTGAGAGCAAGCTGATGACTTTCCAAACTGATGGAATTTTTTTTTCTTTATCTGTGAAGTAATAGACGAGGGAACCTACAGATGGTGAAGGGTGTAGGAGGTTGGGGGAGAAAGGAATCTATTTCCACTTAAGTCTTAAATTAGAAGTGACCGTTTATGTCAAAATGCAAGTACAATTTAAAACTCTTACTTGTTCCAAAGAAATAACCAACAGGGCAGCAAACACAAATCAAATAATTGTTTCTTTTGTAGAAGGAATGCTGGGGAACCAAAGAAAGAGGCCATAGCCAGTTCCAGAATTTCTGAAGGTCCAATCAGACAGCTCTTTGTAGAGCATAGCACAAAGTAATAATTAATATGGGAGAGGGATTATACTTAAGAAACATAAGTGGTCACTGAGCATTTAAAGATTTAAAGATTGTAAACTCAGAAATGAAATAGCAAAGCAAACAGGCAGTATTGTAAAGAGAGAATGAGGTTGGGTAAAAACAATATAAGATCACAGAGAGATGGGAGCAGATACCAGAGCAGCTCTAGAAGGAATAATATACAGGTGAGACGAAGAAAGAAATTTTGCTCTCCAAAGTCAAAATCATAGCTTCATATTCTATAAAAAAAAAGAAAAAGAAAGAAAGAAAAAAGAAAGAAAAAAAAAGAAAAGAAGGATGGAAGGAAGGAATGAAGAAAGGAAGGAAGGAAGGAAAGAAGGAAGAGAAAGAAAGAAAGAAAGAAAGAAAGAAAGAAAGAAAGAAAGAAAGAAAGAAAGAAAGAAAGAAAGAAAGAAAGAAAGAAAGAAAGAAAGAAGAGAAAGAAAGAAAGAAAGAAAGAAAGAAAGAAAGAGAAAAGAAAAGAAAAGAAAAAAGAAAAGAAAGAAACTTTAAATTCTAAATAACATCCACCTCCCAAGATTTCCTACCTAAACCCTAAGACTGAAATGTTATGAATAGATATCATAACCATGATTATAAGTTACTTTAATGGCAGAAGAGGTTTTCCTGATGTGAGGAATTTTTCAGATGTAAATAAGCTCACTAATCAGTTAACTTCTAGTTAATCAATAAGGAGATTGATTATCTGGATGGACACAATCTGATCAATGGACTCTCTGTAAGGAATATTAAACTTCCTACTTTTCTCTAGCTGGTACAGGAAGGGTGAGTCAGAGAGATTCCAAGTGTGCGAAGGAGTTGAACCAACTGCTGAGGGATGTGGTGACTTCTGGGTATGTGTCACCTCGAGCTGGGAAACAGGAACTGCATACTACAACCACAAGGAAATGCATTCTCGCAAAAAGCGTAAATACATTTTCTAGCAAATTCTTCCCCAGAAACTCCAGATAAGGGTCCATTCTGATCAGCACTTGGAACCGCTGTACGAGGCTATAAACAGATGAGCTAACTTGCTTCTGACTTTCAGAACTGTGAACTAACAAATGAGTGGTGTTTAAGGCACGATATTTTGTAGTCATTTCTTATATGGCAATAGAAAACAAACACAATGGTTTTATTTTATCTTAAAACAGAAGTTTTGGCTTTACTTGAAGAATGTAACAATTTGGAAGGTAAAGACTTCATCCACCTGGCATAATATGCTGCTCACTTAGTAGAAACGTGATTACTGCAGTTGTCACAGTTCCCCAACGGATGCTTCATTCATTTCAGTTAAACATGTAAATATTTCAGTTTCGATCTCTTCTCCAAACCACACTGACATGGGATTTTTATCTTTTTCTTTACAGTTGAAAAAAAAAAACAAAACTGCTGTTATTTGTTGTATATACTTCTCACATATATTTTTATGTATGCTTATTAATAAAAATTAAAAAATATCAAGTGACCTATACAGTTCTATTTCTAGAGCATGAACCAAAAGTTTGAATCATAAGCTACAGTAATTTTCAAAAAATCCCAAGTTTTATTGTACCTAAACTGATTGATCTCCTCTTCCATTATAAATGAAAAAGGGTCTGCCTTTGCTTGGGGTCCCCAAAACCAGCCAAACTATACTTCCTACACTGCATTTTCCACATTAAGTCTTAAAAATAAGAATTTATACTAATAAGTTTGGAAAACAACATTACCTATATGATGAAAAACGTAAACTTTATAATGATCCAATTTGAATACTCAAAGATCAATATTCTAGATCAATATCTTATAACGTACATATTTACAAGGAAGTATAAAAGATTAACTTTAAATCGATGAGTCCCACTCCATGAGATTACAGGGAAAGTACAAGTTCACAAAAAGTGCACAGGGAAAGTGCGAGAGAACAACACTGTCTGCAAATCTTAAATTAAATGGTACCTCTTGGTCAGTAGTAATGAGATTCTGGTAAGTGGAGAAATGTTGTCAAAATTGTTCAGGTTGCATGATAAGAAGTGTGCCAGAAACATTTAAAATTTGCAGAGGGATGCTTTAGCCTCCATAAAATGTTCAATGCTGAGCTCTTCATCTTGGTAAGGAGAAAAATATCTATGAATTTTAAACAGGCTTGACCATACCATCTTCGGGGCAAAATGCTTGTCAATGTGTGATCTGAAAATAGTACAATCAAGCACATTGAAAATTCAGCAGTTTTTTCTCATAAGAATGGATGTGTTCCTGACAAGTGAACACTGGGTTTTATTTTGGCCTGGGGATTTGTTTTGATAGAAAACTTTATTTACGCCAAATATATCTTACAGAATATTAAAATGAATTAGAACTTCAAACAAAGTTAATTTCTATGCAAAATACGTGAATGGCCTGATTGTTCTTTATGATTTCTCTCTTTGAAGAAAAATATGATCATTTATCAATCAAATTAGTTTGGGACTTTTATTGCCTAATTTCTTAGTTAGCACATAATTTATATCAACACAGGATGTTATGCCAGGGCAGCAAAAACTACTAAGTGCCATGTGAAATTTAATGATAAGAAAATATAGCTTTATTTCCTTTTATTTTATTATATAATAATCGAACCTTCAGTAAACAGTTTCATTTGTTTTATGAAATCAAGGAAAATTTAAATAGTTTTAGTGTTTAGCTATTAACTAACAACAAGCACATGTATTGACAGAGTTTTACCTCAGATATAGAGGTGAATTACTGTAAAATGGTATTAAAATGCTCACTTTATACTGAAATGATGGTACCAAAATAGCACACCTTGGTTGTACTACATTCAATTAATGAGAAGTATCAGTATGTGAAACATGAACTAAATATTCCATAAAGTATAAATAAGTAAAAATAATAACAGGAAAAAAATGGTTGTTTTTTTATGAAATGTTCCCCAGAGTGAACGAGTGGGTGATGCAGGGAGCGTATTTTGCATTTATATTGTAGTTCTAGATCTGACCTGACGGAGAGAATGATATTACCTTCTGTGGTTCCATCATATCATTCCTCTGCCTCAATACTTGCCTAGAGAATCTCGTTCAGATGCAAAGTCAAAGCCTCTTGCAGCCCCAACTTCATTTGCTGCCTCTCAACACTCTGATCCAGCCATCCTGACCTACTGTAGACCCTCACAACCCTGTGCTTCTTCACAAGGGGTCCTGGCCGGGACGCACCCCTCAGCAAGGCTGACTAGCTCATTTCCTTCAGGGATGAACTCACCTTCCTGAGAGAGAAATTCCCTTTGCATCCTTCTTAAAAAGAGCAATCCTACCTGCTCTTACCTACTTCCTTTTTCTCCATAGCCTTTATCCACATCTGGTTATCTATCTGTTATTTGCATATTTTTTTTATCTGTTTTCCAAAGACATGGTAGAATATCTCAGCTCCAGGAGTGCTTGTCCAAAAGATGTTATCTATTAAATATCTATTGAGTAAATACCGACTAAATATCACTCCTCTGAAATAAGTTTGTCATTTTAGGAAGTGTAGAAACTTTATTATTATAAAAACAAATTTAGAGCAGGACATAATACATGAATATGGTGGTCTTAAAAATTAAGGATGCAAATCAGAGTCTATGTCAGGATGTGTTCAAATACGCATGTAAATTTTGCTTTATACCCAGATTGTCTAGAAAGGGAATTAGGCTTAGTCTCTCGAAAGCCAAAACAAAGTCTTACTCATATTTGGCCCAGAGGATACCTCAGATCTGAAGGATGGAACAAGCAGAAATGAACAGGTTGGTAGGTGGCCTTTCCGATAGTGCAGTATGACTAATACAAGTCACCCAGCAATTCTTCCCCTGTCCAAGAAGCTTCAGCCAGCATCTCAGTTTGATCACTCTGACGTCGCCCCCTTTGCCAGCACATGTTGTTCCCATGAGCGATTCATCGCTCAAGGCCACGTATTAGCAAGTCTGTTTTGGATTCTCAAATTATTCCATCTGGGCACATCACAAGACAAGCAATCTTTTCACCTGATAATGTGAAGTGCTTCCCAGATAATTTATTCCTCCCCGTCACACGTTTTAACTGGGTGTTATTAGTCCTCTCTATTTGAAGTATCATTGACAATGATAAGAACTCTTGACTTTTTGGTACCTGTCTGTGAAATACTTCTGTAGCAATGAAGCCTCAAAATCTTGCCCTTGTCAGAATGGACATGAGAACTGGGTTTCAAACTGTGAAATATTAGCCACAGACCCGCTACTTCTGTGGAATCTTTATGATATCTGTCAGAATGTGCCTACCAGAACGAATGCTATACTCTGAACCATCAAATGTATCAGTTGGCTTTTGACTCTTAGTTTCTATAGGACAAAAATAACATAGTATTAGGGGGAAAAAATAAGTGTTTGTAACCAGTTCTCTCCATCAGCAGTGTTCTGTATTCTACATCTGCATCAGATGGAACCAGCACATATCTCTGCCATTGTTCTGTACTCAACACCCAAATATTCATTAGTTTCTTGTGGCTGTGGCAACAAATTACCAGAAATTGGGTGGCTTGAAAATAACTGAAACATATTTTCTCATAGATCTGAAGTCCAAAGTCAGTACTGATAGGCCCAAACCAAGGTCAAGGCCAAACCCACTTGCCCTGGATGCCTAGGGGAGCATATGTCCTCGCCTCTTTCAACTTTGGGCATCCCTTGGCCTGTAGCTACATCACCTTCTCCTCTTTTGTTTGTGTGTACAACTATTTCCATGCTCGAAAACACTAAATTCTTCTGCAATATACTTAATGACTTGAGCATAACTACTTTTCTTCTTCTTCTTCTTCTTCTTCTTCTTCTTCTTCTTCTTCTTCTTCTTCTTCTTCTTCTTCTTCTTCTTCTTCTTCTTCCTCTTCCTCTTCCTCCTCCTCCTCCTCCTCCTCCTCCTCCTCCTCTTCTTCTTCTTCTTCTTCTTCTTCTTCTTCTTCTTCTTCTTCTTCTTCTTCTTCTTCTTCTTCTTCTTCTTCTTTTTTATAGAGTAAGATTTTTCTCTACTTACAGAACAGGGTAAACTTGCACAACTCTTGTTTCTGTACTTTTCCTTCTTCTATCAGTGCCTCTAAAACAATCTGTGGAGTTGAAACATGTATTTATCTCCACAGGACTAGTTTGAAGTTTCTGTCAACCAAAGCTATTTGGGAGGCATCCTCAGCAGTCGAAGGTTGTTGATCGTGTCCCTTACTTTGAAGCCGGTGACCCATTACCTGCAACTCCTTCCTTTACTAAACATGGTGTCATGAGCTATGCCTGTAGGAAATAGCATTCATATCTCTTTCACTTAAGATATACGTTTATATATCCACAGTATGGTCTGATGACACGGTAACTCCATGCTGTTTTATAGTCTCTATTTCCTGGTTTATGGAATTATTGCCTTCCATCTATCAAAGGGCTTGTCATACATTTTAAAGATTTATTTTCCCTAGCTTACTCCAATTCCAAACCTGTGGCTGAGAGATTTTTAAGTAAATCACAGAATTAGAGTTAGATCGGCAAATGGCATGACTCTTTGGTTACCGTAATCTTCCTGACATGTTACTTTATCAGGGTCTGGTAATCAGAAAGGACTTCAAAGACATCAGTGATATTTTATTTCTTCAGCTTAGTGATGAGTAAATTAGTATTTATAGTATTTATTTTATTTGTATTCTCTCCCTGTACATAGGCACTGCATACTTTATTTTATGGGTCTAATACCTATCACAATTTAGGACCAGAGAGCTAATGTACACTTTTAAAAAGGTACATTAAGCAGACTTATTGCTGTGGGGAAAAGCCCGACAGTCCTGATACAGCCGACACCTCACCTTTATTAGACATTCCTGAGGATCCAGCGCTCTGTGGGGATTCTCAGCGCTGTCAGCTCTGACAGCTTAGACATTTTTTAACAGTAGCTCCTGTCAGATTTTTCTCCATGGCTTTTTCATCTTTTCCTATGCTGATTCTTTGTTTAAACTGTTTCTTTTATGCCTCTTCTCTCATTTCTCTAAAAAAAAAATAAATAACCCACAAAAATCAAGTTTAGAGGAAAAGAGTAAACAGCCATTATTAGAGATATGTGGAAAATTTTTGCACATCTGAGATAGGAGAGGGAAAAGCTCTCATATAATATATAATATAATAATGTCTCATATAATAACGTCTCAATAATATAGTGTTCAGGTAATTAGATACATGATTGCTAAGCTCTAAATGTCAAGTTGGCTATTTTTTTAATGTGTTAATCTTTCTGAACAAAGACATTGAAAGGCTTTTGAAAATGTATATAAATTGTGAAGTGTTGAATTTAGTTTAAAAACTATCGAAGATTTTAAAAGATTGCTGACTTTCTCATGGTGTATAGTATCATTTATTCAGAATTTTGTTCTTGATAACATTTTCATGTTAAGAAGCACACATACTATTCAAGCACAAATACTATTCAAGAAATGATGCCACTTTTTGCAAAGAGAGGTGAGGTCTTTTGAGAAAGATGTACCAATGGCAGATTTCCCTTTTAAGGGAGAGGAAGAACTCAGATACAACATACCATGTTAAATAACTTAAAAATAATTTGATATTAAAGCCAGAAATTATTGAATCTTGTTTGACTTCTATTCTTACTTTTTGTAGGTTTTTACTTTTTCTTAGGTACCTTAAAATAATTGTTGCATAAATATAATAATTTTAATGTCTGTTAGCAGCTCTATGAGATTGAGATTTGGAGATGAAAAAAATCGAATGGAGATGTTACATTTGGGTGATCAGTTATAGAATTTAGGGATTGTGGGACCTGGAACAGACTCTCTGTTTGACCCTAACTCTTACCTGCCTACTTACTAGGGGTGGGGACATGAAAAATGTGGAAATTGTCTGTACTTGTTTCCTTATCTGTTAAATAATAAAAACAAAAATATTTTCTAACTGAAACAGTTATTGTTAGGATTTGGTGAAATAATAATATATTTTCTTTATTAATTTTATAGAAATTTATCATAAATAAGTTATAAAATTGTTTGGTTAACAATTAGAATTTACTAAGAATTGGATAGAAATTTCCTAAAATTTTCATCATTCATTTGTATTATAATGTAACACAATGTAAGCAGTGATTTTTTATTAGTGCAACAAATACATTCTTGAGGAGGCAAACTTGATTCTCAAAGTACAAAAAATCCTACTCTTTTCATGTAGAAAGAACAAATACACATCAATACATAGACAGATATACAGCATATCGGTGATGTTAAAATTTAATGAGAGTATATTAACAAGATACGTTTTAACAGGTACCTCTGGGGAAGAGTGATAACAAAAAAGGTTGAGAACTACCAGCATAGCAAAAGATAAAGTAAAAAAAAAAAGAGTGAATTTTTAAAAATGGAAATATTAAAAAGCCAAACTTTTCTTTTTATTCTTTATGCAACACAAACAATGCAGTAGGGAATACAACGCAAGTGTCGGGAGACAATTCTTGATGGGTCCTGATGGTTCTGTACGCCTTGTGAGTAGAAGTGGACTGACTTTTTCCCCTTATTGTTTCCATAATGTGCACATTATTGAACAGCTTTGAAACGGTGTCTCCCTTTGAAGAAATGGGCCATCATACTTGCTTAAAACCTCTCTCCTGTGTTGCAACCTACTGTGTGCACAGGTGTCACTTGGCAATTTTGGTTTCAGTCTGTAAACGCTGGGCTTAGAAAATAGGTGCCCTTTTAAGGCTACTAATATTGTTGTGAATAATAAAACCTTTTTTTCTTTGACCTGGCTGTCTCACACTGTCTGCCAGTCTCCATGATTCTGGGGCTGACTAACTCATTAGCTTGTACGTAAAGTCTCTTGCCTTTTAATTCTTAACAAGCGTTAAGACTTTTATTCTAGAAATTTGCTTTAAAATCACCTATCGTGTGAAAAATTAGGTAGATTTTCTTTCTTACATGAAAGCAATTTATTTTCTCCACATAGATCTGAGTGAGATGCTGTTTTCCACTCTTAGATTTTAGGGGAATTGACAGTTTGATCATTGCTTATTTGGATCACAGATCAATATTTTCACTGTCTTAACTTCCTCATAGTTAAAAGAATTATTAGAACCAGTCTCTGGGTTCTATGTGGATTATTTCTACCTTTAACATCGCTTAAAAAGATTGTAAAGGGTGGTTTCACTGTTTATTATTTTGTAAGACATTACCCAGCTATAACAATATGCTTTTAAATTTGCAAAATAAATATGTTGATTTTTTTTCATTTCATTATTTATCTCACAAATTATTATTCCAGTAAGTTGAAATAATAATTTGAGTAATCGAATTATATAACTGCTGTTATATAGGATCCAAATTGTTCACCAAGGATGCAAGTGGTTTTCCAGCCCCTCCTCCCACAGGGGGAAGAATTATGCTTCAAGCTTACTGGCCCATCAGCTTTCTCCAGCTGCCTAATTGGTAATCAGCAAACTTAGATTTCTCGTGTCAAAAAAATTTGGTTTATTGCTATAGAATTTTCTGCTGCAATGATCCCACTTGTCTATGCTTGTGTCAAATTCTGTAATAGTTATTCCCATGACAGGGTTCATAGGGGCCTTTCTATTAAGTTGAATTCAGAAGTCAAGTTTTCCCTAAGGATTACTGAATGCCAAACTGACAAAATACTAGAGAGATTTCTCTCTCATATTTTTTTTTCCATAGTCTTCTTTTCAGTTTCTGTTTGCCTTTTTCTTAACTGAGCGGGAGGAGAAAAAAAATGTGATTTGAAATTGATATGCAATTTATAGCTGCATAAGCTTATTTTAAACTAATGCTACTTGTTAGATTAAATAGATTTCTAAATGGGGAATGTATAGTAAAGGTAATTGCGAGTGCATATTACATTTCTTTTAGCATCTTTTTTTTTTTCTCTATTGTGTTATTCTGGTATAAAAAAGCACATGAAAATCTTCCTTTTTAAAATAAGCATATCGTTTCAATTGAAAAATTAAGCATTGCACTTATTGGTATCTGTCTATAGACTGTTCTGAGAGCATACTTTTCAGTGGGGGACCTGCATTCAACTCAGCTCATATATGTGTTCTTGGAAGAATTCATTGACCTTGCAGTCACGGTCAAGACTACATTTTTCTCCATTAATTTCTTGGTACAATCTCACCTTGTATTTCTGTTTGCCTGCTTTGCCATGTCTCCAAAACCAAATGGGTTTTATGCCTCTTCCAAGCTCTTGTCTGTCCCACTTTTTTATCACAATATCTGCTTGCATGGGGTTGGGGTGGGAAAAGTAGAATATTTTGCACTCTTATTTGTCTGGAACCAACGGGTGAACATAAAGTATTGAAAGTACTAGGTTTTTAAGCAAAAATTAGTATTGTGCTTAACTGTGGGAATTTTTTAGGAAAATCCCACAGGGAAAATCTTCAAGCAGATACTACTAAGAAAAAATTGCTTGTGGAGAGTGCTTGTAACCAACTCCTCCCCATCTTACTTCTCAAAAGAAAAATAAATGATGAAGCAAACGAGAAGTTTATTCTCTGTGATTAAGCCGTAGCAGGGACCGAGACATATTTTTGCATTTTTCTTTCCTCACTGGAAGCCCGGGATCGCTGTATGACAAAAGTATTAGGAAGCATTGCAAATTGTACCAAATCCTACTGTGTCTGATTCAGAATAGAGGGATTTTCACTGAAAATTGATAAAAAATGTTTTAAAGACTAAGAAAAGCAGATAGATTGCTGAGCGTCAAGGTGAGTAACTTTAAAACTTTTTTCTTCACAATATATTCACAATATCTTCCCATTTGTATTCACAATAAGAAAGAGATTTTATATCACAATCCAGCATAGAGACACACTCTTATACAGTATTTAAGGAAACAGTATTTCAACTCTGTGTTTCATTCCTGTATTTTCTCTTTTATGACTTCAAATCTATATGGTGTCCAACTAAATCGACTTCACATCCTATGGATGCAGATCATAATCTGAAGAACACTGACTTAGTGAGGTATAATGACAAGTGGAGATAAGATGCCAGAAAAAAGTAGAGCTTTCGCTCGTGAGTGTATAGCCTGTAATTACTAAGCAGATCTATGAAACAGAAACTGCCAGGGATAAGTTTGCTAAATCATGAGACGTTCATTTTTGGGGTAAGGCTACAATCATGCTTGCATCATTGAGGGAGTCATAGAACAAAATGAAATAAACTCTGGCAAGAATGGCAAGAGGAACCAGATTTAAGTTCATATTGTGGGCAATGGGGTCTATCTAGACAGATCACCTCTCTTCAAGAAAATGAGATTTGGGTGTCTTTAAAATATTCCTCTATTACTAGAACTCTCTGGTTTGTGCCAAGTAAAACAGTTTAATAGGTGGCGGTTTTACCTAATTTCACCTGATAGGTGGACATTTAGTTCTTATCTCTAGATGTTCCTGTATCTAGTTAAGTGAAGGGACAAAGAATCCCCAGAGCAGAGCTGACCCCTGGGTGAATGCTAGACTCAGACAGGCAGGTAGAGCGTCTGTAGTGAGAACAAATGCCAGCACCAGCACATAAACTCCCACCATGTTCTCCAAAACCGCAGTCTAATCCCTGGCTTTGGTCCTGCCTTCGGAGAGAACCAGATGCCAGCTGTGCGGCCCTCATACAACCAGAATATTTCCCTCTCCTGGATTCCTGGAACTTACTGAAGTGGCTTCTGATTCTGCACTGTTGGCTCTGTATCCCTTTCAGGCTGAGACTCAAGAGGGCAGCAATATAAGAGTTAGGAAGAATCACTGAGAGTAATGATGTCATTAGAAACCAAAGCTCAGGTCATCCATTGCTGGAGCTAGCCGGCTAAGATCGAACAGTTCCCGAGAGGGGGAGGGAGGATTGCAAGAGAGAGAGAGAGAGAGAGAGAGAGAGAGAGAGAGAGAGAGAATAGAGTCAAGAGGGCTAACAGTGAATACTGAGCCCCAAGTTTATTAAGCACAGCATATTTATTCCTTAGGATGTGCATGAGAAGCAACACCCACAGATATGCAAACAATTGCTGACCTTTACATAAATTCTCTCAAAACATCCTTATTTCTGTTTTCAGTTTCTTATTCTCTGGGGCAAGGAACATTCAACTCTATCCATTAAGCCGAACTTCCTCCTTCAGTAAGGAGCCCACCTGCCCAGCAAACTTCTAGCCTGCAGGCAACTTTAACCCTGTCTGTAGGGCATTCAGCAAGAATGGCTCCCAACAATCCATACCCTAGTCTTCCAAATTACTATGTAGAGATGAGAAAGTCAGACAGTGAAGAAGGCTGATAGGAAAAAAAAAAAAAAAGTAATTCATTTCAAATATGGTATTGGAGGAGAACCTTATAGATACCCTACACCACCAGAAAGATGAACAAGAGGGTCTTAGAGCAACTTAAGTCTGAAACATCGCTGAAGGCACAAACAGCAGAACTGAAGCTGTCCTACCTCGGACACTTCATGAGAACACAGGGTTCTTTGGAAGAGACAATAACGCTGGAGGTAATAGAAGGCAGCAGGAAAGAGGAAAAACAAATATGAGATGGATCGACTCCATAAAAGAAGCCACAGAAAAGAGTTTCTAGGAGCTGAGCAGGGCTGTTGAAGACAGGACTTTGTGGACATCACACATTCATAGGGCCCCCAGAAGTCAAAGCTGACTCAACAGTTTGTAACACACACACATCCCTTTTTAGCTATGAGAGTCAACTATTTCTTCAAAAGCAAAATTTTGGTAAATAAATCTCAAAGGGCTTCACCTGATCTGAGTTGTTGCCATAGGAATTATTCTCTGCTCTCTGAAAAAAATATATATATTTTGTAAACTCAGAGGATAAGAAGGGATCTTAGCGATAACCTTCTGTGATCAGCTCTTTCTTCAATATGATCACTATTCTATATTTGCCTCTGAAAATATTGAATCAGACAGGCTTGGAGCCATGCTGTCCATATGCCTTAGGCATCTAGTTTTAGTGAGGAGTTGTTAATTAGCCTGTGATAGAACTATATGTCATACAATATGCCAGTTCATAAAATTCTAACCATCTGTACTCTTTGAATGTATACAATACTTACAGTCGTGGCTTTGCTCCAAAATCCTAAGGATTTGTCCCTGAGGTTTTTCTGTTATAGGTAGGCAGAAGCTCTGTATATACAAAATGCCTCTCTCTATAGCACCTTTGAACCTTGTTGGATCATGTGACCCGTGTAGCAAAGTGGATTTCATGGAAACATGAAATTACACAGAAAGAGGATTTCGTAGCAAAAAGTGAAGATTTGCACTACAGAAGTTTTGTCCAGGTACATATTTAAAAACTAAATGATATCTAAAATAATAATAATGATATCTAAAATCAAAACAAAATAAAACAAACTTGGGTGTCCATATGCTACTTCAAAAATATTGTAGAAATTGCTTTCCTATTTATTAATGTGTAATAATATCTGTGATTTAAAAAATGTCCTTATTAATATACAAACTATTTAAAAAACTCATATTTAAAAAATTATATTAAAATGCATTTAATCTATCAAAATCAATTTACTTGTTACATACTTTAAAGCAACGTCTTAAATTTCTGATAGCTAAGCTACAATAATCATGCTTTATTTTATTTATTTAAATTGTTACATTCAATATATCATTTTGTAAGCATATTTTATTGCATAAGTTAATTTATATATTAACAAATTTATATTTTTGAAAAAAATTCCTTATAATTGAGATGCAATTGAAATTTCAAATCCTACATGCTATTTATGAATAATTTTATTTGTATTTTCCATATTAATGTTTATTATCTCTGACAAATGATCAACTTATTAAGTTACTCTTTTAATTTGACTTTTCTGAGTTGTTCTCCATGGATACTACTTTAGATTCAATGTACACTGTCACTTTAAAACAAACACAAAAATCTCCCACCCAGTCTTGGGATTCTATCCTTGATGAAACTTTTACTTTTTGATAAATATTTTCAAAAAGTTACCATTTGAACAAAACACTAAATATTTTATGATCCCTCTCCACAAAAATGAATTAAATCATAGGAAATAATATGTGTTTGGATACATTATACTTGATGGAAGATCAGAAAAAAAAAATCACTAAAAGTTTATGGAGAAAAAATAAGGAAAATAGGGATTTAGAGTAGAATAGAAAATGATCACAGACTTAAATAAATGTAGAGGTGATAGCTAAAAATTACACTTGTATTTAACAGATTTTGTTAGAGGAAAGCTCACATATCATATACTCGTGCTGATTGTGTCTAGCGCAATGCCTTGAATAAATAGCTATTTAATAAATGCATCAATAAAATTGAGTTAAACAATACCCAATTGGTATTTTCAAAACCAAATTTTACTCACTTATTAAACTCTTATTTGGAATAAGCTATTAATTTGGGATAACAGTTTAAGTCCTTGAACATAGCAGTCTTAAAAGGGCCAATAAAAAGAGAAGAAAGAAACAGGGATAGGTGGAAAGGTGACAAAGACAGAGAAACTAAAAACCAAATGCTTTTACAACTCACAGCATGAATGAAAATATTTTTTCAGAAGTTATACGTTGTTGCATTCCTTATATTATTGTTTACTTTTACATTAATATTATTTGTATCCTTTTAATGTTTTATCATCTTGGCAGTTATGCTCTGTTAAGAGTGTTTTGATCTTGTCATTAAGAATACTTATGCCCCAATAGCCCCGTAGATGCTACCCCCATGTCAGATATAACACGTGATGACACTGTATACCTCTGTTTCTCTGTTTTATCATTGGCAGTGAGATAGAGATGACTTAGCAAATGTAAATGATTTAGTGCATTTAGGATTATCATTGAGTAAACATTCTGTAATGTTAGCTAATTTTATAAAATTTATAATTTAACAGATTTTTTTTAAAGATCATAGGGCAAACATTGGGACTCTAGTCTTAGCACTTTATTCGCTAGCCACGTGACTTTCATCAAGGTATTTGAATTTGTTTCTTGATTTTGTTATTAATAAATAAGGCTGAGAAAACCTGCTGCGTCTCTCACTCACCTTATGAAAATTTGAGTAAATGTTTTGTGATACTTTTAATTTTATCATATCATAGGAGAGTATAGAGAAACATAAAATCACTCTCTGAAGTCCTACGGAGGCAAGATGAAATGCAATCCTTTAATAACACGATTGGGAGCACAAATTGAAAAGCAAAGCAGTTAACCTGGTTTATTAACAGATTCTGTTCAGGTGCATCTTTCTGATGATTGACATATTTCTTTGTCTCTTCTGTATCATAATTTATTGACTGAGTGGAATTGTGTCTCCCTGCCTCATGGAATTTTGGGAAGAAATTTTATTCAATGTTAGTAATGCTTTTATTCCCTTACGCAAAACATATTTCAAAGAAAGGTAATTGACAGATATTTTTGGCTTATTCAACATTGTCATAGTTCAATGTAAAAGAATTGAAGCTCAACATCATATATTAGCTTTCTTGCAATTTTTCACATTATTTTTATTTTAAGGTGAAAACAGTGTTCTATTCAAATATGAAAATCACTACCTGTTAACTCTGTGTTTTCGTATGGGTTTGTATTTACATATTTTAGTATTTTATGAATGAAGAGCATGAGTAGATTTATGAAATCTGCATTTCCGTAGGCTCATTTTGTTAAATGTATATGATTACTTATGGCAATATTCTTGAGATAATAACAACCTGTGGAAACTTCAATTAAACTAATTTTTGTACTGAATGTAAACAGAAATGTCTATGAAAAGAGAAAATAAGACCATTCATTACCACCAAAGCTATTGTTTCATTACATTTATCCACTTACAAAAGATACTATATTGTAGAGTAGTTTTAGGTTCATAGCAAAATAAAAGGTACAGAGATTTCCCATATATATACTCACTGTCCCCTACATGCATAGCCTCCCCCGTTATCATCGTCACTCACCAGACTTTTCCATGTGTTACAATGAATAAATCTACACTGACACATCATCATCACCGAAAGCCTATAGTTTACGCTAGGGCTCACTCTTGGAGTTTTACATTATTTATCCATTTCTGAAGCCACAGTGCTTTGAAAATTCTATTGAGATTTTGCTGCTATATTTTATATTTTCCATAGTTGTAATTCTGGCTTTTATTTTATAGTTTGAGGATGCAAGAGCAGGTATGCTCATGATGGTCCTCAACAATAGTATAAAGTCTGTGTCTATGACACAGGCACATTGGAAACAATTTTAAAATCAATGACAAGTTTTACTTGGTTTTAGGTTCAGCTGACAACTTAAAGACTCCCATAGATACTAAGTACATTCACAAGCCTTGAAACGGACTGCATATGAATTCTTAAAAGCAAAGACTAGAAGGCATGCCATTGCCTCATTTTTTCACCATTTATTTTCTTAATACTCACGTATAGCACCATTTATTAGGTTTGTTATGTTTATTGTCTTAAACTACAACCTAAGGGAGTGTTAGTGCTGTAGGTGTAAATGAGATGGCTTTAAAAATATTTAAAAATATATTTTAATGTTTAATATGTTTAATGTTTAATATTAAAAAATACTTTGAGTTAATGATGGGTGGTAATGATGAAAAAGATGACATTAGTAAAATTACTTAGCAAGGTAGGCAATTAAGTGCTTATGGTTTGAGTAGCAGAAGTTGGGAGTAGGAGTGAACCAGTGTTTTACCAAGAGAAGATCAAAAGCACCTCATATGTGAAAGTATATTATTTCATTTTCCAATAACTAGAAACTCATCTGCTAATATAAATAACATAATATTGATGGAAATTATGTCTATCTTCCTAAATAAAACATGTTCGGTGAGAAGTGAAATATTGTACTTCTTGTAAATATTTTTAACGTCTGGCTTAATAGAAGGCAGCTACATATTTGTATCTGGTTCTGCTATCCAACTGTTGTGATATTAGTTGTCATATGCCAGTCATTTTTCTCAGGATCCATTTCTGGAACATGAAAGTAGCTATGGTGATATTGTTTTAACTTAAAAATGTTCCACAATGTATACAGTAAATCCAAACTGCATTTTGCAATTAAAAAAAAATCATAGCTTCTAGAAAGTTCCACCTACATTCATGAGAGAATCAGAATGAAAAAGGCAGATATTTCTATCTCACTATTACAATGAAAATAGTTTTCATCTTGATGATCATGAAATGGTCTGTAGAACCCCAAGAGACCCTGACAACACTTGGATAACCACAGCATAGTTATAATCATATTTTAAGGTTTATTAACCTAATTACAAGTTTATACATTTTATCAATCCCATGATTGGTCAAAATATATTGTAAAACTCTTGGAACGCTCAAAACACATGCTAATATAACATTATTGGAGGAATCCAATTGAGTAGAACACAATAAAACTTGATTTAATGACTAAAACCAATAGAGACAACCTTAGAGAAAAATGAACAGTAGAAAATGAGAGGACTTATTCATTGCATGAGTCGTCTCATGGTTCTGAGACATGGATGCACATTTCAACCACATGAGGACCTCTGTAAATTTATCTACACACAGGTCCAACCTAGGTCCATAAAGGAGAGTCTCTGTGGAAGGGGCTTCTTATTTTTCTGTAGATTTAAAAATTAATTCCAAGAGAATCTCTAAAATGTGTGGCCTGGTTGAGAATTTTTAGAGTATTAACACAGAACTAATCTATGCAAATAATTAAAGCATGAAAGTTTAACACAGGAAATAAATACAAGTGTGAGTAGAGGGTTGAAAAAATATATGAATCTCATATAAAATGTTTTTTAGTAAATATGAGGTAAATATGCTTTTTATCCTGAAAAGTATGCGGTGTATTGCTTTTTTTTTTTTTTTTGATGTCAATCAGTTATAGGGAAAGAATTTAAGCAGAATCTTCATGAATTTTTTAAAAAAATTATTTATTTAAATTAGTTTTAAGTATACAGTACATTGGTTAGACATCTATATAGTTCATAAATCAATCCCAATTGCTCCCTATGAATGTATTTTTAGTAGCAATCAACTGTATGTTGCTCTCTCAATAGTTCTATCAATGTTTTGAATATGCTGAGAAAAAATATATTGTTATTTTTTTTTTTGCCTTATAATATATGGACCAAGATCTCAAATGTGTTTACCATTATATTAAAAACAAACTCTATTAAAAAATGATAGGAAAGGCATATCTTGTACCAAATCAAACTGGAACATTTACAAATAATGCTAATGCCATTTTATTAAAGTTTTTAAATTCATTTAGAAGTTATTTTTTATCCTGTTTTATATTACAAAGTCATGAGGAGACAGAATGGCTTATCTGCCTTCTGAATGTGTCTTATCTTAGATATCTAAGTAGTTCTAGAAATATTTGAGGTATTTTAGTGCATACCTTTCTGTATGCATTTTCCTACACAACTGAGCAGTACTTTTATCTGCTTCATGCCTAACATTGATGCCCTTCACATCTGTTCTAAAATCCTAAGTTCCAAAATGGTAGGAATATTTGTTTTGCTTCCCTGCTGTATTCTACATACCTAGAATAGTGCCTGGTGTATAATAGCTTTGCAAATAATATTAACCAAGTGTATAAATAGAACATAATCAAGTAACTTATTTCACAGATGACTTCTATAGAAGTTGATCCACACTGCCTTCCTTTTCAAAAAATCCCATTTTTTTTTAATGTGTAGAATCTGATCAAAGAATATGTCTCTTCATTATGATATGTGACTTTAAAAAATATTATTGACAACTTCACTTCTTAGCATTTTTTTGGTATTTTTAAAATAGAAAATATTTTGTTATTTAAATAACAATGACATAGGAGGCATTATTTTCAAATAGCATAACCTACATGGTGGCACAGTAAACTTTAAGATATATTCTTTATGTATTTTGAAGTTGTAATTTCTGTCAGCAAAGATTTCGTTCCCCAACAATCGTTCTGTATATCACTGATTTGAGAAAAATGAAGAAATCATTGGAAAATATTCAAGGGAAGGTTTTTATTTCTTGTTGATATTTTATTTTTTTTGATATTCATAACAGATTAAAGCATGATTCATAAATAGGAGAAAATAATGTCCCTAATAAAAAAAGCATGCCTTTTTCAAGAGGCAAAATAATCCTATGAAATTTACAAACATGAGATATAATATCACACATGAATGATGTATAACTGTTAAGATATGGTGTTCCCATAGTCATTGTTGATTCAAGCAAATAAACTATTTTAAGCAATTAAATTCTTCAGTTAGGATTTAAGGCTAAATGCCAGAGACAGCTAAAATGCCCAAGTCCTCACATCCTTATTTTTCATACAGTATTAAATACTAATCTTTATTTTTTTTAATGCATTTTTTTTTAATGAGACTCGTGGTATATATTTTTATTTAATTCTGTCTTCTGTCCATGCATAGTACCTTCCTGCTTTAGAGTCTAGGGCAGAGCTGCCATACAACAGCTTTTTGAAAATCTTCTACTCCTTGATGTGTCGATTGGGTAGCAGATTCTTGATATAATAAAGGAGATGACGAAGTGTTCTCAGTGCCACCTACCTGCTCACCGGGAGCTGTGACAGTTCACTGGGGACTATTCATAGTGCCTTACCTTTCAATATTAGCATCCTTTAGGAATAGCAACTATGTCACAAATGAGGTTTGACATGACTTCTCACTGACACATTACTAAGAAACCAGGCCAGTATCTTCTGATTTTTCAGTTTTAGAAAAAAGGGAAGAAAAGTTTTAGTGTGTCAAAGATTATTGAACCATGCTGGTACTGAACTCTATCTAGCTTAGGTACCAGAGCTGGAAGTGTAATTGAAAGAAAAAAACAAAACACTTACATTCTCTATGTCTCTTAAGCATAAAAGTTGCTTTTACTTTATAGGAGGCATCTATTTTGATTAATTCAAAGAAATGGGCTTATTCGGGGATAAGAAACAAAATACAACATTGAAAACATGAGTAAACAAAACAAAACAAAAGCAATGTGTCAACAAAATTGAGAACTATGTTTAATGACTATGTCTTAATAAATAATGATTGTGCATTTGAATGAAGCATCTGATAGATTTATCTTTCAATATGTTCTATGTGCTGCCACGTTGAAAAAGCAGAGACTTCTTAGTGTATGTGGTCCAGTTAGGAGTCTTGTGTTCTAGGAGAAACAGTTAAGTTCTAACTTTATGTTACCTTTCTATGGTCACAAGGCAAAATTTAGATAAACTATAAAATATATATAATTTTAGCATGCATGGTCCTCTAAATGCAGGTATTTAATTTATTCATGTTAGCACATCTCTTTAATCCAGAGGAAATGATCTACAGAATTGACCTATACAAAGACAAACTTTTCCTCACATAAAAAAGTCTATACGTTACAAAAACTGTAATTCTCACTGAATTAATCAAATTAGAATAGGGTCTGTTTTGGCAAAAACAAAAACACAAAAATATTAATGCTTTTAGAGATAATATGCTTTTTTTGTCTGAAGTTTTATAAGCTCTTATTTTGATTAAAATATGTTAAAGTTAGATTTTTGGCATTTCACTATTTTCTTTAATTTTGATTATCTAATTCTGGAGCTTATTTGTATCTGTAATGTGTTCATATTAAATACTGCAGAATAGTAAAGAAAATATTGAAGAGAACTTCCCTAAGTGATAATTTTGAGATGGAGTCAGTGAAACTTATGCACAGATATATTACATTTGTATGTGGTATGTTATATACTATATATTATATTATATTATGCATAATTTATTTTTACTATATTTATATGGCATATTTTTGAGGTATGTATTTTAATTTCCAAGCACAAAATTACAATAGAACTGTTAATAAATTTGACTACAGAAATAAAGCAAAACTTTGTTAGCCACTCTACATACAATTATGTCAATCATAAGTCAAAATACAAAATTTTAAAAATTACAATAAACCAACAAAGTGTAATAGCCTTAAGATGCAAAATATCTATTCAAATTGATGAGCTATTCACTATAACTTCACAAGAAAAAAAGAGTATAATAAAAAATTGCCAATGGAATATTTTTAAACTATTGGTTTTCAAACTTGAAGTTACAGAGTCATACAATTCTGATAAGAGACCCTCCAATATGTCTTCTCTGCACTAAATGAAAATTATTAGAGCAGAAACCTGGGGAAGAACTTTGACAGTATAAAGCAGAAGCCATTAGAATATTCAGAATATGAGCTCCAGTGATTCTATTTTCAGTACTTTAGATAAAGTACACATAAAATAGGTACTAAAATATCGGTCTCATTAAACATTGTTCAGAGTTATTTATTATGGCAAATACAAAGAATCACAATTATTTTCTGTGAGTAATCACAGAAATCTTCTAAGCTATTTAAATATATTAACTCATTTAATACAACAACCCTGTGTTTCAAATCTGAGAAAACTGAATTCCGAAGAGGTTAATTAATCTGACTGGGAAATTCTAGGACATGACGTTTAGCTGTCTGGCCCGAGTGATAAAGGCTCCCAATAATTATGTAAGGTGGCCTTCCAATGAGGGGGTGTTGATCTATCAACGTATAAAAACTTCTATCAAAGGGAGGAATGCACGGCATTGTGACTATAGTTGATGACGTTGTATTGCATATTTGAAAGTTGCTGAGAGAGTAAATCTTAAAAGAAAAAAATTTGTATCTACATGTGGTGATGATGGAAACCAGAATTGTGGTGATCATTCTGCAGTGTATACAAATACTGAATCCTTATGTCATACGCCTGAAACTAATATAATGTTATATATCAATTATCTATTTTAAAAAATACCTCTATATAAGGATAGTGTATATAAAACACTCAGCCTTGCAATAATGAAATTCATTAAATGCTAGTTATCATCCTCATTATAATTATTGTTAAGCCACTAAAATGTTTTCCAATTATATTTGTTATGATCAGAAAGTTTCTGACGATATTAAGATCAGGACATAGAATTATATATAAATGTCATTTTCTTAATCCACAGTCTACATTCTATATCATACTACATTTCTACATTGTAACTGTCTTTGTTTTTTTTTTAACATTTGAATGATAGATAAATAGTACATATCTACATAACAAATAAGACTAAACAAAATAATTAAATTATGTATTAGGAAATAAATATTGATAAGTGTTGGGACTTTTAGGACTTCTAAAACAGACTAGACCAAAAACTAGCACAAAAAAGGAGGTCCCCTCCTTCCGAATTTAGTTTCCTAAATCTACCTGAATATAATTGTGCTCTTCATGTATACATGTGTTTTACTGTTCACTGAGAGTGGCTTTACTACCTTTTTCTTTAATCATCTATTCTGCTCAGTATGTACTTGAGCTGAGCAACTGTCAAGAAAAACAAGGGCTTGTTGACATCGTGAGTAGAATTGTTTTTTTTTTTCCACGACGTCTGTGCAGAAAGAATTGCTAGTTAAATAGGAAAATAAATTTCTTATCAGTTGCATGGAATGATTGTTGTCAGAAATTTGTATAATGGCTGTGTTGCATTGATATAAAAAAACGCATTTTATTATCTATAGTTATCCATGTATCAGTGATTGATGCTGTTCTTTCCTGATAGACCAGGACATTTGGCTCAGAACCTTCTGTATTTGAAGAGAAAAATATTCTTTCATTTTTTCTAAATTTTCTTAGTCAATTAAACTATAGCTGGTTCAACCCAACAACAGAGCCCTTTTGACTAATATCTTTGGGGAAAAATATAGCTCCTTTGTGGCATCTTTTTCTCAAAATTAGAAGAAAATATCATTCTGAACTCACCACATCCACATACATAGAAAAGATACCTGTAGCTTCTAAATTCTGTCCTTAACACAACAGAGAAATGTTATTTTCCCAGAATGAATAACATAGTTTCTATTTCTAAATTTAATCTTTAAAAGTTACTGCCAATGCTATTTCTCTGGAACATATTTGTACACGTGTGTCTGTGCTTGTGTGCTTTCTCGTGATTGCATTCTTCCTATAGGAAAACATAACACTTTGTTAGACTTTTTAGAACTGGGTTCTATGTTATTTTGTCAGAATATCTTCCAGCAAAAATGGACTTTGAAACTATATTTCTAATGGAATATTTGTTTTCCTAAGAAATATCAGTGGTTCTGAAATTAGAACCGTACATTTGTTCTACTCTCCCTCACGCTTCATTACGCTTACCTCTGATGCTTGATATTTATATTCTTATTTCAGTTAGTGAATAGAAAGATGAAAATTATTTCCACTTTGAGTTAGGGTGCTTACATGTTCATGCAATTCAGTTCATACTTCTAAACTTGAATTTAGTTAGATAAAACATGAAGGTGAAATTTTGTTTTCTAACGTGTTTTCAGTTAGGGACAAAGTCAATTCACTAAACATCGACTAATATATTTTCAGTATATTATGAAAATATCAATGTAATATTTTGTTAAAATGACAAACAAAATATTTGCATTACTATGTTTATTCCTAAGGAATTAATAAAAAACTAGGGTATGATATAAAGAAAATTTCTTTGTTTGTCTTTAGGTATTTCCTAGATCTAATGAATTTAATGGTGTGTGCCTTTTTCTAAATCTTTTTCAGTCTCCTCATTTACATAATGGCATAGAATTTACTTCATATCTTGTTTAGAGAATTAGATAACATAAAACCTTAAAAGACAGAGGTAATAAGTGGTAGGTGTTAAACATTCCATAACTGTTAATACCGACAACATTTGTCATTAATACTGTTGATTGCTACCATGTCTTCTCTTTTATAACAAAAATAGACTGATTTATACACACCAAATTCGATCTTACTAGTTTTATGATTATGAACATGTCACAATTCCCCTGGGTCTCTATTTTTGTATGATAAAGATGGTACACACATCTCCTTTAGAAAAATGTTGCAGTAAGTCCTTAGTATGATGACTTGGAATGTCCCATCACACACATTCACAAATCAGATGTCTACTTCTTAAATATGTTTTGGGAGACTAGCACTGCAAGATTAGAAGACAATACTCCCATCTGTAAGGTTGCTATATTCTAATGGATAATACAGTGTTTTAACTGAGAAATACAATAACAAAGGTGTGAACAAAATGCTGACGAAGCTCAAAAGCTGAGATCAAGTCTGTTCTGCTGAGTGAGGAAGAGGTTCATTAAGAAGGCACTACTGGATCTGGAAACTGATGAATAAAAGAGTTTTAGCAAGTAAAGAAGAGTGGGCTATGCAAACAAATGGAATTATTAACACTTTTCCTATGATTATGTAACACTGAGAAATTCAGGATTGATCATGATGAAATGATGATCTTTGAGAGGTATGTTGGGATCAGAAATTTTATACACACATGCACACATTCACATACATAATGTGAAATAATCAATGCCTGCTGCTTTGATGTATACTGTCACATATTTAGAATTATGATTATTAATTTTTTACTAATTCCATGTAAGTGAAGGTCCACACTCGAATTTCAGTTCATTGCTAAAGACATCTTTCCCTGGTTAAGAAAATAGGCTTTGATTTTGCACATACCCATAAAAGCTTGAAATGAGATAGTACTTGTTAAGTTCTATTTAAGAATCTCTAATTGAAAGCCAGCTTCATATTCTGATATATTTTCATAGAGACTTTATTCTGTTACTTATCATTTTTGGATCTAAAATTTCCCTTAAATGAATTAGAAGTCATTAATCTCAATCAATCTCTCTCTCTCTCTCTCTCTCTCTCTCTCTCTCTCTCTCTCTCTCTCTCCACATATACACTTAAATTTCATAGATATATGCCATGTTCTTTCAAGGTTTTTCTTACCAAGCCTTTTTCAGCAGGAAAAATAGTGGGAGGGTCACCCTGAAATTGTGCAGTTCAACAAGCTTCCACCACGGGGCTGAGAGTCCAGTATCTCTGTTTATAAATTACACTTTTCAATCCCCTTCCCCTTTTCAAAGTGCATCCCCAAAAAGGCTTACCATGATGATGTCAGTGGCACTCAGCCCTGAGTCCCCTTCTCCCATCCCAGTCACCTTATCATGAAGCTTGGCAGTTGAGAACTGGACAGCTAGACCTGTGGAGAGGTGGTTACAGCAAGGATACATTCTGTTGTCTCTTCTAATTCCTTAGAACTGGGGATACATCAGCTTTTGGTGTCAGCTGTGGATACTGACTTCCGCGGCTGAAATTCTCAGCCTGTGGCCACATAAGTAAAAAGGCCGTTACATAAGTAAAAGAGATTCTCTCTCTTCCCCATAAACATATTTACCGTTTGAATTTTAAATCAGAATTCTATTGATGGCACCTGTCAGATCCTGAAATATGTTTAGAAGTTATGTCAAAGAATAAACTAGCAAAAACCATATTTGCAGAAAAAATAATGCATAATGCATTGTACTTGTAAAGTGACCCCAAACTATAAAATAATCTGACTTGATTTCTAATAAAATTATTGATTAAATTGCAGAAACTGTAATATACAGCTAATCTTCACCAATGGATGCCAAAGAAAAGAAAGAAAAGGAACGAACAACTTCTACTGGTATACTTGTTATTAATGGTTCAGTTCTATAAACCCAGTTGAGAATTTATTCTTTATTATGTAGTGTCTTCTATTCAAAATCTGTCAGTGAACCTTT
This sequence comes from Macroglossus sobrinus, assembly GCA_004027375.1. Classification (NCBI taxonomy): domain Eukaryota; kingdom Metazoa; phylum Chordata; class Mammalia; order Chiroptera; family Pteropodidae; genus Macroglossus; species Macroglossus sobrinus. Next base: position 195,675 of record PVKZ01001333.1, read on the forward strand.
CAGTTATTAACTGCACATGAAATTTGTTTTCTTGCTATGATAGCTCTTCTGGAAATGAAGTTATAACACAGGCTATGTGAAAATTTACAAGGTGCTAATGAGCTTTTTTCAAACACCACAAATTATTTAAGTAACTTAATGCTGTTGTTATTTTTACAGTGTCAGAGGAATTTTCACACTAATGTGAGGCAGCCACATAATTTATTTCTCTGTTTTCAAACTTTCGAGTATAAATTAAAAACATAAGCATCATGTCAAAGAGAATGACATTAATTTATTTATTTCAAATGTTTATAACTTAAGAAGGATTTTTATTTCAGGGAAATGTAATATGGAATAACATGATGGATTTTGATCTTTAACAATCTGAAAACATTTATTACAGCTTTGAGACAGGTGTAATAGGATATCCACACATTTAAACAGAAGATTTAATTTCTATTGATTTTAGTTTTACTGACAATATTAAAATTTGATCCATATGTTTATAAATATATATAATTTTGTACTAAAAAATGTCTCTGTGATAACTGTTCTCATTCCATCACACTTGAAGGTCAAGGTGATTCTTGTCTTGTATGGAGATGTAAACACTGGATAAGTAGAATTTTTCTGTTTTCTTAAGAAACCTTGGGAGCTGATAGCTAAGTCTTATTTGCAGTTACATGAGGATTAAGAACCACAAAAAAAGACAGGCCATTACAAAGAATAAGTGAAGGCTGAGTGCTGAGTCCACTTGGGTCTCGCACTATATAGCTTTGGGCTCTTGACATTATAGGAGGTGTACTGTCCTACACCTAGCACCTGTGAAAATGGGAAGCAGAGAGGAAGTTAAAATAAAAAGTGAAGAAGGAGCCTAGTAAAAATTTAAAAACCTATACACACATATATCCCCACCAAGAAAAGAACTGAAATTGGTTTAACCCTGACCGTTTTAATGACCGAGTTTCTATAGTGATAATCTACTTATATAGCAGAATATGTAATATTCTTGAGGAAAAACTCGGGGCCTTCCAGACTCAGGACTCAGCTTCAGGTTCAGAGCTTACCAGGTGCAGTATCTTGAACTATTCCGTCAAACTCTCTAACTCCCAATTTCCTCATCTCTGAGATGGGTATACTAATGCATATTTTATAAGGTGGTTTCTAGATTAAAATGAGTTAATAAAAATTGAGTACTTAGCTGAAACTTTCAATTTCACTGAATTGTAACTTAGTTTATTACGTTTGCTAAATGGCAGGAGCATGACCTCGACCGGATGAGTAATAGCATCAAAAATATGAAGTAACAATGACCTTTCATGGAGTTTATAATGCATGCTGAGAAAAATCTCAAATACTTGATGTTCAGTCCTTTCAACAACTCTAGATAAAACGGTACTTCGAGAGGCCAGGAATTGGAATAAAGTCTTATAACTAAGAAAAAAAGTCTAACCTGTGGCTCATGCTTTGAAAAGAGTTCTGATCCTTAAAAATTGTAGATGTTGGTTAGTTTGCTTATTATTGGTGAAAACAGGTGCTGAGTTCCACCTTAAGTTATCATTTTTAAGTCTTTGAGCCTGGAGCTTCTTCACTTGTAAGTAATGCAAAGCCTGATCAGGTTTGGAGACGCTGAGCATGCTAATTGGCTTCTGATTTTAAAGCCACGTTTGTAAGCATATGTGCCTTGTACATTTTGGTTAGGGTTTTGGACATGTACCACAGGCCAGTACTGTGCCTTCACATTGCTCCTCTGCAGACAGATGGTAAATGCCTTGCTGATTTTCAATTAAGCCCATTTTTTTTATTCCCAGAAGCATTTAAAGTACTAAGCATCCAGAAAATTTGGACACATACTTATGCAATATTATGAAGGCAGGAAAAGAAATGTTTGATAGTTTAGTCTAAAGTTTAACTAGGTAGCTTCTGTACTGATGACTTTTTTCCTCCAAAGTTTTCATATTTAACTTCTCATTTTTCCTTCCATTTAGGCCAGATTTCAGTCGAGGCAGCTCTGATCTACAGTGTAGCTTTTATTTGACTCACCTAACTGCGTAGATAGCTGCAGATTGGCTGGCAGAAAAGTCATTTGAATACTGGATCTCAAACTTCAAAAAAAGAGCATTTGTGTTTCCTGCAACAGGACATTTTACAATCAAGAGACATGCACCGTTAACTTTGGAGGTTGACGTTTGAAAGTTAATATTCTATTTTGTTTTAATCGAAAATCATATATTTCTATATAAAGTATATGATTTTTGATTCAGTAACTATATAAGTAGAAATGACAGAGAAAATTAAGAATGTTGCCTCAATATCATATACTAAGCAAATCTTTGCATGCCCTACCAGCTCCATTATTTTTCTTTAAATCATCTTTACTGGTAAGAACTGATCGTAAAATAAAGACCTGGAAAGTTAACAGAAGTTTCCAAAATGACACAGATAATGGAAGAACTTAAACTTTGATTTGATTCCAGTTAAGTGCTGTTTTCACCACACACTGACTTGTCTTTATGGATTGCCAATTATGTAAAAAAAAAAAAATTATAGTATATTCTAATATTAAAGCAAAATTATAATATATTCTAATATTAAAGTGACCTCATAATTTCTTGGCTTCACAAGGACAATAAGACTTCTATTTACTAGGGATAATTAGGTTAAAAGGCAGTAACAGTAGTTAATTCAAGATGAGATATAAATCAAACATGCACTGTACTAAATGTGAAGAGTGTCCGTTCACACACACACACACATACAGACACACCCATACACAGTCAATAAATATACACATGTCTTTGCAAGCACTGCACACAACATGCACACAACTGTGCTTGAGAAATCATGAGACGGCTGTGAAAGTAGTTTGGTGCATAGGACATAGACAATACTAATATTTAAGATCCATTCGTGTTAAACCTTCTCAGATGAAGAACGTATCATCGTGGGAAGAGATTTTGGTTCTGACCAAGATGGAAGGAGAATTATACTCACGATGAGCAGAGCTGTAATGCAGGCGTGCTTCGGCGACCTCAGTTCTGATATTAGAGCTGCCATGATGGGTTTCTTGCTCCATTTCTATGCTCCAGTAACTATGATATACACCATTACCATTAATCTATTAGTTATGTTGTCACACATTTTGGAGAAAGTTTAAATTTATTTTGAAATATTTCAGATATGTAAAATGTATACAGAATATACAAATACTCTATATCCACTATTACAAAATAAAACTTAGCTAAATCCTTCATATAAGCCATCATTGACTGCATTCCTCTTCCACACAGAGGCACTTACAATTCTGAATTTGTACTTATTATCTCCTTGCATTTTTTATATTATCTCCTTTATATTTTACTACATACATGTGTACCTTGAATTATTGTTAATAAACTAGAACTACTCATATCAACATAAATGAGTTCTAAACATATAATTTTTAAGTAAAAATAAAAGAATCTAGTTGTCAAATAAAACACGTGTGGTATATAAATGGGCATTCATAAAGTTTTGCTTATTTTTACATCTATGTATAAATAAACATTTTATATTTCCTTTTGTCTTCTTAGTTTCTACTGCATATGGCTAACTAAACAATATATGATATTTTTTAAATAAAAACTGATCTGTGCTTACACTCACTAATAGATAGAATCATATGAATGTGATTCTATGACCTAGCAACGGCGAGCAACCTAACCAATTACTGTCATTATTTTGGATCCCTCAGAGGGACTGATATCGTTCCATCCCTGTTTTCTGACATCTGACATTGTGCCACAGCATCTGAGAGCTTTTTTTACTAAAAAAAAGAGATAGATAGATAGATAGATAGATAGATAGATAGATGATAGATAGATGATATATATCTATATATAGATATATATAGATATATAGATAGTATATAATTTATTTCTCTTTTAAATGTATCCCTTAAAGCTTTAGTACAAAGATCTTCATAAGGTATGAAAGACCTTATTAATCTGGGCTGTGGCCATTTCTCTGCCTCTGTTTTTGTCACAGAAGCAATCATCGTGCAATTAATCCTGTGTTACAGGAGCACATCTAACATGGAGAGTAAAATAAACAATTACATTAATTGAGTATTCTATGCAAGACTAGGAATGCTAACGATTCAAAGAAGAAGAAATAAGACCATCGAAGAGTTGATTTTTAAAACCTTAAAGTAATTTCCCATTAGAATTGAATGATATAAAAACCAAAGTTACCCCCAACCCTTATCAAAAGTGTCCTTCTCTTGTGGGAGCAGGAAACAATCACATCGGACACGTATTCTGAGGACTGTAATGAAGAGCAATAAAACGTAATTGAAGTTCTCTGGGCCATGAGGGTCAGGCCCTCAGTGGATGAGAGACACATACTATTAGGCCCTGCTCTTACTATTGCTATTTAATGTCAGGTTAATGTAGGTTACTGCACTGTTCTGCTCCTTCGTTTAAATTAGTCAAAGTTATGTTTTGAAATGCATAAATACAGTCAACCTTGGGGAAATCTGCTAACAATGTTAAAAAATTAAATTTACCAGTGAGAGAGTTTGAGTTTTACTAGTAGTGATGGATATGTTCTTAACATTTCTCGTTATTATCCACATTTACGTTTAAATAAGAAATGAACACACCAGATGGAACTTATTAATTTATTTTAAAATATAATGTAATAAATGTTTTACTAAGAATATAATTGCATTATATCAATAATCAGTTATTTGCTAAAAAAAATTATATTTGTCTTCACTGTGTATATATTTAAAATGTTTGAAAGTCTCATCATTTATCCTGAAGTCACACACACACACTCAATAGACGCCATATGTTTGGGCCTATATAATATAGGTCATTTTCCTTCACTTGAACCTTATTTTTTCCTCTTCTTTGATCTGACTTAATAGCTTTTCTCTTGATAATTCTCCCAGTCATTCTGATGCAGAAATTCCACATGTCTACCTGGACAAACAGGTGGAGATGGGATGCACACCAGCAGAGCCAGGTAGACAATGCATCTTCTCTCTGCATCTCTCCACTGGGATGTGACTTGCATCTTCATTATGGTACTCACAAGGTTATGTCAAAGAAATGCAAAGTCAGATGCATAAGTAATTGAGTAGAGACACAATGATAGAATTAATGTGATATATGTGAAGAAATATACTCTTTATTTTTCTTCAAAAATGATCTATCGATCTATCATCTATCAAATATAAAATGACTAGATAAAATGAAAAGTTGTGAATGACTTTCTTTCTAATATGTAATTGTAAAAAACAGAGTGTTAAATCATTCCCATAGTTAAAAACAAACAAACAAACAAACAAACAAACAAACAAACACTCTGGACATTTGTTGATAATTCCCACCAGCACATGCACACACACATAAACCACTCACACTGTCTTTTCCTTGAACAATAATATTTTGGTATCAACTTTAAGTGTTTTGAGGTAACCTATGAAGAGAACATTGAGTTCTGTGTAATGTTAATGAGCTGAATGACCTTATATAAAAACATAAGATGAAAGAATTAATATTATTCCACAGATGTCTTTAGCATTGCCAAAGGCCTTACATTTGCTTTTATGCTTTTTAATTTACATCAGTAATTTAAAAAACATTTTTATAAAAATCTAGATATCAAATCCTTTAGTACTCTGGATGAAAGTACTAAATAATCCAAAATGACCTTACTAGGCTAGAGCGTCTGCTTAATATGATGTTTATATTTAAGGAAATACATATATAACCTTACTAATAAAGGCTAATTCTTGAGATTTTAAACACCTGAAAAAGCAATAATTTAAATAAAACTTACAATTAACGTAACTAAATAAATTCAAATTATATTTATGTAATCACAAAATTCACTAACTGACAAGAATTACCAGGTATAAAAAGATGAATTTAATATGAAAATACAATTTATAGAAATAAAAAAATATTTTTACTTTATTTTAAAATTTTATTGCCAAAGAAAGAATCAGTACACTGAATAATGTATTTTCAGCCACTGAAAATAATTTGCCTGAGAAAGACAAAAAATGAAGAAGTTAATGCAGATAAGATTTGAAAGCAAAGAAACAGAAAAGAAACATAATAGAGAGAAAAAGAATAAATGCAAAATTCATTCTTTGAAAAAATAAAATAAGATAGAAAAATCTGTGACTAGATTGAGTAAGGAAAAACAAAAGAAACAGATACACATAAAAATATCAGTAATAATACAGCAGAGATAGTAGCATATGAAAATACTATCACACTAATATCCTGAGGGTTTTAATGAAATGCCAAATTTTTGAGAAAAAATGTAACTTGCATCTGAATCCCAGAAAACCTGAATACTCTTATAAATTCTAAATGAAATGAAGAATTCATTAAGAAACTTACAAGGAAAACACAAGATCCAGGTGATTGTTAAAGTCAGGTGCTATGAGATGTTCCTAGAATGCGTCATTCCAATGGTATCCCAAGCTTTTAAGATAATGTGTAAGAGAGAATACTCTCCATCTCATTCAATGCAGCTCAATTGCCTTCATACCAAAAAAGAAAAAAAAAAGTAGAAACTTTATCAGACAGAAATATTGCAGTCTTTCTTCTTCAACAAAGGCTCCAATATCTTTAACAAACTATTAATGCTTGATTCTAGCTGTGTAAGTAATAGGTAATTCAACATGAAAAGTTGATTTTGTCCTAGGAATGGGCAAAGGCAGATAAACAGATATCATTTATGTATATCATTAATGTATATTATTCAATACATTAACAGAGTAAGGATACTAAAGAGCACATATGACAGATTCAGCATAAGTATTGTCAAAGTCTGACATGCCTTCATAATTTTTCAAAAATATTATATTATTAGAAAAAAAATTTCTGTAACATGATGAAGATAACCTACAAGACTCTTATTGCATAATATCAATCTAGAAAATTGGAAAATCTTGGAAAAATTATTTTAAAATAAAAATACAAAGATCCCAACAATCACAGCTTGTTATTGACATTGTACTGGTATTAATTAACATAATAAAACAAGTAAAAAAATTAATGCCATAAAAACTGGAAAGGACAAAGAAAGAGCATAATTTTTCCAAGATAAAATGATAAGCTGTTGTAAAATTTGTAAATTATTAGGGAAAAAAAAGAGATTGGCAAGGTATCCAACTGTGAGTCATAAAAGGAAAATCAATACTATTCCAATACACATAAAAGTCCATCTGCTTCCTCATAGTGACATGGATGTAGGGTATAAAATTTTTTTGCTTCTAGCAGATAATTTATTCTATCACTGATTTATTCTATCGTTATAATTCTTGCTTTTATGTGCCATTGGCCTAGTAAATTATATTACTTTCAATTTACTGATTGAATCTCTCAAAGATTATATTTTTTTGTTTGTTTTTAATTCCACTTTAAAAGTTCATGTATATTATTTAAGAATTGGGGTACATAAATATTGTTAAGTTTAGAACAGAATACCTTATAAAACATGCTTTAAAAAAGGATGTTTATTATTACTGTGTTGTCTTTTGTTTTCAACTCAAGTCCTATCATTATATCTTCTGATATCTTCTGATATAACATGTTAACCTATCATCTATAGTAGAGACAGGTTTGCTTTGAGGATACGTGAATTTCACACAGATCTTACCCTTAAGAAAGACAGATTCAAACACTTACAAGAGTAAATATTTATTGTGGAAAATAAGTGTATTGTCTAATGGTTGGCACGCTCTCTAGTCAATTTTTAGATAGAAAAGATGACTTCCTTCACCTGTGATAAGAAATCAAGAAAAGCAATAAGATATCTCAAAGAGTTAACAGTATATTATAAAGGCGATTCAGGGACACACAACATATGAATGTGATCTCAAGACAGGCATACAGTATAAACAAGAGAATTCATAGCCTAGTATTTCCTGGGAGGGTACAGTTCTCTTTGTTGAGGAAGGCGGACATTTTTTGCCTTCAAGGTCTTGAGAACTTAGACAAGAACTTACCAAGAGTGCTCTTATGGGTGGAAGATGATGGCTCTTGGTATAAACTGAGATGGTATTACAGCACTGTAACCAGACAGCAGTGCACCACAGTATGAAGTGAGAAAGTATGAAGTAACAAATAAAGTATAAGGCACGAGCCTGAGACTTACCTGCTATTATGCATTTTAGTCGCGAGAGTGAATGAAAGTAAGAGTAAACCCATTTCAATTACAGGAATAAGTTCATCATGGGTAACTGAAGCTGAATAAGAAGTAAGGGGAGTTATTAAAATTATTTTACCCCGCTGAGGTGAGATGATCAAAAAGTGAATAAATTATTTTCTGTAAAATACAATTTTACAAATACAGAAAGTACAATGTTGTTGGCTGTAAAATACATGAGGCCGAGGGTAAGCTCTTCTGGTCATTATCTTAACTAGAGAGAATAAATACCTACTGATGCAGTTGAGTTACTCAAGCAATGGAAAGAAAGGGAATTAAGAGGCTATGATAATAATGTAAGTTTTTTTCATATTTTAAATAAAGTTTTCATATTTTAATAAAGTTTTTTTCATATTTTTTTAAATCCTCATTTGTAAACCTATAGCAAGCAGTCAGTTCCCTTCATGGAAGATGTTTATAAGGAGTAAAGAAAAGAATTTTACCTTGGATTCAGAAAAAATAGGGCAAAATGAGATACTTCATTTACCTACATCCACTGGATAGTAGACATAATCCTTTTAATGCTTTAAAAATATTGGATTGTCCTTAATATTATATCTATTTCTCCACTGACCTATGGAATGAGCTTTTTGTGGGAAGAGGCTACTGAAAAACAAGTAAACACTTAAACATAAATCCATAATTAGATTTTGAAACATCCTAAAAACCTTTTATTTTTACCAATGTGGAAGGAATACAGGCAGTTTTAAATACCATAAATCACTTTGGGGTTTTAAATAATGTCTAGTAGAAAATAACTCTATTTAAGGTGCTAACATCTAAAAACAATAATCTCAAGTTCATTTATATTTGAAGTGAGTAACATTGTTTACATCTATAAACTGTCACTATCTACTGCATTTTCCATGGTTTATGATATTCCACAACTACTAAAATTTATTTTACAAGCACTGACATTCATAAAATACAGGTATTTACAATTTAGACAAATCAATTTCTGTAATAAAACTAGTCAACGAAAAGAGTTCTTATTTATTTCTATTGAATGGAAAGTAAACACAGAAATAGAAATAGCAAAATGTATCCTTTATTATAGAGAAAACAGTTAAATAAAACTTAATCTCACTGAGAAACTTTCTTGAACTGATTAGCAAATCATTGTTCTTCATTTGGTAGTAAATTCATTTTTGCAGCTCACAGAAAGAAGTTAAATAATTTACCTGAATAAAAATGTCTTCTGAAATTCAAAAAGAGTGCTTCATTATCCATTTCCTTAATTAAAGTGCTGTCCATTCTAGAATGGAGTCATATCTGTGATACATTTTTTTTTTCAAAGAGGAATTTCTACATTTTTATGAACTGGATCATGCTAATTCCTTTACATAATCTTTCTCAATTAACTAAAGCAAATCTATTGTCCTATATTCTTCACATTTCAATAACACGGCAATACCATATCATCTCATTAATCATGTATGTTGTTCTGTTATTCATCTATTCATTGGTTTCATTAAATAAATTATAATTTCCTTGAATATGGAACCTGACTTTTCATTTGATTTTTTTCCAGTATTTATTTCAAGTTGAGAAGAAATAATTATGTAGTAAATTGATTAAAACATGTGATTAAAGAGAAGTACACATATGAGTAGAAAGCTAGTAAATCTTATCTTCCCATATGAACCATGTTATTGAAGTCTGTATTGCTTAACTTCCTGTATTGTTGCAAAAAAAGAACAAATAAAACCTATCTCAGATGAAAATATTCAATAACTTTCCCCATTTTAAGTAAATTATTTTCATCATTTGTTGATCTCTTTGAAATATTTGCATTCTTAACACACTTGTTGCTTAAGATAAAATTAATTGATTTTCTAAATATACATTTTGTAATTAAAAATGCATTTGTCTTATAAATAATATAACCTCATTTAAACTGTAGAGAATGCAGAGATTAATTTTAAATTAATGAGATTTAAATTGTTTTCATATTCAACAGCTGCACTGTCATTCATTCTGTAAACCATTCACACAAAAATATATACTATGTATTAAATACAACTCTATATATTTTCCTAAAGATGTCTATTTTACCAGGTTTGAATACAAAACAGCATCATTTAAATATTTAAACAACTTAAACATGTTTTCATTAACTTCAAAATATGATATTATGTTGAAAGTTTAATAAAAATTGTAACAAAAGTCAATGAATAAATCACCTTTTTAATTACTTTCTTCAGAGGTAGTAAGTAAACTCTTTGTTAACTATGAGATTATGGTATATATAAAACACTATAGATTCATTTCATTTATTATAAAATGTTAAGTAGGTACACATAAAACTTTTATGGAATTTCAGCCCAGGCAATGCTTGTTTCTTTATTTCCCTGTATAATGCAGTTCTATGACAAATACCTTAGTTTGCTCAGTAATACTTGAAGATAAACTGCCATTAAGCTAGAAATAGTCACTAAGCATCTACTCTTGTTAACAATGCAACTCTTTATCCACTGTCTATCTTTAAACAAGCATCATTCATATTGAATTGATAATGTAGTTTTGAAACTCCTACCCTCTACCAGAAATTATCTAGCCAAGGCACTAAAGATCAGTTGGGGAATGAAAAAGACAAAGTATTTGTCATATTGAAGGCTAGATTTAGAGGAGGGAGAAACACACACACACACACACACACACACACACACACACACACACACATGCACACCCATACACACGTAAAAAAAACATAAAGAAGCTAAATTCTGATCATGATAAGCCCAGTGATAGAGTATGGAAAGTCAAGTATTAATGTGAGCAAAGAAAACTCTCAGACATGACAACATTTGGGCTAACAAAGGAAAGATAAGTTGGTCACACAAGAGGAAAGGAAGGGAACACCGAAAAGGGAAAATTAAATGGAGTTCTAAAGCAGAAGTGAACATGGCCTATAAAAGGGACAGAAAGAAACCCGAGTGGCTGGACCATAAGGAGGGATAGGAGATGAGATCAAAGGAGCTGGGACATTGAGGCATGTGCTACAACCGACTAATCCTCGTGGAAGCACCAATGCAAGGACCGGCTTCCACAGACAGAGATACAAAGAAGTAAAATGCCTCTCAAATGGAAGCAGGATCTCTTGTGTGAGACAACATTAAATGGCTTGAACAGGCTACAATTACTATGAGTCTATCTAGACCATTAAAGGTGCCGTGTCTCGAAACAAAAGGTATGCAGGCCAAGGCAGATGAAGGTGGGGAGAAGTGCTCCATTCCACAGAGGAATTCAATAGTAAGAGTTCAGAGATGCTGCAGCTTCACCCTACGTCCTCCAGGACTGCTCTGGGCCTCCACTTCCAGCTGGCAGAGGGAATAGGGCACATGAAATCATGAGTGGAAGACATTTTTTTTTTTAATAGGAGAGGAGTGGGAGGGGCATCAGTTACTTATTTCCATTTACCTTCAGTAGTAAAGAACTCAACCATGTGACCACACCTAACAGGAAGGGAGGCCAGGAAATATAATCCAGGAAGGACTGGAAATGATGATGCTTTAACAGACCCTGCCACGGTCCTGGCTTTCTAAATTTTGAGATCATATCACTCTTGTCTATATCAGAAATAATCTGCCTTCCTCATTATTTTGGGAATGGGCAGGGCCAGCAATTGCTTTAATAAATCAGATATCAGCTGTTCTTAGCAGATATCTGCAGTTTATATACCTTTCTTAAAAAGCACTATTTTAAATATTGCTCATCTGATAACTATGGTCGTATTACACTTTTTGATGATAAAAAGAGAATTACAAGCTTGGTACAGAGATACAGTTATTTTTGTTCAGAAATTATAACAACATGTATCTTGAAATCTGAGTTATCAAGAAGATATTTCTTGATCTACTGAAATGACTTCCCTGGAGATTTTATGCTAACCTGATTAAATTTGCATGTACAAAAGAAATGTGTACTTAAAATATAGCTTGACATGATCTTCAGCAACTACTTTGTACCATCTATGAGACTAAATTGAACCAGCCATCAATTCTTGAGAAATTCTTGATTATATTTATTCATTGTCTGATTTTTAATGCATATGAATGAACTTTCCATCAGCATTTCAGAAAGTCAGTGCCCTAGGCTTTCATCTGAAAATACATTATTCTGTATTGTTCTCCAGTTTTAATAAATACACCAGATTGGAGAAATTATCTGTGTCAAATGGTTTCGATGATATTCAATCTAGCCACTCTAGGTATTTTCTGTCTATCTGTAAAAGCCAGACCACACCAACATAAGTTTTCTGAGCTTTATTTTAATAGCACACCTTTGTTTGTTGTCTAAAGAAGTTACGCTATTTAGCCAATGAATTCTGAAACTCATTATCTTTAGAAAGTCTGTAGAATAAACTCATTCTGGACTCTAGATAGAGCCCAGGTGAAGTTTTGTTTTGTTTCGGTGAAAGTATGAAAAGTATAACTTACTTCCCCTTAGGAACTAATGTTCTTTCATCTCAGAGGACGACAGTTCTATGAGTGACCATGTTTCTCCCTTTCTCTTGCCTGCTTTAAAGTAGAGCAAACAAGTAGAGACCCACTAATGGCCTGTCAGTGTGGTCTCCCTTTCCTTATGACTCTTGCTTATATCTATCTTCTGGTAATACTTTGTTTTGATTTATATTTCTTTTTTTAAAAAATGTTTTTATTGTTAACTGTCTCAATGCTTTTGGGGAAAGAATAATATCTGAACAAATAAAAAAATGATGCATTTTCTAAAGATTCACTGAAGCGACTGGTGGTGAGGGGGATTGTTGGACCGGACACCTCGGGTTTCTCACCATCTGCGCATGTCTGCAGGCAACGGCATCACAGATGTGGATGGGCACTCGGTGCTTACTGTTTCCGTTCAAACTGATTTGAAGATTTGCATGGCATGAAAAAATTCCATTGCCATATGACTCTATATGTGTAAAAAGGGATTAAACAAATTTCTGGAGTCGATGAGAAGGCTATCTCTAATTGTGATCGTGCTGCGATGTCCTATCTTACATTAATGTGTAAATGCATGCATATGAGCATGCCCTTGGACTTAAAGATGGGTATCGGCATTTACGTGGCAATTACCTAGAAAGGGGGTGGTGGGTAGTGTAGTATAAGTAACAATACCTGTGTGGTACTTTAAATTTTAAAACTTGCTTTTACATAGAGTATCTCATTTTAATTTTAGGGAGAATAAAGCAAATGAACAAACAAGCAAAATGCATTGGGGTGAAGAAAGAAAAGTACTATTAGTCATCTGAGTTCATAGCTGTGGGATTTGAAGGTTAGAGAGGTTATTAGCTGCTCTAAGTTCCATGGTTAGTTAAAAACGCCATGCTAGATTACAGTGCATAGATACATTGCCTCATTCAAGACCCGTGTATGGTTTCATAATTAAGTTGTTAATTACTTTAGCAGTCTGAATATATAAGAAAGATTAAATCTCGTTGGACTTACTCTGATAATTTTAGTAAATAACAGTGTCAAAATTGTGCTACACTGTTAATATCAGGTCATGGTCCAGAATTAATTTTCGTAATAGTTCCTAAATTTTCAATAAAAGTGTGTGTGTGTGTATGTGTGTGTGTGTGTGTGTGAATATTGGTAACAGAACAATGTGATGTGAACTTTGATGTTGGTTTTTAAAATTATATTATCTAGTTTTATAGATTCCATACTTGGTAATGCCTGTAATTTCAAAGATTCACTGATATAATTACAACTGTCTGCAGCAAGGCTGTACATAGTACTCTCTGCAGCCCTCACTCATCATGAAGTATGTCAAATGCAATGGGCAGCAGAGTGGAGCTGGCTTGTGGAAACTCTCTCCATTTTCTCTATTTCAGTGCTTCCTGTCTTGACCCACAAAAGATATACCAGCATTTTAACTTCACAGTTAAATCATCAAACAATGTTAGCTATTTCACTAATCAAGTTGAGGGAGAAAGGAAACTACTGTCATTTTGTTTTATAAATCTAACTCATAATTTTTCATAAATGAAGAGACACACTGGTATTAATCCAAATGTTCAGAGCAAAGCAAGTATTAAAATAAATCGTTGAAAGAACATTGGAGGTCCAAATTTTATGTAACATAAAAAGCTGATGTTTCTCAGCAAAGTGCTTTCATTAAGAATAAAATTCAAGATCTAAACATGAACAGATTTATATTTACTATATTACATGGAATTTACACTTCAGATGTCTATATCAAATAAAGAACAGTGAATTTTCCATTTTTACAAGATGATCCCTGCTGGAAAAATAAAATTAGAATCAAAATCTCCTCCCAAACCAGAAAACCGCTTCACAAAGAAAGAAACAATTTTTATTATTGAATAGCTATTAAATCGAACGTTATGTGCACCACAGGCACTCCAACAAGAGACCTCAAAGACAGAAAGACAGTCAAGGGGAAGTGTCACATTACAAAGTTGTTCTCAGGACAATAACTAGTCCTCGAGGGGACTTGGCAGCAGCATTCGTCACATAAAGTTTATCCCAGATTCACCTGGTCTTTAGGGTGGCCATCTGTATTAGGAAATTTGCTTAACTCAAAAGAAAATAAATGTCTAACCTCTTTATGATGGGAGATGGTTTGGCATTTTGGAGCAAAGCACCCACTAAAGTTAGGCTCTTATCTTCTCCCCAAAATTGGGAATCAGAGGCCCTATTTTCATAGATGATTATATTCCAAGGAGATGGTCCTGGGCCCTGAAAAAGACATTAAAGTGGCAAGAGGCTAATTTAGCTTTTATTATGAACTACTATTTGCCATTGTAACTACTAGTAACTTTATTAAGTATTCAAATCTTGGTGGGGTGATGATGGGAGGAAGGAGGCAACATCAACAGTATCAGTGATGAGACTTTGAACAGGCAGCTGCTCTTTTATTATTAAATAATATGCTTTCCTCTGAGACTCTGCCTTAAAGACTCCATTTTAGCCTATTAAGCTATCAAGAGGATCTGATTTTTCTATTATCTCCTTTGCCACCTTGCAGTTTGTTTACATATGCATGTATGCATATGCATTCAGCATTCATGAATAAAATTCAGTGTCTCTTTATTATCCAGAGAGCAGGAAAACTTGCACTGAGCTTGCAGTATTAAGCCCAAACATTATAGAAATTCATATTATATTTTTAAATGAGTCCTTGTTTGCTTTACATTTATAATTCAGTTACTTTGAAAAGTTAAGTCTACTGTGGTAAAAGTTTGTTATTTCATAATTAAATTGCATGAACTATGTACTAAAAAGTTTAGATTTTCATGAAACCTGAAGGAACGGGACTTCTGCTTAAGAAGACCTAGATCAGTTACATTGTAAAGATGCCTCAATATCTTCATTTATATGTTTGCATGTGTAAGATATTAATGGGGTAATAATAATGTACACATTTTTGAAAAACTCATGTTTGCACATAATTAATGTCTCTATGATGCCCTCTGTTATTTCAATATAGTATTTTATTGTTTCATAAAGGACAATCTTTTTGAGCCTTTACTTTTCATGATTCTTGCTATGTCCTTTAAACTTTGAGTTATTTACTGATGTTGATGAAATTTTTCTTCTAATTTTAAATTACACGTAGCACTATGATAAAGATGTGTAGGCACACTGCCTCAGTTTGAGTCCTGGCTACAATAATTATCGGCTACATGACCTTGAACAAGACACATAAATTTTTTTTATGTCTTGGCTTCTTCATCTCTAAAATAAGTACACTAACAGTAATTTCCTCGCCAGTAGTCATGAGGCCTCAATGAGTCAATACATGTAGACGGGACAGCATGGTGCCGTGAATTGGGAGTTTGTGGATTTGTGTTCCAGTTTCTATTTTGCGAGTAACTCCTAAATAGTTTTATGTACATGGTCCTACCCTCTGTTTCTGAAGTTCTTTTCTTTCCTTTAAAACAACAACAAACAAAACGAAAATAAAACTCTGGCAATCTCATATTCTTTCATTCTAATTGGCTATGGATTAGAGCTTTCTTTACTTTGGCTCAAAGACAATATGAAACAATTCTTTTTTTTTTTTTTAATTGCATAGCGTGGCTGAAGTTTCTCATAAATTGCTGATATCCTGTCAACATACAGATTATATTAAGATGCCCACATATCATTTCATGTATTCTTAAAGTGGTAGTTTTAAAACATGTTTGACTATATAACACTTTATTCATGACTTCGTAGGCAGACACCCAAAATTTAGAAGGGAGAGAACAAGCCCACATTCACACTGTAAATACACCTCCTATACCAATATACAGAGGTTCCCTTTAATGGAACTCTAAAGAACTCATTGTTCTGTAGAATTTAGTTTAAAAATGTGCTTTGGATCAAGTGAAAGAATTACTAATCATCAAGAATCTTACCTCTTTTTTTTTTTTATCTTGTTTTGTTACTTGCTGCTACCAAATAAACAGCCATAGCTTTTGTAGTTATTTTAATAGTAACATTAATTAGTATGGTAAGACGATACTATTAATTAGAATTACAAAACTCAGAAAAATAAACCCTGCAGGGGAGTCGATCAGTAATGCCATGTTTTGCTGGAATGGTACAAAACAGAAGGAGCAGACTATAAAGTAATAGATCAGAATTCTAAAACTGACGTTCTACCAGCTATTTGTTTTTGGTATGTGAAACAAATGAAGTCTACTCCATCAGTTCAATAACATTTGTATTAAATGAAAGTCTCTGCCCATCTCAGACCCCAGCAGAAAATATTTTCAGTTTAGATTAACCAGCTCCTAAAACAATCCTTTGCAGGTGGGAGGGAAGCAAGATGCATGTGGATACGTTCAGACTCAGTGATTAATGTGTTTGAAAATATTTTTTCTGTATTAAGTTTACTATTTAGGAGGCTCTCTGTTGTCAACTTTTCTCCTAATCTCTTGTTCTTCTTTCCCAATCACATGGCTATTTATATTTTCTTTCTAGTCCCTTTTGTGGAGTTGTATCCCAAGCCTCAAAATCTATTTAGAGCCCTTGGTAATAAATTTTCTCGATTTCTTGCTATAATTTACATCATACTTTTTTTTTAGATAATGCAACCCTTGGTTGACCTCACAGATTGCACAGACCTTGTCAGCTTACAATCTCTTATTTATTTATTTATTTATTTATTTATTATTATTATTTTTTTTTATGTCTATAGCACCTGGTCTTCCTATGGTGGTCTCCCAACCAAGTACTAACCAGGCCCGACCCTGCTTAGCTTCCGAGATCAGATGGGATCAGGCTTGTTCAGGGTGGTGTGGTTGTAGACACATCATTTCTTATGATCCAATTAAAGTATCTCAAGATACAGCTTCTATTAAAGGATTACTGTGGACATGCCTCACTCCCTTAGAACACATCCATTTATGTAGGAACTATGGGTACAAATCAAGCTCCAGCTTGCAACACCCTTTAAATATTATAATGGAAAATTCTGGTAGGTGATAGCTGTTGACATCTCTGTCTCTCTGATCCCAGGTTTTCACCTTATAAGATGGCCCATGTCCTTAAAAACTCAGTATGCGTCACGGTGGTCTTAGCTTTGATAGAAAATGATCTAACTCATGAGTTTATTATGAACCTATGTGGAATCACTTTTTAAATATAAAATGGTGCATAATAACATTTAGTTTGATTTAATATAGAATTTATAAAAGTAAGTTCGATGATACTGTACAACTAAAGAGAAAATTGAAACCTACATGATGTTTTTCTCATAAAGTTAGTAAAACAGTCATATTGACAATTTGGTAGCAGCAACAGTCAGATAAAATATCCATGTAATAACTCGGGACGTCATATTCATTTTACATTCAAGTGACATTCCTCTTTTGGCAGAAGGTAGTTTTTCTGATATAACTTCAGGGTCTGAAAATAATGGTTAACCTCCAGATAGATTAAGCACACATCCAGGATGGCAGGCGATGACTGAATCTCACACATTAGATGTTTTCAGTCACACTCTACACATGAGTGATTTCACAGCACATCATATTCATAGGTAGTAACTGCACTTTTTTAATACAAAGGACATAGGCATATACTTTTTTTGTCTTGCATCATGATAGAAAATTCCATAACATTAAAACTAATTTTAACAATCCCTCACATTGCAAAAATGACATATTACATGATGGTAATAGGACAAAGAATGGTTGAGCCAGAAAACAAATTGGTCATGGTTTTAGTATTGTCTTCCAGGCCCAGTTCACCTTCCCTTAAGCCATTGCTTAGTGCTCAGTGAACAAACTTAATAAATATTCTTCACCTTCTCTTTCAAATCATGAAGAATCTTGAATAGACAGCATCTTCAAGGATGAATGAAGTTTAATAGGGTTTAAAGTGTCTCTAGAATTTAAGACAGAGTTATTCATTTGTTTTGCATGCTCTGACACCTAAATATTTTATGGAGCACATCAAGTGTGTGTGTGTGTGTGTGTGTGTGTGTGTCTGCGTGTTAATACGGGGACAGGTATAGTATGAGATAATTTGGTAAGACAAAATGATCAATACATCAGCCAACTTCAATTTACAGTGCGTGCCTTACAGTCTTGGTCTGACCAAATATCTATATACCTGCTAAATCTTATAATATAAACAAATTAAACAAAGATACAACACAATGTGAATATAGTTCAGTAAACCTTAGTTTGTTAACATTCATTGACTATTCGATTTAGATTATTGTTTAAATCTAATGTGGAGGAGCTTTTAGAACATTTATACTTATTCTCTTTGGCCTTTTTGTTTTAAATGTTTCAGTACTTTAAGATCCAATGACCTGGACATTTTTTTTTTCTATTTCTGAACAAATAAGACTTCGAAGATGGATTGCAATGTCAGAATTGTCCAGAATTGTGTGGCCAGGTGTCCATTCATAGTGCGTAATCAGCAAGCCATTCATTCCATTAAATGTGGAATGAAATAGAAAAGGCAGAGAAGAGATTGCACCCCCTCTTGCTCTAAGCCTCGGGTCAGTAGCTCACACCACTATACAAAGATCTCCCGTATCTCACAGATCATTGTACAAGAACCTTCTTGATTTTGGATTTTCAGAGACTTATTGGATATAAGACCCTGAGTAAGAAAGTAAAATGTAAACTAAAGAATTTAGCCAAATACAAAGCCCAACACAACAATACTTGGGGATAATTAAAAATCAAACCACTATATAGCCAAACTTCAGTTAAATATTAAGAATTCAACTAGTTATTGGTACACAATAATGATAATCTTAATGCTTTAGAATTATTGTTTACCCTATCCATAATTAAAGCTAAATACTTAAATATCCCTAGCTTCAGTTACAAAAATACAGTAAAGTATGCATGTCATTCAAAAAATATACTGCTTAAAACTGAGAATTGGTCAAATCTGAGAAGAAACATTTGGCTTAAGACAAATGGTAATGCCAAAGCACATATAGTAGCTGAGAAAAAAGTTATGGATGCTGCCTCTAACCACCCATTGTTAAAACTGCAAATGGTGCGATCAGGAAATCAAACCTGGTTTTCTGATCTGTGAAGTCCACAGTTTGCAAAATTATTTTTTTTTTAATTTGCTTTCCTAATAGAGGGACAATCTTTTATTTGGAAAATATTTAGTATATTTTATATGGGGCCAAATTTGTTCAAGAGTTAATACAGTCATTGTACAGAAGTGTGCTTAAATGAAATATATCGAATGAAGCCAGCACAGTATTATATTGTGCGAGTTTCAAAAATAAAATATTCATGTGGGAAATTAGACATATATACATGAAGAATTCTGAGAGAAAGAAGACGTGTTTTGCAGTTTAGGAAAAAGAGTAGTTAATATTAGATTTAATTGATTAGGGAAATAATACGGCAGAACAGATTGCTGAGAATTGGTAAAAATTAAAACTATATATATATATATTAAAAAAAGGTAATTTAGATCCATTTAACTGAGATGTTGTTACTGCTTATCTTATGTTCCCATACAAACTCAAGTAAAAAACAACATTCCTGAATAAATTTATTTTTGATTTCTTTCAATCTTATACCATATTGTGCTTACTTTTGATACTGTTTCCTTTTTTTCCCTTCCTAGTAGGCTATATTGGCTTGTTGGAATAAAACTCTACCCCTCTAAATCATTTTCTAAAAATACATTTTCTTCCTTTTTGAAGTTGATTTCTATCATTTTTTTCCTTTGGACAACTCTCATTCCAAGAACCTAACTTTTTCAAGTCTAATTATAGCAGCCTGGCAGACTTGTTTCTCAGAGAATGCATTACTGAATTTGCTGCAGAAACAAATAAACAACAAATCTGCAGAAATTATGGAGTTGTAGAACAACGCCTTAGTATCTCACAATTGATTTTGTTTTTATTGTACATGTCTCTGTAGGAAATATAGAAAGACGCCTATTACGGCCTCAGTTAATAACTTTCTCTTCTCAGTATTGTTAGGAGGTATTTTTTTATTTCATGATAAAATGAAAAACGATAGCTTTAGGATAGAAGTAAAGATATTGTTTAAAACAATAAAATTTTAATGGAATTCTGTGTAGGCAAATGGGATGAGATCATATAACTGCTCCAACTTTAATATTTCTATTATGTATCTGAATCAAACAATAGACTTTTCTCTGTCCCACACAAAAGAGCAATCTTGGGTAAAAGCAAATTTGGTCATCTTTTTTAACATATTTTACTTAACAGTATCCAGGTTTCAAAAGGAGAATGTAATACATTTATTATATTAATCACATTTATATAATCTCAACAGAAATATTTTATCTCTGGTCATATTCAGGATTGCATCTAAGGAATCAGAAAATAAATTTAGGAGAATTAGTTCAAGAGCAATAGTACAATACATATTTAGTGAAATATGATTTTCAGGAACTGGTACAGATGCCAGATTAACCTGAACACACACACACACACACACACACACACACTTTCAGCAAAGTATTTAAGATAAACAGGTGTGCATTTGACAGTAATTCAATTAGATAAAAAAATCAGAAAACATAAGGCTACCAATGAATTTTCTTTTTCTTTCAGTCTGTTATGCTGAATATAAAATACTTAATTTCTGTAGACTGCATAATAAGGGATAAAGAATAAATAATATGTCATTGGTTAAATAGTGCTTCATTGCTGCATACTAAAAATTTTCACATTAAAGTCAATATAAATTGTGGCATAAGTAAATATTTATATTATAAATAGTAAGAAGATAAAATTAATTACATAAAAAATAATAAGGAAACTGCAAGCATATAGCTATGCACAAAAAGTCATTGTCCAATAGAAAATTTTAAAAATATATTGTCAAAACAATTATAGACTTTAATTATATTTAATTCTTTAGGATACTAAATTTCACTATACACACACACACACACACTCTTACTTACAGCTCCAAATGTATAAGCAAATCTGTTTTAATTTGTTTTAGCTACTTTATTCATACAAATAAAGCAGTGACTGGAGCAATGTGTTCACAATTTCTGTTTTCCTAGAAAAACAATTGTTTACTAAAGTAAGATATATGAGATATTTCAAGTATTATAAATTATAGTTTGTATACAATCAAGCCATATATTCATTCAGGCAAAAAAAAAATAGATTCTATATTATGTGGCTGGCTCTCTTACAGAGATTAGAGATGAGATTAAAAATAGGCAAAAACACTCTTTTTATTGAGCTTACTATTTAATGGGTGGAGATAGATGCTAGACAAGGTAAACTAGTAAAATATATAGTATGTTAGGTGGCGACCAATGCTATGCAGAAAAAGTCTATGACGAATGGAGGGTAGGGGGTGCTGATGCTGGGGAGTGTCACTGTCAGCTGGGTATCTGGCAGGGCCTCTTAGAAATGAGGGAGAAACTCTGAAACATCTAGGGTAAGAATGTTCCCAGAAGGACAAATCACTTCATATTCTCATTAACAAAGAATAGAAAAATGCTAGTTCTTTAAATGCGCTGTGAAATAAATTATGTATAATCTTTTTTAAGTGGAAAGTATATTTGCCTTTTAATATAGAACAAGAAAAATCAAAATGTTCTAATTTAATTTCTTAGGCCTTTGATATACATTAGCATATAATATTTTTTCATAAATTCCATAAGGCAAATAACAACACTCTTCTGGTAAAAAAAAAAAAAATTAGAAGAGTATGTGGAAAAGCCAATAATTGACTAATGGACATCATGCCTACACTAAATCCATTAAACTCTTACTTATGCAGTAACTACATTATGGTTTATATGTTAGAACATTTAAATAATATTGTATTTTCAATGAAAATAGCATCTAGCTGGCAATCCATTACACATTTTAAGTTTCACATTATATTTTTGACCAGGGATGTAGTCTTCGATGATATATTTTTGAGGACCCTGTGACAGTTTTCTGAATGGTATTTGTCAATCCAGGTAATCCATTAAAATGGTTTATTTCCTCTTTGCTTAACAACAAAAATAAACTTTTTAAAAATATTAATTTTACAGTGTCATGAAGAGATATTTAGAAAACACATTATTTGAAATATCAATAGAGCTGCTTAGAGATTAATGCACTTGTCATTGCAAAAGCCTACAATTTTTGATTAATTTTTCAGTGCTCTAAAAAGATATGTAGATATTTTCTTTGCAGCATGTGTACTGTTTAGAACAGTTATTGGATTACTTCAGAACACTATTTGTTAATGCTAAAAAAAGAAGCATTTTGATTAGATATATTGAAACTTATTTTGAAAGACAACTGATAAGGCAATACTTTCATTTTGTTTTTACTCTTATTCCTTTGAAAATGTTGTAAATTTATTAAAGTGTAACAAAATAACAGATTTTTTTTTCATAAAGTTGAGAGGCCTTTACCCTAGTTCTAGTGAGCTGGAGGAATAACAAATGTATTCCTTTCTTTCAATAAAAAATATCAAAGATACACTATATGTTGGGATTTTATATTAATAAGAAAATATTGTGCAAAGTTAGATAAGTAGATAGATGACAGATGATAGGCAGACGATAGATGATAGATGATAGATAGATAGATAGATAGATAGATAGCTGGATGATAGTATTATCAACTAGTCTCTCCATATATTACCATACATGCCCACTAAATTAAAATTTATGAACCATATCACATATTCAATCATCGAACAAATTATTTTTGAGCATCTGTTTACTTCTGTAATCTGCTTACAATAACTATGGTTAACATTTTATAGGTTTTTCTTGGTTGTGTGTCTTTGAATATATGTGATTATAGTTTGTTTTGTTTTTAACTTCATGAAAATGAAATAATAGATGCTTTTTGTTTTTTGTTTTTTTTTGAGATTTGCCATCAAGGAGATTATATTCAATCTAGTAAAAATCATATACAAAGAATTCTCATTGATAAACGTGGATGTGTTCTATAAAGTCAGTGGGGGCAGTGAATACTTAACCACTACTCAGAAGTAACACAGAATTAGGTTCAAGCCAGCCTCTGGCCACATTTCTGTCAATGTATCAATAACATACAGCCTATTTTATGTGTTTTCTTTTTAAAAGCACCTTATTTAATATATATTGTTGTTCTCTACCTACAACATAGTATACTTCTGCACTATGCTTGAGGGTCATTTAAAACAGGAAAATCACCAACCAAAACAAAACAAAACAAAACAAAACAAAACACAAAAATGTGAAAAACGTGGCTCTAAAAATACTATGAAAATGACACTCATTTACAGTATGAAAGTTGAAACAAAAGTCAGAGCACAGCATTGTTGACTTCAGCTGGGAAGTGCACAGCAGGTGACAAATGTCCTCCTCTCTGCATATGTCCAGCTGTGACCACAAGGATGCCTTGGGTATTGACTTTGGGATCACGAAATAAATTTTAATAAGTAGGTGAAATCTCAAATACAGAATCCTTGAATAATGAGGCCTGGCCATACTATGTTAGAACATCTTAACTGCTGGAGAAAAAATTTTTAAAAAGCAAAACAGAATAGAAAAGCTTTTTCGCTTCCTATGCATATTACTTTCCACATAACTTTGTGGAAATATATACATTTCAATGACAGAAATTAATACCATTTATGCAGTGATAGATATTAAACAAAATCATAAAAATATTTATTTCACTTTGCCTGCTTCAAACACTCTAATCCTTTGACGATTCTCTCTTTCCCAAAATAGTTTTATTTTTTGCATTCAAAGCCCTTCCACCCTCACCTTCACTCATGTTCCAGGTGACACGGATAAGCTACCAATGACAAAAACATTTATTTCTCTAGTTACGATGCTCCCCTGAACTTGAAATTCAGTTATTCTACTCACTCTTTCCCCTTTCATGTTTTTTATTTGGATATCTACTGGGAAATTCAGACCTAATGTCTCCAGTCACCTCACTTCACCTCTACCACATCTGGGCCCCAGCTTTCTGCTCCCTGCTTGTGCATCACGGTAAGCTGCAGCGTTATTCACCCAGGAAGGAGCTCACTCCAGACCTGATGATCTTTGATTTTCCCTTCTCCTGGACTCCAAGTCATCATCAAATAGTGTCCACTCGACCTTCAAAATGCAGCCTTGACTGCGCAGCCTCTCAATTCAGGGGGTTGTTGTATACAACTCTTTCTCTGATATGATCCTTTGAGAGTGCAAAACTCTCCTACGGCTTCTCACTGAATTTAAAATAAGGCGCAAACTCCTGCAGTGCCACGTGTGCATCTGACACAGGAGCTTTGCTCTTAAGATCTTGTTTGCCAGAGAAAATCTTCCCACCTGGTGCTTCCTCAGAGGTGCCATTCAAAACTATCCCAGGTGAGATAGCAGTGCTCGCTGCATCCTACCTTTTTATTCACCCTTTCTTCTAGTTCTCATTCATTCCACCCTCAGATCCTACTCCCTTCCCCAAGTGCTCAGATTTGTTATCCTGACTTCTATTTAACACACACACACACACACACACACACACACACACACACACACTCACTCACATGCCCTTTGTTGTAGTTACTTTTATTCATTTCTAGCCTTCCCATCTAAAAAAGTTGTGAACACTGCGAGTTTTGCTCATTTACTGCAAAATACTATTATCAGAATAGTATTTTACCTATAGTACACATATAATAAATAATTGTTAGAAGAATAGGAGAGAAAAGCAATGAAATGAGGGAAGAAATAAAGATAGTAAAAGAAGAAATGCATTGCAAAATATGAGTCCAGGGTGTGATAATGTTTTTCAAGGTCCAGCCTCATTCCGCTATCCATCTGTTGACAAAACTCAAACAACAAAAGGAGTCTTTGCTGAATTATCATAGCGGGAATTATCCAAAAAGGACACTTACAGTAAGAAAAGGCTATTTCATGAGGCATGTGGAAATCTGTAGAAGCAGTTTGGTGTCACGTGGGGATGGGGACCTCTGGCATCCAGTGTACTTGGGCCAGGGCCATTAAGTACTCTGCACCGTGCATAAATGGACCTTGTCGTGCACATACTTAAATAAAATTATACATACATGAAAAAAAAACTTATTTATCTTAAAAACTTATCTCAGCCTAGAATTAAAATCTTTTGCATAAACACAATTTTGGGGGGAAACGTATTTTATTCATGAAATTCTTCAATAATGTAACAATTGTGTAGTAGAGAAAATAATATTTTTTGAAAAATAAAAAATTGTTCAGTATTTCCAAAAATTCACATCACCAATGGCAATGTCACTCTCATTACAGTTGTCTATTCAATGTAACACGAGGGTCTCAGGCTTCCTCACTATGTATTCTCCCAAAAGAAGACCCAGGAATCTGATTATTAATGTGTTATTTTTAACTTAAATTTGCTTTTATATTTCATTTTATAATGAGTTAGGGCATCGGATTATTTTTGTAGCTGCCTGTGAAGTTAGGGTGCAGTCCTCTGGTTATCAGGGCACAGGAAGAGATTTGTTTCAGTATATGTGGGTGTAGGTCTGGCAGGACTGAGAACGGACCGTCTGTCTGGCTTGTTAAAGCTCGTGCATTTCTATTTATTTGTTGTTCCCCATCAGATACATCTCAGCTCCCCACTGTTCTGCAAGTGAATATGATGATAACAACCAATCATGGCCCCGTTGAAGTTCTCTTGCCAATCACTTCCCGTTTCCCTTTCCTAATCCTCCCTCTGTGAGTGAAGTACTGAGGGCTCTGAAGACAAAAGAGATGCCTCATCCAAGACCTCAAGGTGGATTGTCATGAGGCAGGGCTGTTTCTTGTCTGTATTCCTCTTTTCAGACATGGACACTACTTTTATGCTCTGTAGCATATTCCATAGTGCATTATGCAGAAATATTCCAAAAAAACATCACTCATTGTCCCTCATAGCAAACAAATGGGGACGTAGGTTATGGTAATTCCCACTCACACGGAAATGACAGTCCCATGCCACGGGGAGTGGAGGCTGGTGCACGCTCCACGCTTGGAGGCTTCTGGCCTGGGTCCCTGGCCTGCCGTCCTGGCACACCAGAGAGGGTAGCCTCTGGTGCCCTGGCCCGGGCAGATGGTAGGCACTGTGCACGTGCTGTATGCAGTAGGTGCCCATAACGCCTTTAACATTTTTATCGTAATGAACTTAGTCAAGAAAGCAAACTCAGTTCAATAATGTGTTTTCAATAAATTTAAAATTATCCACTCTGAGTGTAAAATTCAAAGAATTCAGTAAAGTAGGTACATTTTCAAATTAAGTGGTTGATGTGTTAAAATGTTTTTTATCAGTTCTATTTAAAGGAATGTTATAGTTTTAACTATGTATGTGACATACTGTCAAGAGCGGTTAATTTCCTTAAAGATGAAAGTATCAACTCATAAACAGCTGCATTTAGAACTCAATTTTCAAAATTAATTCAAAACAGCCACCATTAGTTATTTCTAGTTGATATATTTTAAATTGTTTTGAATATCATTTTTATAAAAAATCATACTTTTTGTAAATAAATAAACTTCACATTATTATTTTCAGAAATACCAATGGAAAGAAACTGATCTCACTCTGAATTTGTTAGACAAATGCTAAAATTTAAAGGTATAGAGCTGCATGTCTTCTGGTAAAACAAGAAAATTCAGTCCGTAAACTTTTTCAACCTTTCAGTTTGGAAATGTGCCAGAAAATCTCCTGGCAAACAGTAAAGCCTGGATTTGAACGGCCAGCACTCCTTATCTGTTAGTTGAGTTTCCTCTGCATCTTGGAGAACACATTATTATTATTATTATTATTATTATTAATTTTTATTGCAGTCATTCTAATGGATTCATATTACCAAATATAAAGAAAATGACCTGTTGATTACATTTATTAATGGCATTATATATATATACATATATATATATATATATACACACACACACACATACACATATATGTATGTATATATATGTAATACTATTTATATATTAATAGCATGCATTTATATCTATAGATACTTACATTATATCTATATCTATATTATCTGTTAGAGCGATTCTTTTAAAGATAAGCATTCTTAAGTAAATATCTTACGATTATTAGTAATACGGGTAGAGTGTTTACGACATGGTTTAAGCTTGGTAAAGGTACACTTCTCTGTCCTTTAAACTGTTTATCTTGGGAACAGCAAGAAGGGCACTCTGACAGAGCCTCACGAGGACGGAGGCTACATCTACTTCAGCCTTTTAATATCAATATTTTCACATTAAAGCTTGTTAATACCTTAGTGTCCCAGATGTCTTCTGATACATCTTCGCTCAGATACTAATATTTCTTATGAAATTTGGGGAACAATAATTCCGAAAAATTAATTTTTGATAGGTCCATTTATTTTCTGCTGAATTTATTCACAATAATACTTCCAACTGAAGGATGAGAGTAGGCTAGAGGGAACAAAAGAAAGATGAAAGATCCTATATCGTTCTGACCAGGTTCGGTGGCAGGTGACCTCTTGTTCTTTCTCTGATTTCCCATTGTTCCACAAGAGCTTG
Source organism: Macroglossus sobrinus (assembly GCA_004027375.1). NCBI lineage: Eukaryota > Metazoa > Chordata > Mammalia > Chiroptera > Pteropodidae > Macroglossus > Macroglossus sobrinus. Next base: position 223,835 of record PVKZ01001333.1, read on the forward strand.
TGTGGACCCGAACGCAAATTCTTTAGTATCTGTCATGTAGCATTAACAATGCCTTGTCGCTTATGGCATTGGCCTGTGAACAAATGGCAGCTAAAAACTACACAGCTCAAGCTCAAACATGTGTTTTAAATAATGACAGTTTAAATATCAGTTACCTTAAAATATCAAATCCATGCAAATCCTAGATCAGGGAACAGTGTCTGGTGTGGGATAATAACAGATATTCTGAATATGCAAGTGATTATTGATGATTAGGCTCAATTAAAAAGTAGTCCTCAGAAGGCTTTTTTGGAGCCTTATATTAAATATATCTCTTTATTGCTTGTAAAATGGCTGGTTTTGAAGTTTATTTTATCTAATGTTAATATAGACACTAGTTTTTTTATATTTAACATTTGCATGGAATGTATTTTTATAACATTATACTTTGAAATCATTTGTGTCTTTATATTTAAAGCACTTATCTCTTATTGTGAAAAGAATAATTGTATCTGGCTTATTATTACATTATGATTATTATTTTTAAATTGGGCGAATGATCTGAAACTTTTAATTGAATTGTTAATTCTATTTACATCTGACATAATTAGTGTAGTTGGACTTGTGTCCACCATTCTTCTGTCATCTATCTATATCACCTATCATCTAGCCATCATCTATTTACCTATTTATATCTTTTATTCTTTATTTCTTTTGCTGTTTACCTTCTTTTCTTCCTTTTGATCGACTTTTTTTTTTTAACATTCCACTTAAATTTTTTTCTGCTCTATCATTCTGTATCTGTTTCCTGGCTGCTCCTGGGATTATATTATATATCCTTAACTTAATCAGAGTATAGAGTTAATATTTTAATGTTTTATGCAAATTGTGAGCAACTTGTAATAATATTATTTCATTTACTTTAAATTTGTTGTGTTGTGGCCATATATTTTACATCTATGAATGTAAAAATCCTAACAATAAATTATTAGATTTTTCCATTAAATTATCAGTTGTATATTAATTAAAGAAAAAAAGTTAATATTTCTTATTTATCCAGTATATTTATCCATCTAGGATCTTTATTCTGTCCTGTGATCAGTTCCATCTGGAGTCATAAACTTTATCTGAAAATTTCCCATAATAACTTTTGTGATGCAGGTCTTTGATGACAAATTATTTTAGCTTTAATTTTCTAAAAAATATTTTCAAAGCCTTCATTTTTAAAAACATTTTGGCTGAATACAGCATTATTGTTTTGTTTGTTCATGTTATACTTTCCTTTAAAATGTTGTTCTATTGTGTGCTAGCATTCATTTTTTTCTGATTCTCATTTTGTGAGAATTTTGTTGTTAGCTATATCATTATTCCTCTGAATATAATGTGCCACTTTTTCTCTGGTTGCTTTCAAATGTTTATTTTTATCTCTTCTATTAAGCAATTTAATTATAATAAGTCTAGGTGTGATTTTATTTTCATTTAGCCTGCTTTAAACTAACATATACGTGTTTTGCTTCATTTTTTGGACGTCTTCATTGTTTCTCTCATGTATTTTCTCCTGCCTCTCCCAGTAATCTAATTACACATATAACAGACCTACTATATACTGACATCCAATTTATTTATTTTAACCTGTTTTTCTCTTTGTGCTTGATACTAAATACTTTTATTGATCTATCTATGAGGTCACTAACACTTTGACATCTTGAATATCCTGTTAGTCACATCCAATCAATTTTAATTTCTTCAAGTTTCTACTTAGTTGTATTAAAAAAAAATTCTGTTTTTTCACCTAAGATTTTTTTCTTCTTTGAGTATTTGAACATATTTACAATAATTCCTTTAAAACCCCTGCCTGCTAATTTCCAACTTTAGTTTATCTTGGGGTGTCTTTATTCATTTTTTTACTGTTCATGGATCATATTTTCTTACTCCATCATACATCAAGACATTTTTTATAGCTAACTAGACATTTTAGATGATATACTATTGAGATTCTTGGTCCTTTTATTTTTCACTGAAGAGAATTGATTTCTGTTCAAATAGACAGCCAGGCTTTTGGCTAATTACCTTTAACAGGAAGAACCTTGAATTTAGAGCTTTTAGTGTTTCAGTTTTGTTCTCAGTCTTTGGTTGAATACATAGATTTGTAATGAAGTCTTGAGCTACAAGGCAAAGTCCTACTATGGTTTCACTAGAAAGACTGACTGATGTGTTTCCCAAGACCCTCTACATTGAAAACATTCAAACTTGTAATTCTCTCCTTTGCACTGAACAGTTGCTAAACTTCTATTCAACTTATTCATGCTTTGAGATGTAGTTTTATACTGAGCTCCACAGCATCTCATTCTGGGTTCAGTCAAGGATTTGAAGGGAGATTATAAATAGATTTCAATTTTTAATATATTTTTGTGAACTCAACTATTTAAATGAAGATTGAATAGATATTAAAATGTGATTTCTAAAGATTTATTTTATAATATTTTTAAGAAATATCCCCCTTAAAATTATCATTATTTATCTATGTGTATCTATATGTGCATAAACACATATATATGCATATATATATTCCTCATGATCCTTAATATTTATATAACTATCTGCTATTTTCAACATGATTAAGATATCTGAAGAAAATTCTCTGGAAATCTATCTCTTCTTATATTTTTAAAATGAAAATAACTAATAATAAATAGAGAAATAAAACTGCAAGAGAATAAGAATCACACACACACACACACACACACACATACATATATACACACACATATATATATATATTTTCCTTAAACTCACTAATTTAAAATCATAACACTAATTTTAAAAGTTACATATGTAAAATAATAAATTTGTGAGAACCTTTATTTTTTCAAGTTCCAATCTAGATAGTATATGGCTCCAGCCAGTAGCCTTCGATTGTCTATTACATATAATGAAAGTTGATATTGATTGTCCCCTAATATCCAAATCGCTATACCTATATATTCTTTCTTAACAAGTTCTTTAGGGCTCAAATGTATTTTCATATTTACACACACACACACACACACACACACACACACACACACACACACACACGATTATTGTTTTTACAGTCCCAGAAAAAAAAAGAACGTATTTTTTTTTTCCATCTGTAGTTAGATATTAGTACTAATAGTTCTAAAAACTGGTAAGATTCCTAAAAACTGGTAAGATTCCTGGGAAAGTTCCATTTAACCTCTCAAATATAGCACCTTGAACATGTTTCTGGCATCCTGGTATGGAAAGAGGATGATATTTATGATACTTGCAAGAATCCTTATGATCTGGGTAAATCATTCTCAAGTAGGGAGAAAAAAATATTACGGGCATTTATCAATTAGTAAAAACTATCAACTTCTGCATTTCTCAGACTCACTTCCTATTTTCTTCAGATCCCTTTAAATGATGCACCCCTTTCCTTTCTGCTGTATTAATATTTTTTCTTCTTATACAAGTTGATCTTTCATACAGATTATTTTTTTTTGCTAGAGAAGTAATAAGAGGTGAAATCCCAAACTCAGAAGTCCTGCTTTTGTGGCCACTATTGCATGAGGAAGTCATCTAATGCTGTCCACAGGCTTCCTATAGTACATGGGTCAAGACTAATCTACTTTTAATTGTTTTATTTACCTCACAATCTTCATTTGGTTACAAAACATAAAAAAATAAAAGCTACTAAGTTTTTCAAGTCTACAGATATGATATATTCTATTTAAAAAATTAACAAAAACAAGATGTGGAAATAAAGAAACAAAGAGAACTACGTAATGATAACAAAAAGAAACACAGAAACAAAATAATAATAGTAATAATAAGAAGAATAATTAGCAATCAGGGACAATGTAAACAGGTACATTATCAAAGAGACTTCCCCTCAAATTATATGTGAATAAGATAATACAAAGCTAAAAAGTTAGGCAAATCATCATTTTCTAAAGGAGACTTACCAGCTCATGCAATTACAACAAACTAACCAACCAAAGCCAATTAATAAAGTCTATTAAGATTTGTTTCAGGCAGATGATTTTAATGATTTTAATAAACTCACGATACATATGGAATGTTCTCTCATTTCCTAAATATGAAACAATTTCTAATGCTTCGATTCTTACATTCACTCGTCATTTCTAGTTGCACACACTTGTATTTATAAACTCTTCTATGAGAAATCCGTTAGGCATGAATATTTATTTCCTTCATTATCTTTTCTTTTAAAAAATACTTAACATCTATGGCATTAGACTCTTAATATGTTATGGTAGATTTGATTTAATGAGAAATTAGATATTGTTTAAATGTATTTAGTATGTATTTACTTATCATCTTGGTTATTTAAAAAACAAAATAAAAAAATTCTCAGATATAATTTCCTAATGTAGACGAGTATTATTGAGGTTCTTGACATTTATATTAACTAATAGATATCTATAATTGGATAACTCAAATACAGACAAAAAAGATTCCCTGAAGTACTGAATAAAACATTCTCCTGCAAGATGCTATAAAATTTTCCATTTTGGCCGCTATTTATTTCCACACTAACTTCTGATAATCCCTCACATATGCCCTTTTATATTCTTGTGGTTTGACAAGAACACAAAGGACAGCATAGTTGAATTTTATTAGAAGGTGGTTGATCAATAATTCTCCCTTCCTATAGTATAATCCATCTAAAAACAGGTAAATGAGTTTGGTTTCTGATGTGTCCAATTCTCTTTATGAACTAAATACCTAAACTTTGATAAATTTCAGTGCTGCTCCCTGAATAATCAAATGCTGCAAATAAATATTTTGAATAAAACTAGAGCCAAGATTAGAATAATGAATGTCATAGTTATTATATAAAACTGATTTTTAGTTTAAGCAATATTTACAGTAATAAGTATATCTTGTGAATATTCAACAAATGCTTATTTTCCCATACATCTCTTCCTTAGAGTAAAAATTCATAATGTATAAATCATAATCAACTAGCTTTCTTACATAAAAGAAAGTAAAATTCATAAATTGTAGAATCTATACTATTAGTTTTTTAGCTAGCCTTTTCATATTGCATCTAACTACTCACTTTACTGGATCACTCCCTAAATTCTCTTACATTTTGAGACTGGGGCATGATTTTTATTTCCATAATTAATTACAATGACACTTTTAAAACTGTCTTTAAATTTGATAATTAATACATTTTTAAAAACATGAGAAAACAAATAATTGTATTTTTCTCAAAATTTTGATGCAAGACTACTAGTAATCAAAAAATACAATTCATGACAACTCTCCAAATTTTTAAAAATAATCATTAGAAATATCATGCATTCAATGTTTAAAACTGCAAATAGAAGATGAAGTTGACTATCTTTGCTGATGTTTTTTAGGATAATAGCTTAATAAAAAAGTTTTAGTATATTCATTTATAAATTGAGAATACAAACTTCAGGTAGTATTTTTGAAATTAGGTTATGAAAGCTTTGGAATATATAAATTTTGAGTACTGGAAAACATTACTTTAGTCATAATTTTTATTCAACATAAATCATAATTAACAACTATATTAAAAATATGAATCAGAAATCTATGATAAAACTTTCAATTGCACTTCCCTTTGTCATATCAATTATTATTGTATAATAATGATTTATTCTTTACAAAATAAAATGCATATAGAAACATTTATTTATGGAAAACCATAATTCTAGAGTTAAAGAAAATAAAGTGTAACTAAAATTTTTCACCTGAAAGAATATTTAACAAAATCTAAAATTTATCATCTTCTCCTTCCTCTAAGACTGTTTACTGACTTTCATCAGTATTTTATTGCTATTTTGCTTCTACATTTTGCAAATTAGTCATAATTATTACTATTGTTTATAAAGTTTATTCTTGTTCATTGTATAATCAACATAGTTTTACTATTAACCATTACATAATTTGCAGATAAATCATATTTTGATGTTTATAACTTCAAAAAGTAAAATCTCATTATAAAATTATAAAAATGACATAGAAGTTGAATTCTATGCAATCATTTTCTTTCTTGGTTATTCAAACTAAGGCATCTGTAACTAATATAGTACCAAACACGGTAAATATGTAATGAGAATACTTTCTTGGGCTTTAACTTATTCATTTCTGAATTCTAGAATTTAGTTATAGGCAACCATTAGTCCAGGACCATTTTAAGTATTATTATTATTATTTTTTGGATAAGAGAGATAATATAAATTTGTGTTGCAAATCCAAATGAAGACATGTTTATGATAACTTCACATAAATAATTAATTTAGATTCATGACTGTGCAGTATCATTTTTCTTATAGTAATTTAAGATTGAGAGGTGGGACTTGTTTGCTTCCGGAGGGAATAAATCTGTGGGATGTTAGCTATAGGGGTTTGTCTCTGATTTGCCCATCCCCTCAGTTTGGAGCCTCAGGATTTTATTCAGAGACTGAAAAACAAAGAAAACCAAAGCCCATACCAAGTTCTGCAAATTACCTCAAGGTATATGTGGCTTTGGTGTTCTGCCTATTTCTGTGGGTTGCTAACTGTAGGGAAGAAAAATCATTTTCTCTCTACTCTTCTCAGTTCTTGGCTGAAACTTTTATAACAAAAAGACAGCTTAACAAGAGAAAGGCAAATCATATATTAATGCATGCAGCACACAGTGCATGAGAAAACATCATACAAAAGCAGCTCAAAATAATGGCTCAGAATTCCCATTTTATGTCATCAATCAAACAATATATTTGTAGAGAAATGGCAGGGCAAAGGGGTTTGAGCAGGAATAGTAAGTTGTGGAAAAGTAAGTAGGAAGACAAAGGTTTGTTTAACAAGATTTATTTTTATAGATTTCTCAGCCCCAATGTCCTATGTCTGGTAATTAGAAAAAGTTTTCCTTTTTCCTACTACCTTTCACATGCATTTTACCTTCTGCTTTCAGGAAGAAAAGGAGGGTCAGAGTGCCCTTCTTAACATTTGTTATTTCTCAAGTTTCTTTAACTCAAAATAATCAATATGCTGAATGCTTTTGGGTAAGATGCTCAGAAAACCCTTACCGTCTTATCTTAGATTTTAACCAAGTAAATACTCACCATCGAACAATGTCTTCAATGTATTTACTAATAAATATGTATATTTCTTTTTAACTTATATGGCTCCTTTTTAAAAATATTATAGCTGACTATGTTTCTTAAAAAATATATGTAGAATTACCTAGACAACCATATATTAGAAAGAATACCTTTAGTAATGCATAGATATAGTTAGGAAATTTTCCCTACAATAGATAGTTTAAGATTGGGTTTCCAAAATATATAATGTACATACATTAAAATGTTAAAAAATATATGTATGTGTGGATGTATATATGTATGTGTGTGTATGAATATGCAAAAATATATACATATCTTGCAGTGGTAATTTCAACTAACAAATAAGCAATAATATACTTTTTAAAATAACTATTCTAAATACTTGTTATGCTTGATAATCTGATGGTATAAACACCAATACAATGTCAATTTTATATTATATACAAATCTTTTTTCAGAAAATTATAGTTTTTAATATCAGAGCTATTTTTAATTGAATATTCATTAAATTAGAACTTAGAGTGTTTCATAACCATTCTTTTCCCTGTAAATGTTTAAAAATAATAGATTTTGTTGCAATTTATTCATGTGAATAAATCATAATATATTCATAAGAATGACATTCAAAAATGTCCCTTATAACACAAGGTTTTAGGGATTTCTTTTATTATTAAATGAAACACTCTCTTTAGAATATAATGGTCCATGAATACAGCCAACCCACTAAATTTATTCAAGGAAACACAATAGAGCTGATTCTCTGGATGACTGAAAAATTGAATATTATGGATGCTTTAGCAAGTATTCAGAATCAATCATATTGGGTTAGATTCAAAGAAACTATACATACAGAAAATGAATGTCAACGTGTTTGCAGTATTAGTTACAAAAACACTTGTTTATTTGTTCAGTTTATTTCTCAGTGCACATTCTTTTACAATATTCTTTTTATTTTGATTTCTTCTCATTGGTAAATGTTGTTTATTAATAAGCAAAACCGATCTTCTATACTTCTGGGCTATAAAGTATATTATGGAATTTATTGAGAATTATAACTTCTTTGGCTGTTCATCTGTCAATACTAAAATTAATCCCAAGGATTATTTTAACCAATAGGAATAGACCTTTTATTTACTCAGTCTATTCAATTTTAAAAATAAATAACAACCTAGCTTTAGTGTTTAGTATTTTTTTTTTTAAATATGCTAACTAACTGATAGATAAAGGCAATGTTTAGCGATACATTTCAGGTGCATATTCTCTTTTAAAAAATAACAAAGTAAAAAAAGGGAAGAAAAAAAAGAAAAGAAGGAAAGAAGGAAAGGAGGGAGGGAAGGAGAGGGAAAGAGGGAAGGAAAGGAAGAAAAAAGGAAACAAAGAGAAAAGATCCAAGGGCTTTATTTTTGGAGCAGTGAATTCATGGTTTGTTAAAAAGTTTATTTGCAAAATATGACCACATGCAGAGAGTATTTTTGTATTGCAATTTTAAGATTTGAGGACTATTTTAGGAAATTAAAATGTTGCGCAATTAGTTGAATACTTGAGTCGGTAATCTACTATGTATTCACAGATTTAGTACTAAAATATGAAGAATGAGGATAAGGCAGATTAAAAATTTTTTCCATCACCCAAAAAGTATAATAGAGGATATGATATGTCTATATGCAGCCAGCAATGAATAAAAATCCTTTAAAATATATATATGCACATATATATACATATACACATATGTATATATGTGTATATATATACACATATGTATTTTTTTAGAGATCTACCTATCTATCATCCATATATTTAGAGATCTATCTATCTATTACTAATAAATCTTTCCAGCTCCATCCCCTACCATCTTGCCAGTCTTTGGCAAATAATAAACGATATTCTGTTATTTTGAAATAATTTCTCATGGTCCTTTTGAAACAAGTTTTGCTATGAATTTTTGCATTAATTAAAATAGTTTTTTCTGCAGTTTGGGGATAATTAGTGATATTGACATAAAACATAAAGTACAGGTTTGTTCAAATAATGAAAGAAAGGTAAGGTTTTCAGGTTAAGTTTTTTTTTTTTCTAATTTGAATAATGAATAGTTACTTAACAAGAGGAAGATTGGTGTGAAATATCCAAAGCAGAGAAAAATTATCCCCAGTTGGAGTAACATTTTCTTCTCTTCTTTTAATAAATCATGCACCTTCTTATTTTAGGGATTTGGACACATTGTACCTTCTAACTGGAATAGCAAAGAACAGTGTTTTTTTCTTGTCTAACTCCACATCTCTTCTCATATGTTACTTAGTGAAGCCATCCTATCTAAAATTGTAACCTTTCCATCTCAACACTTCTTAAGATCTACTCACTAAATGATAGATAAATCCAATTTTTTTAGCAGTGAATGTCAGATATATTCTTGAAAAAGAATTAAGGAAGGGAAAGAGGGAGGATGAAAGGGAAGGGAGAAGGAAGAAGGAAAGAACAAAGTGAAGGTAAAATAAAAACTTTTTAAAATTTCTAATTCTAAATTTACTTAACAGATAATAATTTGTTAAAATAATAACAATACATTTGACTATGTATGCTTATAACTATATCGTACAGCTATGCTGACATATTCTTGTGTATAAGTGAAATGAAAAATAGCAATGACACAATGAGAGGAAGGAACAAGAATTATTTTGACATTATAAGGTACTTTCACTACCTGTGAATTGTTATAGTGTTATCTGAAAGTGGACTTTGCTTAGTTATAAATACACAATGCAAACTCTAGAGCAACCACTAAAAAAGGGGGAAAATAGGCATAACGATAATGCTAAGAAAGGAGAGAAAAGAAATCATATAAAATGCTCAATTAAAACGATGAAAGGCAGAAAAAGAGGGAAAGATGAAATAAGAATAAAGAACAAGGAAAACAAATAAAAAACTGACAAATATGGTAAATATTAATACAACTGTATCAATAATCACTTTTAATATCAGTGGTCTGAAAGCACCAATAAGCAGACAGAGACTGTGAAAGTGGATCATAACCAAAGATCCAATTGTATATCGTCTAACAGAAACCCATTTTAAGCATAAAGACAAATAAAGATTAAAGTAAACGGATGTAGAAAAATATACCACACTAACACTGATCACAAGAAAGCAGGCACAGCTATATTAAGTTCAGACAGAGCAGACATCAAAGTAAAGAAAGTTATCAGGGCTAAAGAAGGCATTACGTAATGACGAAATAAATAATGTCAATTCTCCAAGAAGGTACAACTATTCTTAACACCATTGAGTTAACAACAGGGTATCAAACTATGTGAGGCAGAAACTGATAGACCAGCAAGGAGAAATAGATGGAGACTTCAACACACTTCCATCAGAATGGGGAGCAAAAGTAGCCATTTTGAAGACACTCTTGGAACATTCTCCAACAAATGTCAACACTCACGGCAGCTACTTTAGCAGAATCTTACCTGAATTGGTGGAAGGACAGTTACCTGACTCTCATCCCTTCTAGCACTGCTGTCTCACCTAAGAGGAGGGAAACAGAAGTCAAAACACATTTCTGGTGGTCTTCAGTCCAACATGTAAAGAACTTAAAGGTCATCACTCTCATTCACACAAGAAAAAATGCTGAACAAACTGAAAATCATCTCTTAGATCCATTAATAGTTGGGGTAATGGTGCAAACCAATGCTTCTCAAATCAGAGAAACAGATAGACAGATACAAAAAATGACAGTTTACCAGAGCAGAATCTCGGAAACAGAAATTTCCATGGAAACCAGTACAGGGAATAAAGAGCTCATCTATAAGTGATGAATTGCTGAAAGTCCAGCGTGACAAGTTTGAGAGACAAAAATTCCAAGGGACATCCAATCTTAGGGGATCCTCATAGTTTTGTGAGTTTTCCCTCCGGGAGGCCTGCCATGTTCTTATGGTGAAAACTGGAGAAAAACCCCTTCTTATTTCCAGCATGGAGAGGAGGAAAGTAACCATTTTGAAGTAAGCCTAGAGCATTTCTTTTTCTTCTTAACAAGGCCTGTTCTCAAGAGGAACTAGTTTATCAGAGCCTAGAGAACCTGGGGGAAGGGCGGTACCCAACTCCAGCCTTAGCTAGCTTTCCTGTCTCAACTAAGGTGGTTAGCTCAGGGCTCAGAAGTATTTCTGCAGGTCAGGGCCCAGGGGAAGAAGCTCACTAAAAGACTGAGATCTAATCACAAGGTTATCATATGCTTTCCCTCCTCCATACTCTAAGACCACATGGATAGCACTCCTGTGTCCTCACAGGAGAACACAGCTGAAAAACTGACTATTTCAGGTCCTATTTTAGAAGTAATCTAGAGGCAAACTCAGATACAACAGGAAGACAAGAGGACATGTTAGCCTCTAAGATTTACAGCAAACAGCAAACACAGCTTCACTTCTTGCCAGATAAACATAACATTTTACACTAAAGGCCTAAGCACCTCAGCCCCCTTTATCCAGTATATCAAATTGAACTCTTAACAAACATTTACAAGGTGCACTAAAAGACAAAGAACCCATTTCGAAGAGAAAGAGCTAAGAACAGAACTTGATACAGCTATGACAGAGATGCAGGAATTATCAGACCAGAAATTTAGAACATATATGATTAATATCTGAAGGCTCTAATGGAAAAAGCGAATGCTCTTCAAGAACAGATGGGTAATATAAACAGAGAGAAGGGTATGCTAAGAAAGAATCACAAAGACACTGCGACAACGATGAAGGACTAATTATTATTTCAGTGACTTAAGTAATAGGTTTTGCTTGAAGTCTTTTGTATGAAAGTTTGTGAATGAGAATTTAATATTTATTCTACGTATCATTTTTACTTTGGAGTAAAATCAAAATTTAGAGTTAAAGGGATTAATTTTTTTTTTGTTTGTAGGTCTTAGCGTTACTAATTAACATTCTTTCTCTTCATACATATATAGATTTTTTTCTATAAAGTTACTAGTTAACATGTTTTCTCTTTATGCAAATATGCATTTTTTTTTCTTTTTCTATGTCAAGTGTTAATAGTTTAGTTTGGCTTTAATTTTAAGTTGAAGTTGTATCTGGCTCTCTGACTATAAGGAAAAGGTCTCATGCCAAAGTTGTGATTAACTTTATAGATGCAGGAGAATTATGGAAATGCATCATGCAAAATGCCTACTTGCCCAAATTATTCCATGACCTTGTGCTTAGGCTGAGTTTTAAATAATTCAGTGATGTATTGAATGAATAAATTTGTATTGCTTGTTACTCTAAACAGTCATGCATTCACTTTTCCTTGCCATTTTTAATAAAGCCTACTTTTCTAATATTCATGAAATATTGCATTTCAATTAAATTACATAGGTTTTGAGAAAAGAGTTTGCCCTAAGCAGTTTAGTGTTGACACCAACTGTCACTTGCTTTTCTTTGGTATAATGCCCAAGGAGGCTTTGAGTACAACTAATGCAAAGTACTGTCACTCTTTAATGAGATACTTTTTGATCACGTATAACACAACACTGTCTGAGAAATAGAATAATAAACAATATTTTGTTTATGAGGGGCATAATATATCAAAATATGCAGATATGTTCAAAATAAACTTTTGCTACTTTAGTGAAAATTATGTGTATACTGTTCTAATTTTCCTGAATTCGAAGTATATGCATGTAAATACATTATATTTTCTCAAATTTTTCTTTTGTCTTTCATTTACATTACCTGTCATCATGGTACACAAATAAATGGACAAAGGGAACAAGTGGACTTTTGGATTAATTTAGCTTTTAAAAAGTATAAATTCTCATGCGACTTTTACCTTTTACTAACTTGTTAAATGTGCCCGTATTTTATGACACTGATGCCTCAAATACTTTTGATGTTCTCCAGTTATCTCTTACTGAATCAGAACATTAGCTTTAAAAAAAAATGACATTCTATAACTAGAAATAGCAGCAATAATCTTTATGTTTGCTAGGTCTGGTGATTTTAACATATTATCCTATATTTAATTACATTACATTTTCTTAATGAACTTGGCTTATTTTGACAGTAGCATAATTTTAATCAATTTTAGGCATAATAAAACTATAATTGCCATCCCCTTAAAAAAGAAGCAATACAAAATTGAAAAATGTGATGCTTTATATTTAGAATACCATGAATTAATAGTACATACATATTAATAACCACTTTCTAGTTATCTTTTAAAAAATTTTCCATACATACTATATTACCATTGAGTTGATAGCTTTGGATCATTTCACATTGAAATTATTGGCATTTTCATAACAAAACATTCTTTTCAGGTATCCTCTCAATCACCTAAGCTCTCTTTTTCTATAGAGGCAGGTGGTTTCAGGCAGCTGGGATTTTATGTCACAAAAGAATTTTAAATCTATTCCATTGCACGGGCTTAAAAAAAAAAAAGACACAGTCAGAATCTGCCATAGGAATTTTGGAAAGCATTTTCATTTTTACAAAAGCGAAGAAAAATAACCCTATTCATTTTTCCTCTTTGATTCACTTGACTGCACTGTAGAACCCATGAAAAAAGGGGCAACTTCAGGTAGCCCAAATTCCCACACTAACACTCATTTTCTTTTGTGTAGCTGATTAATAAATCCATATGCAATAATATAGTGCAACACAGTGCAAAATGGTATCTCTCAAATGGTTTCAGGGAGGTTTGTAAAGATTATCTCATTAACCTAGATAGCCATTTTCCTCAGCCTTATGCAAAGAGACCCATGTCCAGCTACATAAATAAAAAGGCTGACTTCCAAGGTGGCCTCTGGGAGCCCTGTCCTCTGGAAAGCATTCTCTGCATGACATTCTCTTTTGGAGTATGAGGGACACTGTGACTGTAATGCAATAGCGGCTCCTCTGGTTATTATTTTTTATGGCTAAAATGACAGTGTAGTCACTCCGTGAGTATGTCATAAGGACGGTCCATCACAGCAGACACAAGAGAGATTCTCCTCGTGCTTTTGAAGAAGTTAGCTGCTACCCTGTGAGAGAGTCGAGTGGCGAGGTCTAGGAGCTGAGGGTGACTCCCAGCAGACACCAAAGAGAAAAATGAGACTTCATTCCCATCACTGCAAGGGAATGAAATCTGCCAACAATTAAATGAGCATGGGGAGCACAAACATTAGATAAGACCACAACACCAGCCAGCATTTTGGTGGTGCACGTCTGGTAAGACTTAGAGCAAAGGACCCGGCTAACTCATGCCATGCTCCCTTACCGTCAGAAACAGGGACATAAAAGTGTGTTGTTTTAAATGCTGAGTTTGTAGTGATGTGTTATTTTTTTAATAGAAAATTAACACAGCATACGAGAGGTTAAAATTTGAACATATGTCAAAAATCATTATAAATGTCTTTGAAATTATTTATCAATATATTACATATTTAACATATGTTTAATGTTTGTTTTAATGTATTAGAAACTATACATATCAATTGTAAATAATATATGTTGGAAGGAACTAGAAATATTAATTCTATAATATACATTGAAAAATACTACAGCCTATATATTTATATACATATATGTATGTTTACACACATATACATTTATATTGAAGTATACACACATACATATTCTTATATTAAAGTACATATATTTATTTACACTCACAAATACCCATGTATTCACACATACACATCACAAATATGTATCTCTAAATGATATGGAGAAATATATAACCCTAAATAAACTGAAACTTTTAAATTGATCAATATTGCATATCTTGTTCAGAATTAGAGAAGAATGACTTCAAAATAAAATAGGAAGGATTGCATATATAAAAAGTCCATTACCATCTTCTAATTCGGGATATCAATATTGCTGCTTATATATCTTTAAATTTCCACTATGATAAAATAAATTATTTAATTGAATAAAATAGAATTATGTCTCAGAACAATGCAATTTTTTAATTTATTTTTTTAATATAATTTTTTAGCTTTTTGGCTCTCTAGGCAGCACCACAGTGTTCGGCAGGAACAAGTACCCAATGAAAGGTGGCAAAGGGAGCCAAGAAGAAAGTAGTTGATCCCCAGTCTAAGAAACTTTGGTATGCTGTGAAAGCATCAGCTATATTCAATATAAGAAATGTGAAAAAAAAAAAAAACAACTAAAAACTAGGAATCAAGGAACCAAATTAACATGTGATGGTCTTAAGGGCTGTGTTTTTGAAGTGAGCTTAGCTGACCTGCAGTATGATGAAGTTGCATTTTGAAAACTCAAGCTAATTATTCAGGATATTCTTGGCAAAAACTGCCTGACTAAGTTCCTTGGCATGGATCGTCCCCATGACAAGATGTGTCCCATGATCAAAAAATGGCAGACCATGACAGAAGCTCATGCTGATGCCAAGGCTCCCAGTGGTTATCCACTTTGTCTGTATTGGTTTTGCTGTAAAACACAACAATCAGATTCTAAAGGCCTCTTATGCTCAGCATCAACAGGCCCACCAAGCCCAGAAGAAGGTGATGGAAAGGAGGACCCGAGAGGGGCAGACAAATGACTGGAAAGATGTGGCCAACACATTGACTGTGGATAACACTGAAAAAGACACAGAAAAGGCTTCCCATCTATTCATCTGCTCCACGATGGCTTTATTGGAAAAGTCAAAATGCTAAAGAAGCCCAAGACTGAACTGGGATAGCTCATGGGGTATCACAGTGAAGGCAGCAGTTCTGGAAAACCTACTGTGGATGAGACAGGTTCTCAAGGTGAATGATCTGGTGGATATGAGCCCTCATTCTAAGAATCTATGTAAAATTCAGACCTTTAATGGTGACAAATAAAACCTATTCATGATGTCAAAAAAATTGAAAATAAAAAAATACAATAATTTAAAAAATATAGATATAATTTTACTATATTAAATTCTAAAATGTAAATAAATACATTTAAATAAAAACTATTGTTTGAATTATCTATAAATTTAATAGGATACATATTTTAGTGCATCAAAACTAATATATCAAGAGAGTAAAAGGTATTTAAATATATGATGACAGAAGGAAACTTGACTTTGGGTGGTGAGTCTACAATGCAATATACAGATATTATAAAATTGTATACTTGAAACATGATCTTATTAGCTATTGTCACCCCAATAAATTTAATTAAATTAGAAAAATCTTTGTGTCTATTATTTTGCTTTGTGTCTATTTATTCTCTATTTTAGAGTTCAGTATTCTGTTTTCCAGTAACTTTTTACATTTTTTAATGAAATAGGTAATTTTTAAGGTAAATAAATCCATCAAAATATAAAGGTCTTATTTTACATTCAATAATACCAAACAATAAATAAGTGGTATTAGTTTATGAAATGATTTTAAAGAGACATAAGATTTTGTAGAATTTCATCCATGCATATTTTACCAACAATAGTGAGTGATTCTTTAGATCTTCATGCAATTTATTCTGCATTTCACTTTAAAATGTTCAGGTCTCAAAGTAAAAGCTGCTTACTGTTAAATATCTAGGACATAGTCATGTTGAAAGTAATTTTTTTATGCCATAACTTCCTTTCTTTAAATATTATTAGATGATATGGGGCAAAACTAGAAAAACACAATGTGGACCAGCTTAACATTTAATTTACAAGTGAGAAATTTAACCTAAAGTAACAAATAAAAAGTAGGTGAGTAAAATTGGTCCTAATAAGCTTTGAATTTCTAATCTGTCCAAAGAACTTTTTTTTTTAATAAATCAAAGACTGAATAATAACTGTACTCTGAAGACTAAATGACCTTCTGACTATATTAATGCTCTATCTTGCCTTTCTTTGAGGTAGCCTAGTATATTTTTTTTCTTGTTAAAAATACCTAGCATTATTCAGTTTTCTAGAGTTTTGAAAGTGCCTAGCTAAGCTTATACTCTTTCTGAGGTAAGCTAACCTTATGAAATTAGTGGTTGAAAAAGAAATTAACAGACTTTAGAAATGCTAAAATGGTATCTGTTAATAATTTCAGAAAAGAATACCTTCTGAAATTCAAATGCATAAATAGAATTCAAAAAGTATAGAATACTTGGGACTCAATTTATCTCAAAAACATATGTTTCAAAATATTGAGTGTTTTATTTGCAGTGATGGCTTTTAAAACTGCTTCTATTACAAGACAGCAATTCTATTGTCTAAAAATCAATAAAAATGACAAGAAGAGTCACAAAAACACCATTTTATATTTAAAATTAAATTCAACCTATTAAATAAACTATCTCCCCATAGTGAAACTAAAATGTTAATACTTAATGAAGAAAAAGAAGTCAGTTTTAATATTTACTCTTATGGCAAAAATCTATTTTTGCCTGAAATTTGACATGAGATGTTAACTTTATATGATATTTTTATTGTGTAAGTTATTTAATAATTAATAAATTAATCATTCAAAATAAAATTCAGTTTATAGATGTGAAAATGGGTTTTCTTTAATTCTGAGGAGCTGAAGTGTAAAAGTTCATTCATTGTACGATGTTCATTATCTGATCACAATAGTTGAGATCTAAAAAATTATAGGTGATATTGATAAGATAGATAATATTGAGTAATTTAGGATGACTCTTGCAGTCTTGAATCCCATTGGGTAAATACAATTTCTGGCTAAATTTTTGGATTCCCTATATGATAAGTGGAGCCATTTAAAAATAGAGCTAGAGAGGCTGTTCCAGAAAAACTGCTTTGCACATCTTACTCTCTGAACCTTTGGAATGTTTGAAATGGGCAAAATAACCCTTGGACTGGGCCAAAGCAACATGTGTAAAGCTAGTGAAAGCAGAATCCCGACTCCAAGGTCTGATGATTATGGACAGTCTTTAGGATCCGTAACCAGCCATGTAGCGCTAAAGAGTAACCTAGCTTTTTGATATCAGTAGAAAATCCTTTACTTTCCTTCCTTTTCTCATAAAACCCCTTTGTCTTCACTCCATAACCGGGACATAATTTGGGTTTCTGTCTGAATCTATCCCCCCAGATTGAAATTCTTTTTGATCTCAAATAAATGCTTGTTGCCTCTCTGACTTTTTATCTTTAGGTTCACATCTATAATCTTTTTGAAAGAACAGACTTAATTAGATCCTCAAGTAGCCTCAAACTTATTTCTTCCTGAAGACCTTAGCATAAATGCTATGTCAATATGGGACTCTGTTATCTCAAGTAAGCTTTAGTAAGCTTCTCGGCCAAATACTACAGCAAGGATGGCAAGCTTGACAAGGGTTTCTGGGAACATGCATTCCCTTCCCCATGGGGTCAGTTAGGCCCCCATAATCTATATTCTCCAAGTAATGTGGTCATCCTTGGTAGCATCTAAAAAACATACATATGTTTTATTATAATAGACAATTTCCATATTTTTTCCATTATAACTGTAATCTCATGGTGTCAGGACTTCTTTTATCTTTTCTAGCTCTGCATCTATCACTAAAGTAAATGTTCACTAACTACCACAGATTTTTAAAGACTATTTTCAATTGTTTATATATAATTCTGATTTTGATCAGTATGAATACCTCTCTTTTTAAATCATATTAATAGATGACCATATTTATCTAAAAGAACACAACCATTTTCATTATATTTAGCTTAACTGAATCAGATTTTATTGAGAACAATTCAATGACTGTTATAAATCTACACTGCCCTTACTGGTTTAAAAGTTAACTTCCCATCTATGGCCATGACACCTTGAGCAAGCCCGATCCCGTCTGATCTCGGAAGCTAAGCAAGGTTGGGCCTGGTTAGTACTTGGATGGGAGACCACCTTGGAAGACCAGGTGTAAAAAATAAGGGATTGTAAGCTGACAAGGTCCTTGCAATCTGTGAAGTCAACTAAAGGTTACCTTGCCTAAAAAATAAATAAATAAATAAATAAGTTGATTTCCCATACACTTGTGAGGTTCTTAGCCATCAGAATTCAGTATTAGTGAAAGCACACAGTAACTATGAATAGTTATTCATTACTTATGAAAACTACCTAATTAGTTAAAATTCTGAATGGGCCTTTGCCAGTGATATATTAAAGGGTCCCAAATTCAGATTCTTTGCCCCCAGCTTTCCTTGCCTTACTGCTTAGGTATATGGACCTTGCAAAACTCCACTTAAAAGTCTCCTGGACATGATATTTATCCAGACACTAGGGCCCCAGCCTACCCCACAGCTCATCACTCCCTCTTGTTTATCACTCTTTATCTAATTGATAGCCCTGTTATCTTCTTATAAAAATGATTACAAAGTGTTGTAACTGCTGAGCACATCTGCCTCCCGTAGTGCACACTGCTGTATTAGGAACAGGGATATTGATTTATCAATTCTATCTCCCTGGTACATCTCTCATTTTGCTAAGCAAAGACTTTACTGCTCTGCGTTTTGAGGAGCTAAAAAATAGATTATGCAGATCAATTTTATGAAAAAAATGAACATTACTACTGTTTTATCAGCATGCTTTTGATTTTTGTGATTTACTATTAATGGCGGAAATATCGTAGAATTCAATTATCAATGGTGAAATGCAGTATGTTTTACATATTTACATTCATGGTCTTGTTTGGCAATAATGATTAGAGAATTTTCATTTAATTTTAACTGCCCTATCTCGGGGCTTCTACCAGTGAACAACTGAATGAATGGTCTTTTGTACAGCGGAGTAATAGTAACGTATCAAAGAAGTCAATCCAGACTCACGGACGCTTTCACGGCAGGGGTGCAGTGATGAGATTCCACCTTCTGTCTCAATAACTTTACTTCTCATTTACCATCTTCCTGCTCACCCTTAAAACATCAGGGCTTTGTCAACTGGAGACTAAAATACAAGGGATGGGGAAGGAAATGGAAACAAAACAACATGAAATTTAAAAAGAATGTCTTTTAATTAGGCTAAGTGGATGGTGAGACTCCAAAACTGCTTTTATCAACAGACTCCTTCTCCCATTGTATGTTAACGCTGAAAGCTCCTTACATACCATACACGACAACAACCCACCCAACAGGCTTTGTTCCTTTCTCTGTGGATCTTATGCTCAGGTCTTTGCTCAGGGTTTTCTCTGTTATCCTTAAAATAGAAATCCTCCCATAAAAGCCTCTTTCTAGGTTAAAATGAAAAAGAATGTACCAATTTTGCTTTTTTTCTTCTAGAGCATTTATTGGTGCTTTTTGCTTTGTATAATAATAAAATTTCTTTGAAAGTCTTCATTATTTTATTTTTAATTAATACATTTATTCAACTATATAAACTAATTAATTTTGTAATATCCACTCATGATTTAAGTACACATTAACACCAGTTCTTATTTTCAAGTGAATTTCACCATTTTTTTATCTTATATCGCCAATAAATTTAATAACAGGCCATTACTTATTCATGTTTCAAATTTCTATTAGTGACATATGGTTAGTAACATCATAAAATACGTATATCCGTTTGGAATATTCCTTCACCTTTATTTATGAATTTGAGAAAATTAAATAGCTTACTTTTACATTTTTTTCCCTCAAAATTGTTTTTTAAACAACATGCCAAGATAACTTTCTAAAATAATTGCATATAGCTTGTTTGAGCCACTTGGAAAATGAATAACAGTCTACATCAACATTTTATTCATGACATTATCCATTATGTTGACTGCCATTCACTGATTATGTCAGGAAATAACTCTGTTGGCTACCACTGGCTCCCATTCAGGTTGTTACTTACTTTCACATTCTGCAATAACATTATATAATTCAGTGGAGAGTAACCGACATATTTGAAAGATTTTCCTTTCACCCCACCCCTTGATTGACAGAACTCCTGGTTTCTACTAGGAGTGGACTCATTTATATGTAAAGTATTCTGTAACATCCGATCGCTTGCATAAAAATTTAAAACAAACAAGAATCAATGCAATTTTGTCCTAGTTTCAACTGACAGATGCTAGATGTTGCACACACTGAGGCAATTCTCAGAGGACTTTTTGCAAGTATGACCAATTTAAAAGTATTTAGAAGTATATATCTTCAACAACAACAACAACAAAAAGAATACTTTAGAAAAGGAAATATCAACAACAGTGACATCTCGGATTATTTGATTTTGAGGCTTGAAGGTAAACATAAGTCAAGTGACAGACGGATGACTGTGTTTCCAGCTGTACCTCTGTATATTGAACTGCATATTTTTGAACACGGCAGCAAAAGGTTGGATGCCTACTGGTTATGTAGTTAAATAACACAATCTATACTCACAGCTTGCAGATAGGACAGTTAGACCACAGAAATCATTCACTTTTTAATATTTTAATGTTTTGCTTCTACAGGTCTTCTTACTTTGTTACAGTTTAGGAAATATGCTTCATTTTTCTTCTAGCAAACAAGAAATGGAAAGGAAATGAAACAAAACAACAACATGGCTCGTTGGTAAAACTGCAACATAGGCTATATTACTGAAACAACAGAAGGCAATGCCTAAATAATAAAATAATGTGTATTTTCACAATTTGTGTGTGGTTGCAGAAGTAACTAAAGATTGTTATCCATAGCTCCCTTTGTTAAAATTCTATCAACTGAAAAGGTCAGAATTGGACCCCTAATAGCAGGAAGGTAGAACAGGCTCTAAAGTTAAAAAATGTAATGACTATGAGAATAAACTGAAAATTTCTACAGTTTGGGAAGAACACAATTGATAAAATAGCATAGTTATACATGGAAAATGTGTTTAAATGTAAGGTTTATTAACACATTTAGCCATTTGGACAGCCTTCGGGAACCTGGTGATATGTTGGGGGAAGCAGCAAAGACTGAGTTTAATAACTAATTAATTGAATTGCAGAAACTGACTCAGGCTTAACTTCTAATGCAATTCTCAAATGGGGTATGAAGTAACACAAAGAATATTTGGCTAAATTATAGAAATACTAAAGAAAATAAACTCAGAACACTTTAAGCCTTTCAATTGGTGGCTTCTAAACATAATTTGCCTGATTTCAGATGACTGAATAAATTAGTTTCATGTCAGTTAAACATGAACTCCTCTTTAGCCATGTGTGTGTAAAACAATGAAGGATATTTGTGATAAAGTCAGCACAGCCTTTAACTAGTTGTGCTCTGAACAGGAAAATAAAGTTGAGCTTTTTCATCAGTAAAAGTAGAAAGACATAATCAGTTATCACTGACCCATAACCATCTAGGTATTTATGAGTTCTGGGATCACTATTACCTAGAAATATTTGTGAACTTGCTTTCAACCTGTTACTTGTTTTGGAAATTCTCTAATCCACGTGACCATCCTGGAAAAGGAGTTCAGGATTTAACATTCTATCAAATTCCACAGGTTAGGTCGAGATATGTTGTCAAGTGACAATTCCTTCATGTGCGGGTATCAGATCATAATTTATAAGCAGTTTATTTTCTTTTCCAACCATGAAATCCTAATTAGTCAAGAGATCTCTATGTAAATACATGTGAACAATAGAACTGAGAATTCATAATTCTGTTTGTTTATTGTTTTGGTAGGATATTCTCCTTACCAATGAGGATTTCTCTGCCAGATAGAGATTAATTGGAAAATGACTTCTGCCTTTAAAAAGTTCAGGGTTAATAAACAAAAGATGTCCATGATGAAAAAAATGTATACACATTGTGTTCACATAATGTGCTAATTATGAAGTATGGTGACTAGATATGCAACAGGTAAAGTTGGAGGAAAGAAATTGTGGCAGTGATATGTAACTTCTCAATTCATAACTAATTCTTTATTTAATTATAGGTGGATACTTATACATTATTTAAAGTAAAATTCAGGGTAAACAAATCATCACTGTCATAGAATACTTCAAGGAAAGAATATAATGTGATTAATTTGTTGCTGCTAAATGTATTACAGAACTTGGGGGCAAAAAAAAAAATCATAAACTCAGTGCTTCAAACTTTGAGATTAAAAGCTTGAGTAGGGAATGAGAACACTTCTCTGATCGTGCTAAAAATCATTATTTCCTGTAGCTGCAGGGCTGCTCCTGTGAAAACAAAACGTGCAGTCTGATTCTGTGAATGGCCGAATCACAACACAAGGAATCTGTAACTTCTTAGGGTTTATTATTATAAAGATAGGACATATTGGAAAATAATGAGATTCTGGGAATTGGAATGGGGAGGTATGGGCAGAATCTCATGAGGCTGGAGACACTGAACCCCCAGATTCCTTCTGATTGTCTCCGACAGAGCCGGCCTTTCTTTCCTGTGTTGAGAAGTGCTGTGTCTCCTTGGTGGAGAGCATCAGTACTTGCGTCCCTGAGGTAGCTGTCTGATCATCTTCAGATCCTATTCCTATAGCCTCCTGCTGCCTCCAGACCTACAGCTGGGCTCTGGAAACACCGTATCCCAGAGGAAAAGGTAAAAAGTGTGACCCATGAGAAGGCACAAGAGTATCAAAAATGGCAAGATGATGTCAAATTACATCCTTAGAAACGTGGAGGAAATGTTTTGGAAAAGATCCTAATGGTTTTGTGTTAGAATGAAAGAAATACAATGTTGTATCAGGCTGCAGTCATTAACAGGGACAGTTTACTGTGTTAGCTAGGCTGAGTGGGAATGGTTTGCTTAGTGTGATGAGTAAAACCTAGACTCAAAGGTAACCTACATCCAATAAAGGCTATACACTCCTTGGTATATCATAAAGATGTCATCCATAGGATTAGTCATTTGGATGTGAGAGTAGATTTATCATTCAATACCTCCAAACCATATCCCTTGGAAAAGTCCAGAGACTATTACTTTATGAAGGCTTTGGGAAATAACACCTATAAGAGGAGTCCCAGTGTTCTTAAAGCTCTGTATTGGCTCTTGTCTGTAGATCAGAAATAATAGCATAAAATTCTGCCAGTTAAACACTTGACTCCTTGAATTTAAATCAGATGATCCGTCCCAGGGTAGCAAGGCCCAAGAGGAAGTATTTAATTGTTAAAGATAAGGTAGTCATGATTATCTTAGTGGTAGGGAGGTACAAACAGTAATCATGATGATGTGACCTACAGAACTAGACATTAGCTAAGTAATTATGGTGTCCCTAAAACTGAAATAGAACTTACAGGTTAAATATGCCATAAATTACTCACTTCAGTTAAATACTAAAGATGAACCGCAATGAGAAAAGCGAGAGTTTATGTTCGGAGAAGCCCAATTTAAAGAAAGCAACTAATAACAACTTAAGATTTTTCTCCTCTAGTGGAGGAAGAAAATAAAGTGGTATTTATTACTCAAATATCTTTCTTATGTTAGTCTCGCTGTTAGTCTTATGAATATGAGAAAGTATGTTAGGCGATCAGGTGACTTTGTTATAATGGACATTTGTTTTTTGCCATGGCCTACCTTGCATTTCTTCCCCGTTCTTGACTGTCTTGTGTTGACGACTGCATTCTTACTGAGTAGAGTTTGGTGGGTTACATTAAGTTGCCCTCTTTCTAGAAAACAAAAGACACACATACTGCTCACACTTGATTAGGGGGAGGATTCCCCCGAGAGTATAAATCTTCTGTGAAGTGACAAAAGAACCTTAAAATGTGCAAAGCGATCTCTGACTTTATGAGGCAGGCTCCTATACTTCCTGTTTTCTAGTTCTGTGAAGCTGTTTGGTTTCTGACAAACTTCCAAGCTGGGCTTTTACGTTTCCATTGGTGTGATCTTACCAATTAATTTTGCTGAAAATGACTTGTTGGAACTGTTGCTTGCAACTAAAAGAACCCTATTTAGAAAGCATTTGAATAGGTACTCCTTCTTTGCTCCCTTATGAATTCTGTTCATGTCCTAAAGTGACGAATCGAATTATAACACCTTTGCCTAATGATGTGGATACCTCCTCTATTCTGTGTATTGGATTGTGTGGCCTGAGTTGAGATATGAGTGCATTTTTTTTTTCAAACAGGCAAACAGACACACATACACAGAGAAGCAAGTGAAAGATTATGTTTGTACAGTCTCTTAAGAATCTCAAGAATGTGATGGAAAGCACAAGGGAGGATGTCATCATCTTAAACTGATGAAGAATTCTCCAAGGAGGCAACAAGTACTGTGTCAGATGTTGGTGTGGAATACTGAAACTCTACTCTCTATGATTCTCAAGATGATATTCTTATTGGTGTATTTCAACATAACTAAAAACATTTGGTTCATAGTTAAAAGTTAAACAAAGGAAAATAGGTTAAAAAATGTTCTCTCCAGAGAGAGAGAGAGAAGGAGAAAGAGAGAAAGAAAGAAAAGAAGAAAGAAAGAAGGAAGGGAGGAAGAGAATAAAGGAGGGAGGGAGAAAAGGAGAAAAGAAGAAAGGAAGCAAAGTATTATCTTGGCAAAATGTAATGAAAAAGTGGGAGCCCAGGGGAAAAACTCAGCTTCCCCTGAAGACAGCAAGAAAACCTGCTGGAGACACAGGGGAAATATGCCAAGAGAACATCTTTTCTCTGAGGAAAATAGTCTGCAAAAAAAACCAAAAACCAAAAAAAAAAAAAACAAAAACAACTAAAATTGGGAAAATAATTGAAAATAAAATCTTTAAGAGTAAGGAGACAAAGGTAATGAGCACAAGATAGAAGAGAAAAGTGAGATTGCATTTATTTATAGATGTTTGCCTTTATCTGAATTTATATAATACTTTTTCTTCTAACATAATATTGCTAACAGAAAATTCCATCTATTCATTTCATATACATGACTTTAGTATTCTCTTATGTAATGAATTAGTGAATACCAAGATAACAAAATGCTCATTACTAATCACAAATATGCATTAAAGTTGTATACAGAATTGCACTTCCAGAATTATAAAACTGAATTCCTACAAAATATTGGAACTTTGTCTTAAACTATCTTAGAACAATCAAGGAAGGCCACAGAGACCACATTAGTTTTCCCAAAAGAATCATGACTCTTATGGATACTTTATAACTAAGTAGATAATGCAACCAAAATATATTTTATTAAGACAGGGAATAATAATTTTTACTATATTTTTATGAGAAGTGGTGAAGCCATATAAAATCCATTAAAGTATTTAGAGGATCAGTTTTATAAAGATAATTTTACTACTAATAAATGCAGCACTTAAAAATGGTAACCCAATAAACATTTAGAAAGATGTGAAGAAGCGATTTCACTGACATTTAAGTTATTAGCTAATAAATACTATAATAATTGCTGGCAATTATATATTTTCATAATTAACATAAAATTATATTAATTTAAAGATAAATTGTAATAACATTTTTATATTTTGAGAAAATGTGCAACTATTTTTTCAGCTGAAATTCAAGTGTGTCCACAATTTTATGTTTATGAATAATCAAAACAGTGGGAGAGACATGAAGCATTCAAGTATGAACTCATTTTAATAACGTTCAGCCTATTGATCAGATAAATACAGGATTTTGGCTGAAACAGATCAAAAGGCAATCGACCTTTAAAAATTATGCTTCTTTTCCAATATATTATCTAAAATGACAAAGTGCTTTTGAAATACTAGCATCCTCATGCATTATGATCTGGGTTAGGTCAAGCTGTGTAACAGGCAACAAAGGTGTCTGTGTAATGCCATATTGAAAAGTGTGTGAAAAGAAATATGATAAAAGTTATACAGCACTTTTTTTTTGTTACCCAGTTTCTGGGTCACTTGTTTGTTCTCTGAAAATATCTGGGGTAAGACGAATATTTATCACTTCTTTTGTTTGTTTGTAAAAAATATAATGTTAAAATACTTTTTGGGTTAACAGTTTAATTTATATCACAAGTAGAGGTGGAAAATTCCAAAGCCCTTATGGTTTTCTACAATCTTTACATTTCTGCCGCTGAGCTGAAGGTAAATGATGAGACACCAGCATTTTCAGGTTTAAAATTTTAGAAAACGGGTCAATGGTACAAGCTTTTTATTTCTGGACCGCCTTTCTTCTTTCCTTGCATACCTGCTTTTTTTAAAGTTAAACATATAAAATAAGGTTAACTTAGAATAAAAATAACCTAAATAAAATGAGTTACCTTATTGTAAATTTTATCTTTATTATCCAAGATATAATATTCTCTCATACATATTGATATGGAAAGAATTATGTCCCCGAAATTCATATACTGAAACCCTAACACCTACTACCTTAGAATGTAACTGTATTTGCAGCTAGGACTTTTAAAAAGATGATGAAGTTAAAATGAGGTCCTGTGAGTGGGCGCTAATCCATTCTGATTTGTTTCTTTATAAGAAGAGATTAGGGAACACAGAGACACCAAGGATGCCCGAGTATAGAGGAAACGCCAGGTGAGGACACAGGGAGAGGGGACCCCACCTGCAAGCCCAGAGGGGACCTCGGGAGAAAGCAAACCTGACTTTTAGCTTCCAGAACCGTGAGAAGATACATTTTTATTGTTTAAGCCTGATTGTGGCATTTTATTATGGCAGTCCTATCAAACTAATACATCCATGAAACAGATTTCTTCTTTATTTAGCCATTTTAACTTGCTTTCCTCAGCCATGAGAAGAAAGTGTTCCCTGTGATGACTCAGATATTAACAAACTCTTTTAAAGGTGAACTTAATCATCACTTTTTATGCACCGAATCTTATCGTTTCACACCGTGATCTTATTGCATCACACTGTGAAAAATAACAGTCTTACATAGGTTCCGATATGTAAAAGCAGAATCATTTTAGCACTTTCCAATGACTGCCCTCTACCTCCAGTCTAGTTCTAAAGAATCGCTGTCTAACTTAGTGGACTTAAGAGAATGAGAGAAGTAACAAAGATACTTAGTTTCTGTTAAATTATCTAAAGAAGACATCTTTATACTTTTTAATCTTTTTATGACAGTGACAGAGGAAATACACACAGTCAAATTGTACATAATGGATACCCACTATTATGCTCTACTGTGATTTTTATATAAATAATTTGTTAGACAAATCTAGTTTATGTGTGCTAAGTTAGAGACCTTTGGGTGATATAGAATTGTAGAAAATGAAATTAGAACAATGCGTCACTTACTGTTACAAAAGAAGTTTGATGTTAAAAGATTATTTATGAAAGAACCAGATCTGGGGCAAAGAGCTGGTTTTAATGAGCTGTGTGACCTTGAGGAATTCACTTAATCTTATTGGCTTTGTGTCTATACAAATGAGGTAATTAGACAGACTTATTCTGAAATCCATACAGCTTTAAGATTCTATAGTGGTCAGATATACATTATTAAAGTTGGATTAATTATTTTTATGTAGAAATATATCATTCTGAGAGGTTTTTAAGAAGGAATTTGAAAGCCACGTGTTCGTGTTATTTGTATTGCTCACATTTTAAAAATAATCACTGGTTTCACTGCTTGATTACCTAATTCTCATGTTGCATTTTTTTTTTTTAAAGAACATGTGAAGATTTTGATCACCACTGTCTTCCAGTTTTGGGAGAGACACTGGGGGAGCAGCAGCAGGAATCGATGGCCAAGTTCACTGAAGATTTGAGATCAATTAGAGAATGGTGTTAATGTTTATTAACATCCTAGGGATGTGTGTTGAATGAGATTGTCTTCTACAACAGCACGAGTATCCCTGCCACAGGTTAAATGGGATAACTTGTTGTTTTTTAACATGTAGGCACCTACTACTATGTACCATGTTTTGTATTAGATGTCACATATGCAGAAGTAACTATATCTGAATGGTGAGAGTTTAGCAAAGTGTTTATATATACAGTGTATATAGTTCATATACTTATATAAACATGGTGTGTATAATTACAGAACATATATAAATATCATACGTTATATAGATTCCTAACAAACACTCTGCACAAAAGGTAAAACCTAAATATAGAACATAGTCTAAAACTAACTGAAATATATCTTCATAGACCAATGAGGCAGCAATAGTAGTCAAATTCCAGGGTAATACCTTTAAAACTGCATTATTAAAAATACATTCATATATAATGAGATATAACAATTTTTGCTCAACTCGATCTTTATGTTCCACGTGTATATGACAAAATAAAACAACAATATCTTAGGAAAAATAACTGGACTATCAAAGCCAATCATGTATGTGCGGCCATCACCTCTACTATGGACCAACGGAATTGTGCGCTAACCCACCATGAAAACAAAACCACCGTGAAGGACTGTTCTACATCAAGAAACTCTGGGAGTGCATGAGGACTACTGTTACTCACAAGGTATTTGTGCTGTGCCAAACATATGCCTCTCGCAAAAAGCCTCCATAAGACTGGCTAATCCTGTCATCAGCCACTTACAAGTGATATGTAGCCATATTCCTGCATCCTCAATTGAGTGTATAAGCATCAGAGTCAGGAAGTGGAGAACGATAATTTGAGATGTAACTGTATAATTCCCTTCATTGTCAAAAGAAAATGCTCATTTTCAGGGTGGTGACCTTGCAAGATACAACAACAGTTTATAAAACACCCGACTCAGCCTGGGGCTGGATAAAGAGGTTGGCATCATTTTTACCAAGAACATCTAGGCAGATGTTAACTTTATATTGACTTTGCTTCAATCAGTACTCTGGGTACTATCCTGTCCCCAAGAATTAGGATGTAAACATGGTGAATCCTGTGTCTCTATAAAGTATATCATTCCAGAAAAAGGACAAACATTTTAAATCATTCTCCAAAGTAGCTGACATATTTCAGTTGGCAGGGTATGGCTAGACATGCCTGATGCTGAGAGACAAATATTTATCTGTCTTTTGTTACATATGTGAACCAAAAAAAAAAAAAAAAAAAAGTTTCCCACAATTATTCTTAGCCACATCCTAAAGTATAAATTCTTCTCAAGTTCAGATATTGAACTTCCCATCTAGCCCTGTGCCGTGAGAGCTCATTGATGCCCCCAATACTATCTGTTGTCAATCAGAAGCTAGGGAGTCACTTACATTTCATGATCTCTCAGAGGATGGGAAGACTGATGAGAAGCCAAGTACAAAGGTCCTTGGAAGCTCATTCCCCTTTGAATGGTTTAGCCTAGTCCGAAATCTGCCTTCAATTGACCAATGATGCCCTCAGGGTTGTTTCCAGTGCTTTTGGGAGGCTGTATTCATTCTCCCAACTGTTTCTCCTAATACCTGAAATCTCCCCGTATA
Organism: Macroglossus sobrinus; assembly: GCA_004027375.1. Classification (NCBI taxonomy): domain Eukaryota; kingdom Metazoa; phylum Chordata; class Mammalia; order Chiroptera; family Pteropodidae; genus Macroglossus; species Macroglossus sobrinus. The sequence continues at coordinate 254,020 of PVKZ01001333.1, forward strand.
GTTCATACATTACTGGGAGAAGATGAGTTTTCCTTAGTACTGCTTACCCCAGTCCTGGTTGTACATGTCATGGTGTGTGGGCTGAACTTGTTCTCTTTCAAACCTCCTGTTCAGAATAATGTACTTTTATTCATAGAGACGCTCTCAATGTAATGATTTATATGATGTTACATGAGTTAATTATAATAACCTTTAAGTTTATACAGCTCATCCAGTTTTCAGGTTTATGAGAAGAAACAGCATATTACACTCTGAAAATTGCTGAAATTCATTGCCACTCACGGGAAGAGTTTACAATCAAAATATTTAAAAATAATTTCAAAAGTGACTAGTTTTACAGAGTTGAGAGAATACTTTTTGTCTCCAAAAAGGATTTGTAAAGTAAAAATTTTGAGTACCTGAATAAATGTAATTAAAAATTACAACTACTGTGTTAAAATATAGGAACATTTCTCACAAATTTAATGAATTTAGAGCAAAAATCAGCTTTGTGTGAGTTTTAAAAAGCTCCAGTGTTATTGTTTGAATAGTATTATAATTTTATTTCTAAAGATGATTATTAAAACTAGTGTAACAGTATCTATGTAGACTTCAGGAAAAAAAAAACTTCATTATAATTACCCAAATTTTGGTGAAAGATTACTTGTATTCATATTTTAATTTGTATTATCATAGTTAATTTCATCATTATGTTCTTCAATTACAGAGAAGGAAGGGCTGATAGAGCTATGGAAATTTTTCACCCTTGAAATATAATTTTAAAAAATTGAGATGGAAAAATTCTAGTTAATTAGGATAAAAACAGTTTCTGTCAATTAGGGAAAAACTGATTAATACTCTTCTGTCATTTGCTACCACCTATTTATGCAAACAGTTTATCAATTTAGACTCTCAGAATGTGAGCAGACATTCCTTTAAAAGCCTCACTCAGCACTTGGGTGCAACCACCGTAAGCACAAAACTTACTATTAAAAACAATAACAGCAAATTCAACTGTATATCATCATAAAATTTGAAAATATTTTATTTTGAGGTATTTCACAAACTTAATATTTAATATCTTCCCTAAAGTATGTATTTAATTAATCTGAATAGAATGAGAAAGAGAAGTCTTCACCTTGCCTTGTATTAATGCTTGGATTTCTTTATGGCTTAACTAAGGCTGCTATAAAATTACTATCCTTTTATCTGTGTTCATTTCATAAAAATGATTGGGACGCACTAGAGAACTGAAGAGCAATGAAGCTGCGTGTTTGCCATTAATATAACAGTGATAACAATGATCACCAATATTACTGCATCTTATTTTAACAATTATTAAGGCCATAAATACACAACCAAAGGAAGGTTAAAATCCAGAATAATGCTACTTCTGAAAATATATTTTGCATACTATCCTCCAGATTTTTAAATAAATAAGTGATAAAAAACACAGAGGCATCATGTTATTTTGGAACTTTTTACACATAATGTATTATGTTTATATATTATGTCAACAAATGTACTTACATTAAATATGTCAATGTGATGGTAATTGAATACAAAGTATACATTGCATTATATAGTGTGAAATTTGTATGTAATAGTGTGAAAATTCATATGTAATCATTTACTATGAAATACTTTGACTGTTTCCAAATATTACTTTTATAAATAATACTATGAAATATCTTCAACCTGTATTTTTATATACATTCGTATTTATTTCTAGGATCAGATAGTATACTCATTTTTATGATTTTTGATATAGATTTTGTAATTGCCCTCTTGGCTTCGTAATGTTTAATTTACTATCATCAGGCTTAACATATGGCTTTCTGTTCACAGATGTGTAATAAATGGCATTTGAAAGTTCAATTATATCTGAGAAGTATTTAAGCATACATAAGTTGTCATTCTGAAATTAGTATTTCTATGCATTTTTCATGTAACAATCATTCTCTATAAAAATTCTGTTTCTTCTCCTCACAAAAAGCTTTTAGTGTAAGAAATTGAAAATTGATATTGTATCTCATTTAATATTTGTGCTCAAGACTGAAATTGTAGTGTATTTTAAAACATTCTCTCAGGTTTAAGGCCATAATCAGAAGTTTAGAAAGCCAGATATTCTTTCTGTTCCGTAAGAATATAATCAACAGTTAACTTGGATCTTGCACTTATGCTAGATTGTTTTTCAAAATCTGCAGTGATAATGAGGACAAAAGTAACAATGCCAATTACCTGGTATTTCCAGTATCTCCAACAGAAAATAAATGTACTAGAGATGTGAACACTTGAAAAAAAAATATGGACTTGCTGGAGAAAATCTTCACTAAGTGGCCTTCACTTTAAAAAGATCAATGAGAATCTTAAGTGAGAGTGCGTGAAGAAAGATCCTTGAACCATATCTTTAGGTCAGAATTAACATTGTTTCTCTCTGTTCTGACACAGATAATTGGCAAAAAAATATCCCAACCAACAGACCCCTGAAGTCATTTCATTTTCATTTTCTTTAGAAGGCACTTATAAGTCATATATATCCACTGGAAAAAAAAAATCTACACATGCTAGGAAGAAATAATTTACCAAAATGATAACTATCTGTCATAATGACAGAACCTTAAAGTATTAGGTAAACTTCTAAAATTTGTTTTCATCCTTATCTCGATAGAAGAGAAAATAATTTCAGAGCGACATCTTCAAAGACATAACAATTATCTAGACTCTGCTTTTCTTTCCAATTTTTCTGACGTGTTATCGCTCATTTACACATGTATATCGTAATTACTTCAAAATATTGTTTTAAACTTTTTGCAAGTGAAAAAGAAAATAATACAAGTACATTTTATCTGGAGAAATTGTTCAAATTGATAGGAGTCTGTTATTAATTTTGAAGAATATTTAAGAAAATCAGTAAATAAAACAAAAATAAAACAAAATTGTTAAAAATAAATTTGCCTCCTCAGGATATGAAATCTATTTCACTTATAAACATTAGTCTTTTGGGAAGGACTGGCAGATCAATCTGCTCAAATCCCATTAGACAAATCACTGATCTTAAGCTCTTTGATTATCCACAAACCTATCCTAATTCAAAGTAAATAGGAAAATATTTATTAATTGCAGAAGTAAAAGTTGTTTTTTGACAAATAATCAGAGAAAATAAGACAAAGGTTTATATTTATAATTGGTATGCTCTATTCATTAAAAATATACTTATCATAAATCTTTTGTAGCATTAACACACTGAAGTTTCATTATCACTATTTTATATCATTGCCACAATAAATAAAAACCCTACAAAATGAATCTATTCATAAGAACTTTGTTTTATAATACAGAAAGAATATTTTTAAAATAGAATTACTAAGGTTTAAACATATGTACATGAATCTTGTCAATATTTTCAAATTTAAAAGAAATAAAACCAACTTGATTTTTAAAAATCTTTAGGTGACCAAAGTAAATGCCAATTTAAAGCATGAATTAATCATAAAAAAATGACAATGTAAAAAAAAATACCAAAAGAGTTTTTATAGATTTATGTTTAGTGATGAGTGGCACCTCAGCTTATATCTGCATTTGAAAAAAAAAACATATAAAACAAGATGAGATATTAAAAGCATTAAGATGACTAATAACTGCTAAAAGGTGTCTTTATTTTTCTGTTCCCATACTTCATGGTATATTTATGTGACAAGATTTGTGGTGGTTTTACTTGTGCATATTTTCTTCTCTTTTTTCATATGCAACTTCCCTACCTAAAATATCCCTTCTCTCCCATAATCTTGTAAAAACATTCCTATTTTTTGAAGCTTCAGTCTAAACCTCATTGACTCCATGAAACCCCACTTAACCAGTTCTCATTACTTGTTTGCTAATCCTCATAACATGTGCAACCCATCAGCAATGTTTTGATGTAATGCTATATTTTCATTGTGCATCATGCATCATACATGTGTGTATCCTAAAAGAAAGTTTAAATATATGTAGAAATTGCGGCATTTGGGATGCTGGTAATTTATTGAAGATCAACACTATTTCAAAGCTGAGCTGTGGGTCCTTCCTTGAATGGGGGCTGCATGTATAAATATACCACAGAAATGTAAACCGATCATAAATATACATCTGTTTGGACTGCTTCAAAATTAACATGCCATTCTGTATTTTATATGATTTTTTTCTAGTTGGTCTTGGATTAAGTAATGGTCAGCTATAAGGAGTTTCAATGCAGTGATCTTAATCACATATATATGTTAGATATGAGATAGCTAAATATAGATCCCACATTTCCCAAGGAAAATCTCCATTTTGGGTGGGTTGCTGGTTTTAGGATAATGTAAGTAAAGTGTTAAGGAATAAAAGATGTTCTCACCTAGCTGGAAAAGTTAATCAAATCAACCCAGGCAAAAGAAATTGGGTCATATATATTCCATCCTATGTTTTCACCTTGTATCTGCCAATTAAATCTAAGTGCCAGGGCAAAAAAAAAAAAATTAAGTCAGATACTGAGAGCAATTAATTAGTTGGTACTACCTTAAAATGTCTAGATAGCTCAGCATGGTAGCTAGATAATCCTCAAGAAAGATGAACAAAGTTTTATTACATGTGTTATGCAATACCAGTGCTGAGAGATGTAATATTGAGAATAATATAGAGCAGACTAAGATTAAAGTATTAAAATGATTAAATAATCAGGGGAAAAATGGTTCTGAGTCTTAAGTAAATTTTCCTTTAGTAGCAAAAAGTATATATAGGATTAGAAGACATTTATTCTTACTTTTATAAGTCTATAACGTGAAGGAAAGTGTACTAATCATTAGCATACAGCTTGACGCATTTGGACATGCTCATGTAACCAAGGCTATGATCAGTGTTACCGGCGTCCCAAAGCCCTCTTCACATTCTTTCTGGTCCTTATCTTCCTAAGGATATACACAATTCTGAAATCTAACTCTCTATTCATTTTGTATTGTTTAAAAATAGTAATAATTTATCTTGAAGTAATTCCTAATTTTTAGAATAGCTACAAGTATAGTAAAAAGGACTGTCATAGACTCCATACTGACTTCCCACATTTTGCTGAATTTGCTCTTTTTGTTCTTGCTCCTTTACCTCTACTCTCTTTCTCTTTTTGGAACATTTGAGAGCAATTCAGAAATATGTACATATGATTTTCAATCTGGCGATTCCCAATATCAGTATGCATTTCCCCCAAAAGAAAATATCCCCTTACATCTCAATCATGAAATTCCCCAAGACCTGAAATCAACATTGATATTTCCCTGCCCTTCCTCCCAAATCCTCATTTGAAAATTCAACAATTTTTTAAAATTTCTCATACAAGATCCTATCAAGAAAAAATATATTCATTACTGCGTGCTTTGTAATTTTAAATTGTGTGCTCATATACGAGTCATCATTTTCTGTGGGAACCTTGATGAACCTTACTTGAGGGATTTTCCATTGAGAGGACATGTGCTCCCTTTTGCTTTTTTTCTCTGCAAGACTGCCATCTCAGAGCCTCTTTTATATTTATGAATCTGTTTGTGAATTCCTAGATGACAGAGATAATGAAATTTCTGCCAGAATCCTATGTGAGTGTAAGCCACTGGTTATAAATTTTCAGTTACGTTGCCCCCCACCTGATGTGGGGTTGAGCTGAAAAGTTTTCTCCTTGTTTCCTTTGTTAGGCAAGATTTTTTCTAACTCAGTCTTCCCTTTAAGCTGTATGCTTTTAAGAGCCCCGGCTTCATGCTGGGATATCATTTTAATTCTCTATCGCCAACTGGCCAAAGTCTTATCGATTGTCTCTACTCTGGCTGTCAAGCCCAAAATTAAATACCACCCAGTTCTCTGATTTTTGTTTTTTCTTTAGAACTGGCTCTTATAGTTTTAGGTGAACTCATTTTTTTTAAAAAACTCAAACCTTTATTTAATATGATATGTATTGCATCTGACCTAAAATTACAGAAATTTTGTAGCAGGACAATTTTTATACAATTCACACATTTTATTTTTTGCTCTGATGTATTCCTATTAAATGTAGAATTCTCTCTTTTAAAAAGAATGTGAAAAGGAAAAGTCTACCTATTAAATTATTGTTCCCTCTAAATCATTTGTTTCAAAACTCACTGGCTGCTATTTGTTCACTAAATATGTCCATCTCTTTACTTTTATTTACAAAGTTCATAGTGACAGCATAAGATTTAAAGTAAGCTTCAGCAAGTCCTCTTATTATGAAATCTCATGAGTAATTCAATCCTTTCAATGTGTTTGCAACTTCCATTTTAGCACAGGAAAGAGAATCAAAATAAAACAAACGTTTCTTCGTCTTCTAAAAAAATATTTACTACGTAGGACAAAAGTCATTTTGATTGCAAAATGAAAATATAAGCAATTTCATAGATAATTCATATTTCATTAACCAACTCACTCAGAAGGTATTGTGAAAATAGTATATGAACACAGATTCTTTTCTCTGTCTCACTAGAAAGAAAGATGCCTGCAGGTTATTCTCAATTAATTTCCATATCTGATATCTTATAAATATAAGATGAATTGCTACAAAAATGCAAGGCATATGAGTGAGCTTTTATATAAGTATATCAATGATGGATTGAACAAATCTAATATGAAAATAAGACAACCCCTCCAGGCTTAGAATATGCTGAATTAGATTATCTGGGGAACTGACAGAAATATATATATATATATATATATATATATATATATAGAATAAGTAGATCTCAAACTAAATTGGAAGGTATTTTGAAATTTTCTGAATATCACAAATGAGTTCACTTTAAAGAATTAGTGAAAAATTATTACACGGAAGTAGAAAAGGTTATTGATGTGCTGAACTTTCAACAGTGAGCTTCTGAAAGAAACAATTATTGTTAGGGGGAAACAATAAACAAATAAAACCAAAAACAACACATAGGCTTTGTTCACTTTTCTATCGTAATGTAAAATGCCAGGAATATATATTTTTCTTCCACTAATTATATATATATATATATATATATATATATATATACACACACACACACATATATATACATATATATGTGTATATATATATACACATATATATATGTATGTGTGTATACACATATATACACACACACATATATATATAAATATATACAAATATATAAATATGTATTTATATATAATGTATATAGATATGTGTGTATATATACATATACACACACATATATATACATATATATAACTATAGAAATACACACATGTATACACATATATATACCATTTCTATTTCTAAATGTATAGTTCATATAGTAATTTTCTTTACATACATAAATGTAAACCATTTTAAAATTATTTATACCTCAATTCTAAAAATGTAAAAGTAAGAGATTCAAATGGTAACATAATGTCTCCTTGAGTATAAAGACTGCCTGTAAAAACTAGTTGTAATAGAAAACTTTATTTTAAAATATAAAAATAGAAGAAAAAATAATAAAGAGGTATAAGGTAAATATATGAAAACAATTCTATTTTTCTCAGGGGAAGAATTTCTCTTCTGAAATTCATAGTTCTTATCCATGTTCTGATCCACATCACTCAAAAACTCTTATTACACTTTATAATATTCTCCCTCCAATTCTGTATATAGTAAACAGCACTAATAAACTGTTTATGAAGTTAATGTTTATTACCCCCTCTTTCTTCTTTCCCTAGTATCATTTCAAGTCATCAGTGGGAAGTATCTTACCTCCCTAGCTTCTGCTATAAACAGGCTGTAAACTCATAGATATCTCAATGTAATAAAATAGCCCAGAAATGTGTGTGTGTGTGTGTGTGTGTAATATATATATATATAACATAATATATAATGCATGTATTACAATATATAATGTATATTATGTATATATTACACACACACATACACACAGATATATATATAAAAACAGACATATATATATATATATATATATATATATATATATATATGTCTGTTTTTATGTCATTACTGTACTATTTTGATGATGGTACTTCTGTCGTGTAGTTTGAAATTAGGGAGTGTAATACCTCATTCTTTCTTTCTTGAGGTCTCTTTGGCTATTCAGGGATTTCTGTGATTCCATATAAATTGTAGGACTAGTTGTTCTAGTTCTGAGAAGAAGGCCATTGCTATTTTGTAGGAACTGCACTGAATCTGTATATTGCTTTGGGTGGTAAGGATCTTTGAACAATATTAATCCTTCCAATCGATGAGCATGGTATCTCTTTCCATTTATTTTATCCCCTTCAATGTCTTCAGTGTCTTACAGCACTCAGGGTTCAGGGCTTTCACTGGTTTAAATTTACTCCTAAGTATTTTATGCTTTTTGATGCAACTGTAAATGGGATTGTTTTAATTTCTCCTTCTGATAATTTCTAATTGGTGTAGAGAAATACAACAGATCTTTGTCTATTGCTTTTGTATCCTGCAAATTAGTGAATTCATTGATCATTTCTGATAGTTTTTTCAGTGGAGTCTTTAGGGTATCCTATATGTGTGTCATGTCATCTGCAAATAGTAGCTGTACTTCTTTTCTGATTTTGAGGCCTTTGATGTCTTGTTTTCTGTTGTGCCTAGGACTCCCAGTACTATGTTAAATAGAAGTGGTGATTGTGGATGTACTTGTCTTGTTCATGATCTTAGAGGAAAGTCAGCTTTTCATGATTGAAGATGTTAGCCGTGTGTCTGTCATATATAGCCTCTATTACATTAAGTTATGTCATCTATACCAACTTTGCTGAAAGTTTCTATCACAAAAGGATGGTTTTTGTCAAAGATGTTGAGCTTTTTCTGAGAGACAATTTTTCTCCTTCATTCTTTGATGTATTGCATTGATTGGTTTATGGATGTTGAACCATCCTTGTGTCCCTGCCATAGATCTCACTTGGTCTTAGAGTACAATCCTACAATATATTGTTGAAATCAGTGTGCCAATATTTTGTTGAGAAATCTTGTTTATATGTTCATCAAGAATTTGGCTTGTAGGTTTCTTTTATTCTAAATGTTTATTTGGTGTCACTATCAGGACAACGCTCATTCTGTAAAATGAGTTTAGAAGACTTCCTCTTTCTTCAATTTCTCAAAATAGTTTAAGAAGGATATTAATTATTTAAATGTTTGGTAGAATTCACCTGTGAAACCATTTGATTCTGGACTTTTATTTGTAGGGAGTTTTTTGATGACTGCTTCAATTTCATTGGTAGTAGTTGGTCTGTTTAGATTGTCTGTGTCGTCTTGTTTTAGTCTTAGCAGGTTACATGTTTTTAGAAATGGATCCATTTTTTTGTAGATTGTTGAATTACAAGGGTTATATCTTCTGTGAGTAATCCCTTTATCATTATAAATGGCTTTCTTTTTGTCTCTCATTGTCTTTGTTTGAATGTCTATTTTGTCTGATGTCAATATTGCTACTCCTGCTGTTTTGTTTCCCTTTTCATGAAATATCTTTTCCCATCTCTTTACTTGCAATTTGTGAATGTCTTTCATTCTGACGTGAGTCTCTGGTAGGCAGTGTGTCTTGTGTTCTTTGGCCAAGAATTATAATTCCCTTGATTTCTTTTTCCTCCCCAATTTAATTACTTTTAAAAATGACAGTTGACCTTCAGTATCCTTTTATATTAGTTTCAGATGTGCAACACAGTAGTTAGATATTTATAAAATTTACGCAATAATCCCCATGATTAGTCCTATACCCAGCTGGTACTATGCATAGTTGTTACAGTATTATTGGCTGTATTCTCTAAGGTAGACTTTATGTCTCCATGATTACCTTGGAATTACCACTTTGTATTCCTTAATCCCTTCACCTTTTCAGCTGGACTCCCCAACTGCCACTCTTCTCTGGCAACTATCAGTTGGTTCTCTGTTATCTATGAGTCTGTTTCTTGTTTTGTTCATCTATTTTGTTCTTTAGATTCAACACAGAATAAGTGAGCCCATATGTAGTATTTGTCTTTCTCAGTCTGACTTATTTCATGTAGCATAATGCTCTCTAGATCCACTCATTTTGCTGCAAATGGTGAGATTTTGTTATTTTTCATGGCCAAATAATATTCCATTGTATATATGTTCCACATCATCTTTTTCCAATTGTTTATCCATTTCCATTGAGGTTGCTTCTATGTGTTGGCTATTACAGATAGTGCAGCAGTGAACAATTAGGGTGCATCTATCTTTTTGTGTTAGTGTTTTGCATGTCTTTGGATAAATACCTAGAAGGAGAATTGCCAGGTCATATGATAGTTCTATTTTCAATTGTTTAAGGAACCTCCAAACTATTTTCCATAGTGACTGCAGCAATTTACATTTCCAGCAATGGTGCATGAGGGTTCTCTTTTCTCTGCCTCCTAGCTAACACCTGTTCATTGATTTATAGATGATAGCCAATCTGACAGGTGTGAGATGATATCTCATTGTGGTTTTAATTTGCATTTGTTTCATTGGTGACTTTGAGCATCTTTTCATATGTCGGTTAGCCATATGTGTGTCCCCTTTGGATAACTGTTTGTTCAAGTCCTCTGCCCCCTTTTATTCTTGTTTGTTTCTCTGCTGTTAAATGGTATGTGTTCTTTATATATTTTGGGTATTAACCTTTTATTGGATGTGTAATTTGTGACTATCTTCTCCCAGTTGGCAGGTTGTCTTTCGTTCTGTTGATGGATTCTTTGCCATGTAGAGCTGTTTAGTTTGATGGAGTCCCATTTGTTTCTTTTGTTTCTTGTGTTGCCTTTGCCTGTAGAGACATGTCCAGAAAGATGTTGCTAAGACTAATGCTTAAGAGTTTGCAGCCTGTGTTTTATTCTAGGAGTTTTGTGGTTTCAGGTCTTAAATTTAAGTCTTTAATCCACTTGGAATTTATTTTTGTATATACTGTAAGAAGTTGGTTTAATTTCTTTTTTTTTGCATGTGTCTGTCCCATTTTCCCAACATCTCTCATCAAAGAGGCTGCCTTTACCATCTCTTCATAATATACATTGTATATTCTTGTCTCCTTTGTCAGATTGATTGACCATGTAGATGTGGGTTTATTTCTGGGCTATTTTATTACATTGAGATATTCTAGGCTATTTGGGCTATTTTATTACATTGAGATGTCCATTTTGTGAGCTTGCCCTGTCTGGTTTGGGGTGCCATGGTGACCTATTTCCTTCAGAAGCCAGTGGGGCCTGCCCTGATCTCTGGTTCTGAGGTGTATAACCTGCTTTCTCCCCATTCCAATGCCAGTCCTTTCTCTGTTGTTAAAGAGAAAAATGGACCCCACATGGTGTCACTTGCGCAAAGCCCATGACACCAAACCTAGACCCAATCCCTGACCTAACTGCAGTTTCAACCTTCACTGGAAATGTACTCTTAATCAACCAGTCCGAAATGTTCTGGTCAACACCAAGGAGGTTATCTGTCACATGGGCCCTCTCCAACCACTCTTAGAAAGAAGAGGCAATTTGCATGATAAACACTTTGTCCCTCAGAGCTACCTTCCACAGTACTGAGTAAATTCTCACCCTGTTGGGGATGGAGTAGTGTACACACATGTGTCTCTAAGAGGCTCTCTATATTCCCCTATTTCATTCTGTAGCATAAGCAAATTCTCCTAGAGAAGGAATTACGATCTTCTTAGGTCCTTCTCTTCTAATTCAGATCAGTCGTTCTCAAAATTTCACCTATTTAAGAATCACGAGGAGGACTTGTTAACACAGAGATTGTTGAGACCCACCTAGAGTTTCTTATTCAGTAGGTCCGTGGTAGGTCCTGAATTTGAATTAGTGCCAAGGTCCCGGGTCACACGGTAATTTTGCTGCTTGTCCAGAGACTGCACTTTGAGACCCATCTTAGCTGACTTCATTCACTGCATAACTTTTTCACTACGTCTATCAATTACGTAACACAGAAGAAGGAACTACAGCACTGTATAATGTAAAATCTAACTTTCTCTCCACTGAAATATTTCACATGGCTTGAACTTTTATCATTTTTTAAATTATCACTAGGGTACCTTCTTTACCCTGAGACCATCATTTCTTAGTGTTCTTAATATAATCCTCTATAGGCAATTGCTGAATTCTATCATCTTAATTCAATTTTTGTTTTTATCAGAAAGTAGACTATTTTTTAATAATGATGCCTAAATTTTTATTCATGATGCCTAAATTAAGAGTAAACACATTTTGAGTACAGACTGATTAAAGTGTGAGCAGTATCCTTAGGAATTAACAGCATCTATTTAGCTCCTAACTATTGCAATTATTAAGAGACCTTTTCCATCTTCTCTACTTATTTCAAAAATACGCTTACTGTGAAAGAAATTATTTGAGTTAAATAGCTAACATTATTTGTACTAGGTACAAGGATAAATACTTCTTATCATACATACATAAAAGCATAAATGAGATACTATAATACATTAAATGTATGCTATTTAAAATAAATGTTTGCAAATTCGGAGAAAATTCATCATTGTATTAGTGTATGTAGCAATATATTTTCATATTTTTATTAAATATATAGGTGAATAAATAAAATTTATATGGAGATACATATATGCCAACTTGTTAAATAGTACCAAATAGTACATGTTTTAGCCTAACATATTTGTGATTTTATTTCATTGTTATTTTGGTTTGTCTTTAAAAATCTATTGACATTTATATATTTACATATATTTACATTTTTAAATTTATATATACATTTATTAATATTTATATTTAAATATTAAATGTATATACATTTATATATTTTAATAAAATACTAGTCTCTAATTTAATGTTTCAGCATAAGATATTAATGTTGGTAGTGAGATATAATGATATTTTGGTATTTGAATTGGATGTGCAATATATTCACTCTAGTTTCCAAAAGTAAATTTTGCCTTTGTAAAGAGAGAACACATTTAAATTGCTTAGAAACTATTAAGATAGATAGGCCATAAATCCATTAAAGAGAAATGGATTCAGATTTTATTTTTTATGTCTTGATTAAAATATTTTTATTTATTTCTCCTACAAAAATATTTGTGTAAAAAAATTAAATAAATCAATAAAATATTTAATCTTCTCTATGAGTAATGTTGGTATATAACAGGCTAAATATCAGATGCTTACAACAAGAAAACATAATTAGCAATATAATTAAATCTATTTTCATACTGGCTGTACCTTTTGAAAGTTAATGGTGAATTTATAAATTCATTTAAGATTAAAATATTTTTATCAATTAGTGTGATTTCATGTCATATATACCTTCATACATGTATGTGAATATTCTGATGTATTTATGAATTGCATTTTTAATATATTCATTATCTCTGCATGTAATTTATAACTTTGTATAAAATATAAAAAAAGACACTAAAATAAGACCCTTTTAATAGATTTTAAATTCTCAATATATTTATTTTATTTCTAAACTTATAAATAAATATTGCAGAGTTCTGTTCTTCAAATTAAAAGTCTAAAAAACTATCGTTTGTGACAATTATGGAAGATAATACAGAGGGGAACATAAACTTGAATAGATGGTTGATTTTTACTAAGTCTTTGAAAAAAATGAAACAAGTGGGATTTTGACTTTTTATAAGGTACGGGAAAAACAATATAACTCCATGCTGGTATATTTTGTAATAGCCTGGAGTGATTTTTCTATTTGTGTTTGTTATTTGTTATCTAACTGTATTATTGAAAAGAATGTCCCTTTGGTCTTTAAAAGGCAATGTTAAATGCTGCTTTCTTGAAGAAAAGTGCTTCTCTTGTTCTTTGGGAGTACTCTGAATATCTCATTTCAGGGAAAAAAAAAAAGGAATTTGTCTAGGCTGTTTTTTATTTGTTCAAAAAAGACATGTTGCAATTTCCAGTTTATAAGCCTCTCCAAATAAGTCAGGCAGGCCACAGTCAGTATATGGAATGTCAGCCTCAAATTAAAGTCAGTTATTTTACCAGCAAAATGAGTTTATTCGGGAATAGCAGAGAATTGCAATTTGGGACAAGCAAGCTGTGGCGAACCATAGGTAAGTCTGAAGAGACAAAGGAAAGGTTAGCTTCTGTTAGGTTTTAAGAGGAAATTACGGAGGGTTGTTTTGAACAAAAGTTCACTGGAGAAGAACATGAGTTGGAGGTTGTGGTGGTTTCTCATTTGCTGCAGGATGTGCTCAGCACATTGATGCTGGGGCAGGTGACAAAATTCCTATATGAAAACGCCTTCTCTGTCAAAATAGTTCTCATCTTCCTGCTTCCTGTTGGCTGTGTAGGAGTGACAAGTGGGTGAGGGCTCCCCATTCAGGCTTCCTGACTCCATTTTAAATGAGGTTTTCTTTATTTTCTCCAGGAAATATATTTAAGAAACACAGCAACAACAACAACAAGGAAAAGGTTTTACAATTCTATGTACTGTTAAAAAAAATAAAATTTCACTAAATAAAAGACTTAATTGACTTTATGGGATAATTCACAAATCAGGCAGCATCCCATCTAGTGAACAGAAATGTACCCCAAGGAGTTAGATAAAATAGAAAGTTTTTTATAGGAAACTGGAAGGTTTCCTATAAAGGAAGTTATTACAAGAGAAAAAAAAGTACTATTTCAGTAGGTCACCTATCTTTGGGGGAAAGGCTGCAGGGGTCTCAGCAGGAAGATTACTTCACTAAAGTTGATCAGAAAATTCCAATTTTACATTCTACTCCTGGGAGGGGCTTGAGATGCCATTAAGTCTTGGTTTGCTCTCCTAGGGTCAAGTGACTACACCTTAGGCCTGTGGTTCCTTTATCTTTAATAGTATCAAAGCTTTGTTTTGTCAGTCAAGCATTTTAAGTAAATTACTGCAATGATCTTAATTTCATAGAACCATTTATGTACTTTTAAAAACTATATTCTTTATGTAAATTATTTTTCAGAACCTTATATGTCTATAGAGTTTAACATACTCTTTATCATACTAATTTGAATATTTAAAATCGATGCTAAACTGGGACAATGTTTGGAAGCCTCCATTTTTAAAAAAATTTTCTTATTGCAACACTAAATAGTTCATGATTTCTGAAACAAAATTATATTAGGTTAAAAACATTCATCTATGTTCAGTAAAATTGTAAATAAAAATATTATAAATTAAATATAATATATTAAATCTTTAAGCTTTTCTCTTTTGACTATAATTGTGATGTTCAGTTTTACGTTTTTATTTATTTGTTTTAACCCTACACTATACTTAAGTCACTTTATTCCAGAGGACTGGCTGGCATTAAGAAATACTCTCTACTAAAACTTGCTAGATATTTGTGGCTATGTTTCTTTCTCTTCCCCCTTTTGACATTTTTATTCTGCTCTCCGATCCTTTTCCAACTCACATTATATATGAGAAAACAAAGACTATCTAAAACACATACAATGTTACAAAGTACTATCAAATCTTTGGTTTTGTCCACTCCGGTATTTAGTAAACCTGGTTAATTTGGGTCATATAAGGCAAAAATCAATAAGGGAGAGTAATTATTGAAGTGGTTATTTAAAATTGAAATAAGATCTCAAATAGAAAAATGGTGATTAATAAATCATACCTCGGTGTTCTGTAAGAAATGAAGATAATACTACATTGATGTACAGATCTTATTATTTTCTAAGATAGTTTAGCTTCATACTAACATGTATAATTTTATTTTAAGATCCCAGAGTATTTTAGTTTATATAATCAGTGAAAAAAGTCACTCAATATAAAATAAAACTATGAAATGATGATTAATATGTAAAGGAATTATAGCTAAATAAAATTTGAGTATTAAATTATATGTTCAATATTTAACATATTTGTTTCAATTGCCACTCTTATGAATAAAACTTTTAACTTTATATTTTGGGATTATGGCAAAAAAATCCAAAGAGTTGGCAAGAAAGTAAAAATCAGAATCCAGCAATGATGAGAAAGCTTGAGATCATAAACACAAGTAAGCTGCAGTGAACGCCACACTTCCTAATGGCTTAGAGTTTTGTTTTGTTTATACTGTTTTATTTAAATGTAAGAAAGTTACAGGAAAGTTGTAAGGATATTAGAAAATATTACCTTATGTTCTTTACCAGATTCACAACTGTTTACATTTTAGTTCATTTGCTTATCTATCAGCTATCATCTATTTATATAGATATAGCAATCATAAAATAATATATGTATATAAAGATTATCATTTCTAATCATTGAAAATAAGTTGTAGGTAATGTTATGCTTTAATGTGATCCTTTCCCTCTAAATACATCAATGTGTACATTCTAAGAGGAAATTCTCATAAATAACCACAGAACAATTAACATGAAGAAATTAATATTGATACAACACTATTCTCTAATCTACAGTCCATCAAATGAGGTGAAATTCAAAATAAAAAACACATCAGAGAAATGCATATCAAACTTCAATGAAACATTAGAATGTTCCGATCTGAACTTCAAAACTTTAAAACGTTTTTTATATTAAAATATCATTAAAATTACATTTATCATGCTCCTTTATTCAATTAAAAATAAAGATAAAGCAGCTTCTTAAATTCTTTTAAAAATTAGTTATCAAGTACTATTTTTTTGGTATAATATCAGACAATTTGTAGCTTACTAATATTTCCACTCAAGAAAAGCCTATCTAAATTTGTAATGTCTCAATTTTCCCATATGTGATTCTTCCCAACTCATGAGTGTGCATATATCAATGGATAACACTTGTTCACAGATGGAAATTTACTGAGTCCTTGATAGTAAGCCAGCAACTGAAAGAACAGAGAGAACTTGACAGTTAACTCACTTGTACCTTCTACCAAATGGTCTGTAGTCATTAAAGTATTCTTTATGGCTTCACTACTATATTTATTTCACCCAAGAAAATTAATCCCAGAATAACACCTATATGCTTTATATCTGTAGAAGGAACTTAGTAATTTTGTACTATTTAAACATAATGCATGATGATAAAATATGTTTACTTTTTATCAATCATGATTATCCTGCTTAAGCTAAATAGCATAAAATTAAACATGTTAATTACCAATCATTCAAAATAATTTAAAAATTATGCAATTCCTCAAAGTTTTAAGGATTTTGTAAATTTGGAGAAATATCCTATTCCTAATTTAGGTATTTTTCTCTCTTACATGAAAAAAATACTACCTCCTTAAAACAAAACAAAACAAAACAAACTCAAAAACTATACCACGGTCAATAAAAAGATACTTCTCCCCAGACTTTCATAAACTCTTATTTTTCTTTCTCAAGATGGCTTATCCTATGGAAATATTGGTTTATTTCTTCCTTTGAATAAGTGAGAAAGTAATTCCCTGGCTCAAACCCAATGTAAGCTTATCCAACTGAAAAATTATATTGTTGACCTCCAGAGGAATATCTCATTGCTTATACAATAAAATAAAATAAAATAAAATGAAATAAAATAAAATAAAATTGAGAATGGAAACAACTATACTAACATATCAGTGAGAAATCTTTTTTGAAAACTACCATAAAAAAATCAAGCAAATAAACATCCCACTTGTTTGTTTTTAGAATGTATATCTAGTTTCCCCAGTTCTGATATAAAAATATTAGATACATTTCATGTTCCGGTAAGGCAAGCTAATCAGGACTGTCCCACAAAAATGCAAATCATTAGCTGCTCTCTTTAAAAGTAAATATTACAGCAAATACTATATGAGTATAAATTCCAATTATACGTGAAAGGAAAAAAGCTTGTAAATATAGGGAACAGATTGGCGGTTTAGGGGTGGGGAGTTGATGGAATGGGGGAAATAAGTCAAAGGTATAAACTTCTAGCTATAAAATAAACAAGTCCTGGGGATGTAATATACAGGATAATGACTATAGTTAATAATACTATATTGCTTATTTTGAAGTTTCTAAGAGAGTGGATCTTAAAAGTTCTCATGATAAGAAAAAAATTCTGTAACTATGTATGGTGACAGATGTAAGTACACTTGTGATCAGTTTTCAATATATACAAATAGTGAATCATGTTGCACACCTGAAATTAATATATCAATTGTATGTCAATTATACCTCAATTTAAAAAAAGTAAACAGCAGACATTTTATATCTGCCAAATTAGCTACTGGGATAACTAGATAAAATACTAATAAAAGTTTAAAACAAATTTTAAAGTACTTTTTTTTTTTCACAATCCCCTGTATTTTCCTAAAAATGTGCATTTTCCCTTATTATTCCTGGACTATCAATTAATCACTCTTAATGACTGAGTATGTAAAGATTCGTTAAATGTTTTGTAGATACAAAAGAATACTTTTTGTCACATACAATAACTATCACCATTTTTTTTTTCATGGCTAGTATGTTGGCCTTATCCTACTGTGGGTTATTAAAGTGCTTCTAAAATCCTGGAAATATTAGTTTTAATTTCTTGAAGACTTCAAAATAAGAATCAAATAGTAAAATTATTATTGTAAATAGTAGCAGAGAATCTAATAATCAAGTAACCTATTAAGGAACTTGTTTTCATGATTTTCAGCTGAACAGATAATGTCTAAAACTTGATCATATCAATATTAGTGATTGAAGAATATGTTTGATTTACATGTATTTTGTATGCAATGTTTAATTTTACTAAACAGTGGCTCCCAAAACTAGTGTTGCAAAAAGACAGTTTTACTTGGGGCCTTGAATAGAATCAACTTAATCATTTGATGCATAAATAGTGCATGGATTATTTTCCATAACTAATCCAGAAATCAATTAATTATATGACTCTAAATATCTCACTTGGAAATATATTGCAGTGATAACTATATATTTCATTTTATGGAATCGAGAAGTTCCACTTTAAAATGTGTGATATTAAAACAATTTAAAAGTTATTTTCCACCATCAAGAATTTGTGCAATAAAAATAAAAAAACTGACAAAATTCTGGACTAACAAAGAATATGCAAATGAATGAGCAAAAGCTTTTCTAAACCAGATTGACATGAACATGCTAATGACTATGTTCTGACTACTAGAGATTTCATTATAATTTTCATCCTCCATTTCGGTGCTCACAAGCCAAGAGAGATGTAACACTTTGGTTTAATAGTACAAGCTCTGTGAGCGCTCTTCCTATGTTCACACCCCACATCTTTCACATATGAATTGTGTACATACATGCGAGTTACCTCAATGTTCTGCACTTGAATAAAATGGCCAGAAAAAAATGGTCCCAATGCATGGATTAATTTAAAATTCAATCCTAAAACAAATCAAGCCCATTTCACTTAAATAATATATTTTGTTTAATTTACTCCATAATAATTTTTCTTGTTAATTATAGGAGATGATATATTATTATCAATAAATGTAGTCAGATTAAAAACAATAAAAGAAAAGAAAAAACTAATCTATTTAAAGAAACAAGATATACTTTAAGTAATATATTTAATTTGACTGCCCAAAAACCCTATAGTAGATATTAATAATAATTAAAATATTTATCTCAGCTACTATTTACTGAGTTCTTACTGTGTTTACTAAGTATTTATATAGGAAATCCTTATAACAGATCTATTAGGTATTATTATTCACGTTCTAAAGGTAGAGAAAACTGCATCAGAGAGTTTATACTTTGTCAAATCAAATTCAGCTTGTAAGGCATGAGTCAAAGATTGAAACCCTTTCTTTTTGGATCCAATGCACCCCGTGTTAAACACTATGTGCTTTTGAAGAAAATTAGGTTAACTTTTGAAGAAAATTGGGTTAACTATCTTGCTCAACACTAAACAGCTTGACAGTTACTGAGTCAGGGCTAATATTACTGGCTCCACATATGGTGATTAAGTCTCGTTTTGTAGAAAAGTGAAAACAACTAATTCTTGTATATTGCCAAACTAAAACTAAGTAATGAAATTGTGAAAGACAATTTGTGAATATTGTTTAAATATGAGAAAATAAGTTTTGATTCATCTCTTCCTTTTTATTTCTACAATTATTCAAACAATTACCAATTTCCCAAGACATACCTTTGAATCCAAGACATGCCTTTGACTATATCCATGAGCTATAAAGATTGTCACAAAAATAAAACAATATATTAAAAATATTATTGATACCCTTTTAAAAAACACGTAACTGTGCCATAAACCTACAAGTTTTATGTTCTCATCCTACTGAAGCAAAAGGCATTTTATTCCCACACAAAAAAAAATATTCAAAGAGGGAAGAAAAAAGACAGAGGAGAGATATCATTTCATTCAGCAACTTCTTTTATGGAGGAATAGAATATCTTTTCAATCAGCCTCTAGTCTTCTAGGATTGATGTATCTGCCAGCTCTGACTTTTATCCCACTGCTTTTCAAATCCCTCATTTGTATAAGGCATTTGAAACTTTTTATTTTTCCTTTGCAAACTACTTTTCCATTTAAAAGGACTTTCAAAATTACATTTTATCAAAATTGTCTTTTTAGCAGGATATATGTTTACTATTATTTTAATTAATTAATTAATTATTTTATGGTGACATTGGTTAATAAAATCCAGTAAGTTTTAGCTGTACACTTTAACAATAAGGCATATATTTACACTGTGTGTACGCCTCCCATAATTAGATTTCTTTCTGTCACCATATATTTGATCCCTTTTACCCTGTCTTCCTTCCCCTTCCTCCTGCCATCTGGTAAGACTAGTCTATTGCCCATGTCCATGAGTCTCTGTTTAGCGAGATACATTTTGAATATCTTAATTTACCATCTCTCAATTTAGGTTAAGTAGTCTGTTTCATACATGTGTTTTTCCAAAAGATTTAGGACCACTGATGGCACTTCCTTGTTTTGCATAGGTAATACAGAGTCCCCTCCCCCATTCTGTAGTTATGACTGTGGTTACTAAAGAAGTTACTTTCCACCATAATAATGTGGTTGGCAATTAAGTTCAATCCTTTTTGCTAAATTCCTGTGCTTAAAAGGGGGTGAACTAACGCTCTTCTGCATGTATGAGGCAAGCATTGGGTTGAGAAGGGCAGACTGTGTGATCTGTTGAAATATTTCTCAACTCACTGCCAAGCATTCTTAGTGTTGGAGGTGCTGGATGTTGGGCATGTGAGACTGTCCAAAAGGAGGAGGAAGTGATTCATTCAGGATTCTGATGGTGTCAGGCAGCCATCGGCCGTAGTTCTCACCCCAAATCTGAATCCACATGTTACACACCAAGAAGCTTGACGACTAAGCTTTTTAAAAAGTGTATTTATTTTATATTTCACTCTTGTAATAACTGTGATAAATAAAAATAGTCTAAGCACACTTTCTAACTCAATAGCCTACACTACAAGAGAAAAATGATCAGGTGATTCATGTGTAGTTATATCAAGAAATTTTAGACAATCCAGGGAAAAAAAGTAAAGGAAAATTGTTGGCCATTCGCCAAGTCACAATGCTTCCGTAATCTATAAACATGTGGCCTCGCTAAGCTGTCAGTAGCTGAGCATGATAAAATAAAGCTAATATTGTTCCATTCTCATGGGGTCATTTATGTAAGTTATAACAAAAAAAAATGAACGAACCATGACATCTTCTATGGTCTTAAATCTTACACTGTGTCATGAGAAGTTCTGCAGGCTTTATATTTTGTAATAGCTTATAAAAATAAGTAAAGGAGGACCTTTCATTCCAATATTATGAGAGTCGGGAGACTTCAAATGACCTTGCCTTTGACAGTAGGAGTCTGAATAAAATGGCCCATCTCTTTAGAAATAATCCATCTCATGAATACCAGCAGAGTAGGGGGGTACACCTGGAATGAAATCTTCTGAACAATTAAATTTACGCACAAGTCTTTATTGTGAGCATTCAAGTGTATCTCGTGGCACACTAAGTCTCTTCATGGCCATTGTCACTTGCTCCTTTCCCACTAGAAGAGGGATTCTCTCTGTGGACCTCCACTCACTCAGCTAACTCCACAAGTAAGACTCGCCTTTCAGGGAGTACATCTCTATGGGGATGGAGCCAGTTTTTCATCAACAGATGTTTTACCCTTAGATAGGCAACTGACTATAAAAGTAAGTTTATGTAGTCAGATATTTTCCTGGATACACAGAATTCTCCTTCCTTTACTTCGAGAAAAAGTAACTCACTGCGGCCCATAAACCCAAACCACGAGTCAACATCCATTAGCCTTTCATGGGGAACAATGCCTCAGATGCAGGTCCATTGCTTTCTCCAGGAAAATTCCCATCTTTAGACTCACATCAGGCTTTTTGTAAACAGTACTCCCCATATCACCAATTTACACAAGATATCTTTCTAGAACGAGCCCAAGACTCTGTAAATATTTAACTCCCCAAAACCACCAATCCATCTATTTACTAAAAGTTAAAATACAATCCCCTAGGAATAGATACATCTTAAGATAGTTCCCAAAGATGAGATAACTTTTTCCTGGGACTAGAAAGTAATCAATAGATTCAGTGGATGAATAGTTTCTGTGATTTATTTTTTACCTTTAGATAATTAAAGGCATAAAATTGTACTTTATATAGCATGCACTTCTATTCCATATACTGTTTAAAAGATTTTTTAATAAAAGTTGGTCATGCATGCATATAATGGCTACACACAAAAAAGAACTTATTCATATAGTGAATACAGTTTATCATTAATTGATAACTTTATTATTGAAAAAAGTGACTTTACCTCCAAAAGAGTATAGAAATAATTTTTGCTCATAAGGAAAATCATTTTTAAGGTAGCAGTCATTTTTATTTTTTTTCTTTTATCTGGTTACTTTACCTTCAATATCTTTAAACCAATAAACAAAAATTTATTCAAAATTATTTTGATATAAAACCTACTACAGTAAATGGATTGTTTTATTTGTACCCATTATGGCAATTTTAACTCTATACTGATGCTGTTGGATAGCAATTCCATACTACTAATAAAAAATGCCAAAATTAAGTAGCAGAAGATTTAAATTCAAAGTTTGAAAGTAAATAAGCAAATGTTTACAACTCAGTAAAGTTTTAGATTTCTCTTTAAATTTATCTCAGTTTTAGTCTTTTAGAATTCAAAGTTTCAATAAAAGTTTCTATCAATTGAAGTAATAAGATTTATAGGTTATATTATCATTTTTAATATTTATACTGAAATACATTCCAGTATGAGACTGAATCCAGCTTGGCATTAAAATGGTGACCCAAATGAACTATTTATTTCACAGAATAAATGACAGTTCATAGATCATTCACTACAATTTCAGAGTGGCAAACAGAAATTAAAATGATTTCAAACTAAGCAATCATTTGAAAGACTAGGAAAAGGTTATTAGCACTATATGTTGGAAGAAGAGCCAGAAAAAACGGTAAATTCAATAAATTTTTGCAAGTATAGTTTTTATAAGCTTGTACAATTTTATAAAAAATTAGCACTTATAGATTTGCCTTTCTATTTTATTATTGAGTATAATATTTAACATTGCTTTATGAAATTAGATGAAAACAACAGAAATATGATAAATGGTATATTTTTTCCCATTTAATAATATACCCATATTTCTCTTTTTTGTTTAGAACTTGACACCTCTAAAATGGTGGCTAGTCCATGAATCATCCAATGGGAACTCTGCAAAATTTAGAGGCTTCTTTTTACAATAATATTCTTGGAAACACACTTCTCTTTTTTTTTTTTTTGCTCACTACCTACCTTAGTAAGAGTGATTCTGCCATTTAGGTCTACTATTTGGTATATGACAACTGCTACTTTTGATTCAACTAAGTGAGCCTTTTCTTTACTCTGGGTCCCTTTTCTTAGAGCATTCACTTCAGAAAATTTATAATTATAATTTCTTTCCTTGCTCCTTAGATGTGTAAATCTTCTCTCAGCTTCTTGTTAGCTTTACAATCCAGGGACATGTTTCTCAAGGACCTAGAAGCCACACCTTTGAAATGCCATCATTAAGGAAGATAGCCCCCCTATTCCCTGAGGTAGAGGCCTGACCTCAGCAGGCCCCTTGCTTGTCCCAAGTTGTAAGAATACCTTCTGTCATGAGATATGAGAAATTGTACTGTTCTATTGGGTAAAGCAAATTAACAAACGCAGGTAGCCTATGATTTCCCTCTCACGCTAGCCTCACTATGGAAAACAAAATGGAGGCTCCTCAAAAAAGTGAAAGTGGAACTATCATGTGATTCAGCGATTCCTGTCATCTTTTGTGTCAGCAGAGTGAAGCCTGAGTTCCGGCCTCCTTCCTTTATTGCAATAATCTTAAATATATAAATAATCCTCCTTGCCAGTTTAACATTGTCGAGTGCCACATCATCCAGAAAACATTTTCAAACATCATTTTCAAGTGGTCTATTACTGAAAGACCAAATTGAGTAATTTTAATCTCTATTGACTATGTGATGGTATTTAATTCAGTTTAGGTAAAACATACCTTACAGTTTTCTTTTCTATTTTTTTTTTAATTAAAAAATAAAAACTACTTATTTTAGTGCCTAATTTTATGTCCTATTTATCTTGTCTGGTTTCCAAAGAAGAGATAGAGATAGAAAAACAGATGGAGAGTTAGAGAGGTAGAAACAGACATAAGGAGGGAGGGAGAGAGATAGGAGAGAAGGAAAGGAAGGGAGGTAATCCATGTACTCCATCTATTAATGCGCAGTAACAAAGTGTCTGTGACATAATGTCCTTTATGGAAATAACAATGACATTTCCCCCCATTAAAAAATGTGAATATGCTTATTATAAAGACAAAATCCTTACTGCTTTTTTTGTAACAATTTAGCCTTCCGACAACATACTCTTTTATAAATTCATGATGTGTTAGCTACCGCTTCTAATTTTAAATTTTGACAGAAATTGTTGTGAGTTCAGCATGCATATATTTGAAATCAGGGTGTGAATAGTTAGTTGCCAGTTATAAGTTGACCTCAATTTAGGAGTCACATTATTTTTAACTTTAAAATTTCCATGGTGTATGATAGATCATTTATATGTCTAATTTTATTTGTAAGTCTTGGACGCCAATTATATATTTTTTAAATTTTATTTTAACATGTGGTATAAGATATGAAAGTTTTGTGGAACATTTCCTCATATTTTAAAAAAAAATTTAAAACTTGTAGTTGTGTATTTATTCCAGAATAAAAAAATGTTAAAAATAAAAATAAGTCCTTTTTACCACTTATTTCTTATTCCATAAGTTCAGTTGTTTCTCTATTATTCTTATCACTATTTTTATTTATAAAAATTCTAAGAAGAAGGAAAACTTTTGGAGATCATCATGTGCATAAATACTAAAGTCAGTTTCCTAATATATATAAAACCTTATTTGTACATTAAGTTAACCATACTGAGTAGTGTATGTAGGTAAGCACTGTTAAGTCTACTGAAGGCACCAATTTGCTTCTTTGATAAGTAAGAAAATAATTAATTTGGTATCAATTTATTTTTATCTATTACATTTTAATTTCTCAAATAGTGATTGTTATATGACAAAATGTATGATTTGATGAACACAAATTATTTTGATAATAACTATTGGCACATCTTTTTAAAGTCTATGCAGTGCTATATTTTAAGAAGATCTATAAGATGCAATTCATGTTGAGTTTAACTGTGTAGATTTTCTTTTAAACATTAAATATTAGTCTACTATCAGGCTTTTTAAAAAATTATATTGAGTTAAATTTGGGTAAAATGACCACCAACAGCAATCTATACATGCCCAGCCATCCACTGCCAGAGATCATGCTGCTTTATTTACAGTTGCACTGCTGGGGCCAGCTGTTCCAAGGAATTTAAAGAAAAATACATCAAAAGAACCCCGTCATATATTCCTAAGAAAGCAGTAAAAATATTTTCATTTGGCTCTAGATTCAACTTTATTGCTCATAACTAAAGCGAGGCCAGATTATTGCAATGTCTCTGCCTTCAGGTAGCTGAGTCTCTTGTGGGTTCCTCATTGCCAACTTCCATTACTTCACGCCTGGACACTCAAACTGCCATCTGACACCGTGGCTCGGCTCCCTTCAGTGTATTTACAATTCGGAAGACAAAATGTAGAGAAATCACATGTGCCCCACCAGTTCAAAAGTAAAGAAAAACAATTAATATAGTTATACAATTTAAGGGCTGTATATTTTTGATTGGTGTTACTATCTGTCCTGTGTAATACTTTGATGAAAGTTTTTTAAAAAGATAATACTATGTAAGAAAGGAGAGAGTGTCATTACATATTGGTTAAAGTTTCAATTTACCAGGAATGTATAATACAGTATATCTATATCTATCTAACAAAACTATAAAGCAAATTTTTAACTTCACAAATAGAACTGAAAAAAATACATTTCATAGAGTTTTAACACATCTCTTAGCAACTAATACATTTTATTGCAATAAAGCAAAAGAAAAAAATCATATAAGTGACTTTGAACAACTAATTTGATAATAGAACACTTTTCTGAAAAATGGCAGATGACACATCATTTTTATCAGGTCATCTTGGGGAATTTATACAAAAAGTAATACATCCAACCATAAAATAACAAATTTCACAGAATCAGTGTCTAGATGGCTAGTCAGAATGTAAATGTTTAAGATAGAAATAAAAAAAAATTAAATCACTTCAAAATTAAAAAAAAAACATATCATATTCATGAGTCAAAGTAGTCGTAATAACTAAGTATGTAGAATTTGATATAAAAAAGAATATATATATATAATGTGTGAGATTAGAGGGAACTTAATTACCTTAAATCCTTATATGAGAAAGTAGAAATATGGAGAAATCAAAAGATAATCATTTAAATTAAGTAGCTTTGAAAAAGAGAGGATGGATTAATTAATACAGGTAAACATAACAATACATGAACTAAAAAAAAACCACTGCAATAGAAAGTATTATCAAAACCAAAAGGTATTTTTTTTAAACATTAATGATGTCACTCATGATATTGATTTAAAAAGAAGAGAAGGGAGAGATGCCACATCTCCAGTTAATCAACTAGTTAAATCCATATTTATTCATGATGACTACTGACAATTTAGACTTGTTGCTTTTGGCTTGTTTTGCTTTAAAAATAAAAAGGAAGTCATAAATTATTATGAAAACAATCAATAAAGAAAGTAATAAAAACTAACTTGAAATATCAATTTTGGTTAAAGATCTATCAAATAAACTAAAAAAAAATAGAACTTCATTGTTAAGATAACTTATTCTTCAAAATTAAAATTAGATTGATTAAGTATTAGAAAATTAGTGACCTGCAAAACAGATTCCAGAACTGCTACAGAATTTGCGAGTTACAGATAGGTCTTCATATCTATGTTGAGGGGAGCAGAAAAATTCTGAGCAAGACAAACCATACCAACAAAGAAATAAAAAAGAAATCTACAAGTAATTATGTTGTAGAGAACTTGAAAAGATCAAAAACAAAGCTACAAGTACATGATAATGTAGCTAAATGATAATTTAGCTACAGCTAAATTATCATTGAAAAATAAACAAATATGTTTCCAGCAAATATTGAGTTTAACACAAGATCTTTGCTGGAAAAGTAATAAAGCAGGAACCTCATTATATAACCCCAGGAAAAAAATCTAGGATGTGACAACACATTATACTGAGATGGAGAATAAACCTAAATGTTTGGATAAATATAAATAAGAATCACATTTTTATTTTTAAGGAATACTACTAACTATATAGTTAAGAGTATTATCTTAGATGTAATAAGTAGTATATTAGAAAAAATAACATGGCAGATTGAAAGGGGCATGATAATTATAAATTAGATTAACTTTCCACTGCATCTATGCTCATGTACTATTTGTGAGGAAGGTAAAGAGGTTGGCTGACTTTATGAGATTTTTTAGTTAAAAACATGTTAAAATATAAGAAGGAATATAAAAGTTAAAATATTTAACTTCCAAAAATGAAGAAAACAGGAAATATGCTCTGACATATTAAAAATAAACTATCAAAACAAATCCACATCTGTGCTAAAAACCATTCTCTCAGAGGCTGATACATACACCACACGTGCGCGCGCATGCACGCACACACACACACACACACACACTCAAGATCAATAAGTATATAGAATATTGAACAACACAGTAAACAAGTATGGTTTACTAAACCTCAAATTAGAGTTGTAAATCCTTAAAATACATGTCAAATTTGATTTTAAATATATTTTGTGCCATTGTTTTTGCCATTTTGCGGGTACACTTTATTATGAAATTTTATTTTGAAAACATCAAGAGTAGGAACTGAATAGGTAGCTGGATCATTCTGGGAATAATGGAAATCTGTACTAAATAAGGTTTTATCCTGATGGCAGAATATGTACACCTAAATCAAGATAGGTACCCTTTTAGTAGATACATAAAACTTAAAAGTACTATAGGTTTGAAGTATGCATTTTTCACCAGATCTGCTGATAGTTATAGTGCTTTTATGAACATTACAGTCCATGACTAAAGAGAACATGTCATTTTTAAACAGAGAGGAAGAAACTACAGGTGAATAAAATGAGAATATGTGAGGATAACCCTAAGATGATGAGAATCAATGATATATCCATCCCATTAATGGCTTGAAGTTCAAAGATCCATGGGAGAAAGAAGCTAAAATCAAGCCGGAAGAGAATATGAATGGAGAACTTAAGAACGTCAGCTCTCTCACGCTAGCTACTTAAAACACTAATGAATTTAGGTTTTTACAAAATAACTGGAAGGGCTAGAAAATGGATCCTTTGGAATTTTAGTTTTTAAAAATGAAGAGGAGAATGGTGATGAAAGGACCAGTATGTATAAGTTTCACTCAAATCATAAACATTCAGACTCTGTCATTTTTAAAATGTACCATTCTAAGACCCAGGTCCATATACTCTGATTTCACGAGGTGACAAGCAGAGTCCAGAATACTCTATTCTTGTTTAGCAAGGATTGCTCTGTTTATCCCTGGGCTGGCAGCATCCTTCATACTGTTCAAGAGAATAACAGTGCTCTACGAGAATGCCACCAGACTGTCATTTATTTATTCTGAGTACATGTTTAATACTACAGTCACTTTTGAATATTTAGAACCAAAAGAGAGTAAGTGGAGGAAAAAAATAAATCTCCCTGAGAAAGTTCACTTTCTGCCATTTTTTTGTGTTCTCCCCAAATGCATATGCCAACACCCTACTCTGCAATGTCTTTGCATGAGGAGATGAGCTGTTGGGTAGGTAACTGGGAATTAGATGAGGTCTTGAGGGGGAGTCCTCTTCCAGGGGATTGGTGCCTCACTGAGAGTTAAGAGAAAGCTTGCTTCCTCTCTCTGCTCTTGATCATGTGAGGACTCAAGAAATTAGCAATCTCACCAGAACCAGACCATGCTGGTACTCTGATTTCACTCAGGCTTCCAGCCTCCAGAATTGTGAAAATTAAATTTCTGTTGTATAAGCCACCCAGTCTATCGTGGTTATGGTACTTTATTACAGTATTTTGTTACAACAGCTAGAACTAAGACACATTCCAGCAAATGTGTGGTTTCATCCATCTGCTAAGGTGATTTCTCTAATACTGTATCGAGATATTTGAAATGGTCTCCCCTACCTCAATCACTCATTATGTGACTCTGTGGTTCTTTCAACTGTGAAAGTTATACCTTATGAAAAACCAGCTTAAGAAATCAATCAAATTAAGAATAATTTGGTCATCATAATTATTATGTTGATTTAGCTTTTTCCATGCAGCGTTAAATCTACAAATGGTAGTTTTAATATTGATTTTTGCCTTTATAATACAAATCTTGATATTTAAATATAGCATAGAAAAAAAAAAACGATGAAGCCACAGTGATTCAAAGTAGGACTACACAGAAGGAGGCGGGGTAGACAAAGCATCCTAATCTTTATGTGTTTATGAAAGTCTTGGAGGAGAGACATTCTCCTGACTGATTCAAGAGCCTCACAGTGCATCATACCTACTTTCAGCCTCGCTTCTCCTATTAATTAAAACATGTCAGAATCATCAGGATGTATTTTTAGAAAACAAAATGACTCTAGCTATTTGGAACATAAATGAATATAAGTTTTCGCAGAGTCTTTGGAGACGAAACACTGGCTCATGGCTGAGTCGCCGCAGTTGCTCCCATGATGTCACTACAGACTGGGCCTCCCATGGGACCTGGCTTGTTCGGGGAGGTGGGTGTCAGGAGGAAGCCCTGGCTGGCACTGATGCCTTTGGGGGCACATTACAAACTGTGATCTCAAGATCTGGAAGCTGCTGTCTTCCTGAACTCTCAGTGGTCACAGAACTAATAATGAGTGGACACCAAAACTGCTGCAAAAAACTCCAGTGATTCCAGAACCTTGTTTGCCAATGGAAAACCAACAAAACTAGAGGATGCTTCTCCCTCTATCCCACCTTCCAAATCTTTTGCAAACGCATCTGACTGAAAAACCTAATTTGTATCCAGAACTTATAAATCTCCAGTGTCTACAGCAATGTTCAATGACCAAATTTGAAATTGGATGCTTAGTGCCAATTCACCATACCTTTAATAATCCCAGCGTGGATAGCAACTTGGAAAAGCTCTTTGTTGGTTAGAAATTGCTTAACACAAATGGTGAAAGAAACTATCCTTGGGGATTATTTACTCTACCTTCTATGATTAACAGACATCACTGTTTATTAGGACTTTTTGCTGCTAGCAGATAAGCACGTAAAAAGAATTAAATACATTCACATTACCATTTGAATGACTGATCGACTTATTCTCCCCTCTGATTGTATTCAGTTGTTTTAAATTGTCTTTCTTAGCATAAATTTATCTCCAATTAGCAGATATAAATATATATATATGTGTGTGTGTATATATTTTTATTTATAGATTTTTATTTCCACAAACCTTGTTTGTCAACATTAGAGTAAGAAATTTGGCAACTTCAAATATATGCCAAAACTGCTTTATAAACACCACAGAAACTCCAAATCATGGTCCATAAACAATAAATTTCCTGAAGAAAGAAAATTCAAATGATATTTCTAAAATATAATTTATTCAAGTCTCACCATGTTCTTTGGTAGAGCTATGCTAATGACTACACATCAAGATTAAAGTATAATTTTCTTAAACTACACAGTGTGAAGTCTATGTCCCTTTCATAATAATAATTATGCTTAAACTATCATTATCAAAATAAATCCTTAGCGATATCTTATTTCTTGGTTCTAGCTATACAGAATTTTATGTATCTTTACACCTATATATGTTAGTGTTTCAGGTACTTTTCCATTGTATGCCCATTAATTAATTGATTAATGAATTAGATTAATAAATTAATATTTGAGATGCATAAAATATTATATATGAATTTTTTTAAAAATTAATATTTAGGCTGATTAACCAGTGATTTTTCTTTCTCAAAAATATTTTCATTTTTATAAATGTAATTTAATCTTTATTTAACATTTAGTGTTAAAATATTATACTTAACACATGCATAAAATGTTTACTTCAGTATTTATATTATTAATTTTTATGTTTGCTGTAGAATGTTATTTATACACTGCCATTCTTGAAAAGAGAAATATTCAAAACAAAGATTAAAATTTAAGATTGAAAATGCAAACTTGAATAAAATTAACAAGTAGAAAAGTACATTAAATTACTAACTTTCTTCCTCGGAAATAATTGAGTGACATCCTCAATTAAACAATTTGGTTTGCATTTTCCCTGTTGAGTAAGAGTTCACATCTGGCCCATTTAATATTATTAAGAACTATCACACAGCAACATATGCATTCAAATGAATTCTCATATTAAGACACAGTACACGTTTGTTATAATACTTTTTACTTTTTTACCGTGAGTACTCAAATATATTGGTTAAAGTAAAATTATTTTATATAAAAAGCATGTACTATTATAATAAACTATAGTTTACATCTGAGGTTGTAAATAAGTTGGTCTATATATAATCCTGTTTATAAAATTAAAAAAAAACACACTAAACACACTAAAACAAAAAACAAGAAAAATAAACTATAGTAAATATCTATAAAAACCTAGTGGAAATTACAGTTGTTAAAGTCAATTTAACTGTGTGCCTAATAGCTGTGATTTTATGTAAACTATATTTCAAATTTTTAATTGAAATATATTTAATATATAACATTGTGTCATGTAAGGGTGTAAAGCATATATCAAATAAGGGGTTACTATCCAAAATATGTTAAAAAAAACTCATATATCCCAACAACAAAAACACAAAAAACAATTAAAATATGGGCAGAGAAACTAAATTATTTTTCAAAGAGATATCTAGATGGTCAACAGGTACATAAAAAGATTCTCAACATCACCACTCATCAGAGAAATGCAAATCAGAACCATGATAAGGTATGACCTCACACCTATTAGAGTGGCTATCATAAAAAAGACAAGAAATAACAAGTGCTGACAAGAATGTGGAGAAAAGGGAACCCTTGTGCACTGTTGGTGAGATGTAAATTGGTTCAGCCCCTGTGGAAGACAGGATGGAGGGTCCTCAAAATACAAAAAAAAAAAAAAAATTACCACATGATCCAACAATTCTACTTCTGGGCCTATATCTAAAGGAAATGAAAGTAGGATATATTTCAATTTTTTAAAAAAAGTTACAAAAAGCATTTTATTTTTGAATGTGCACAGTGTACTATTTCTTGGTGAATACTAAAAATACATTTTTATAAAAGATAACCTAGTCAATTGTTTTAGAGTCAAATATTTTTTAATGTAGATTGAAAACATGTAGAAATAGACTATGAGGTATTACACAGGAAGATTAAAAGGCTCTGATTTGTGTTTAGGTACAGAGAGGTTCTTGGGAGTACAGAAGAGGTTTTCTACACATATTTACCCAATAAGACTTATTTTTTTATGGGTTAGGAGACCATGATCAGACAGATACAAGATCTTTTACAATTTATATGGTTTTATGGCAAATCCATCATATGTGACAAATGACTAGGAAACATAAAAATAAATAATGTAAATACTTAAGTACTCTTGTTGAGGATTACTCTGTTTTTAAAAAATGAAGAGATTAGAAAGCAGATTAGAGAAAAGAAGCAGAGCAAGAAACATTTAGTGGTGAATATATAGGTGTAAAAGATCATTCAAAATGGGTAGCTAAACTTGATGGCATGAATGGTAGTAAATTAAGTGATAGAAAAATCTGAAAGAGAGTCAATATTGGCTAGGAATAGAATGCTAAACAAGAAGACTGTGAAATAGTCTGACAGACTGATTACGAAGACAGATATATGCAACTAAATCTCAGAGGCCAAGTCTAGACCAAAGATTAAAAAGTGTGTGTAATATATACATGTGTATATATATATATATATATATATATATATACACACACACATACATACATACATACACACACATATGTATATATGTATATGTATACACACACACACATAGACATACATAAAAATATTATGTATATAAATACATATAAAATATATATTAGCATCTTAATATTGTTAAGTACTAAAGTTTCAGTGCATTTTATATTTTCTTTAGGGAGCACATGGGTAAGAAGACAAAAGGGCCTAGAAGCAATCATTGAGTTACTCCTATATTTATTTAATAGCCAGAGGAAGGATGGAGAGAACAGAAAGTAGATTGAGAAGGTAGCAGGAAAAGCAATAGAATATGGTAATACAAAATTCAAAACAGTATTTTCAAAAATAATAGTAGACAATCATTTTAAATAAACTTGTGAGTTTAATATATATGTTTAAGAATGGTAAACATATCTTGGCTTTAGTGATATTGAGGTTCTTGGCCAAATAAGAGATTAGTTGGCATGATATGAGTAGAAGCATGAAAGTAGACTGAGTCAGGTGTGTAGTAATGAAGGAGAAAAAAAGATGTGTGTGTGTGTGTGTGTGTGTGTGTGTGTGTGTGTGTGTTCAAATTTGGTTGTAGAGCAAGGATAGCAGGTAGCACATTTCATTTTTGTCTCAGGGGAGCAACCATATCTCTTTTCTAACAGAAAGGAGGAAAGACATGATAGAGGCATATGACACAGATCTCATTATCTGGCAATGGAAAGTTAGAGCTCATCCTGCACTATCACCTCTATTTCCTCTTTAATACAAATAATACTGAGCTTAGGAAGTTGTCTTGAGAATTAGACTATGAGAATAGCTGGATGAGTTAGCATGGAGAAGAGAAATTCAACTAAGAGGTCATAGTTTGAGGAATAAGCCATACATTATGCATATCACACACATTGGCTCAAAACCATAAAATGAACAGGAAGACTTTAAAGCAATTATTAAGAATTTTTTTTTTCAACTCAGGTAATAACTACAAGTTCAACAGTTGACAGCAATTAGAAAAAAGAGGGGGTGTGTGACAGTGTACAAACAGCATGGATCATGAAAGAAAAGACTCTTTATCATAATGATGAATTAAATTCTGGAAGTGACAATGGGGGCAGGTAGTGTGGTTAGGAGAATAGTAAGTTAATTTTACCACATCCATTAAAATGATATTTCCTGAAGTAGTTTCAAAAATCCTGCATGCAAATATCAGAGACTTAAAGTTTGTTAGCCAGGGAGTTCAATATATGGGAATTTGAACAGATTAAATATCCCGTTGAGGTTGGAGCAGCCAGTAAATCTTTTAATTTGAAAATATGCATAGGTAAAATGGTAAAATTATGTGGCTTTTCCATTAAATCTTATATGCTTAAGGTACCTATAGTTGAGAGGGGTACATGGTTGCAACAAGGAAATATAGCAAATGCTAGAATAATATCTATAAAGGACATCTAAATATGACATAAAATTAGCACATAAAGCTAATTTTAATAGAACTAATAAATAGATAAGTATATTTTTGTGAGAACTGCATTGTCAAAATATCCAGAGACTGGAGACAAATTTGAAACTTAAAATGACCCCTGTGTCAAAACAGTGATCGGCAGGAAGAAAACTGGAAAAAAAAAATCTGCTCAGCTCCCAAGATGGTCATCTTCTCTGACATCCTCACCGCAGCTTTTAAGGAAGATGAGAGAGAAAAAATAATGTATTTCTAACAGATAGGAGATACAGAGAATAATTAACAGGACAGCTACATTTAGGGAACCAAACTGAACAGATTTTAAAAATTCAGTTTAATTGGCAAGAATTTCTCTTGTATAACAATCATGTTCTGAGCTACCTTTTACCTGCACCTCTCTATACAAGAGGGCTTTGATTAAAATGAATATAAATGCACCTTGCAAGTAGAAAAAAATAATCAAGAAAAATGAGTTGGGGGACATTTGCCCTGAAGTGTCTCTGGTTAGAAGACAGCCTACATGATTGCTTCCTTGGGTTCTAATTACCACCACCTGGTGAACCCCCTTTCTTCTCCTACCTGATACTCCTCTGGGTTAGTTAGAGCAGGTGTCATTTCCCTGAATAGCACAGAGCCAATGCAATCACCCTGATGTGCCCAACTATAGCGATGACTCTGATCATTGA
Organism: Macroglossus sobrinus; assembly: GCA_004027375.1. NCBI lineage: Eukaryota > Metazoa > Chordata > Mammalia > Chiroptera > Pteropodidae > Macroglossus > Macroglossus sobrinus. Next base: position 289,508 of record PVKZ01001333.1, read on the forward strand.
AATTAAAGCTGCACTTTGATTATAGCTGAGTCTCAATAGAATTGTCAGATTGCATATATAGTTATATGCATATATGTATATACATGTATAGACACACATGTGACATTTTTTAAATGATGCATCTAAACTACTGTCTCTGGCTATACCCCAAAATTTGGTTTGGCAGGAGATATAGTTTAGGATTGAAGAAGTGTTTGTGATAGCAAGGACATTAATAATTGGCTAGTTTACTTATCAGTTCTTTAAAAGTGTGATCTAGGTCTTGAATATACATAGATGATTAGAAACAGTGCCTGTCCTCAAGAAACCTCCAGTTCAGATGGAGATTCCGACAGAGATACAGTGGGAGGGGTAAACGTGAGGGCTCTAGGGCTAAAAATGGCTATTTATCAATTATAGTGTTGAAAAAGTCCTTAATGGTTTTCTTAAAGAAGTGACAACTGAAATGAACGTGGAGGATGAGAAACCATCGCATGGCTACACACGTGGTGGAGAGAATCAGGAGAGATTGACAGATGGCTATCGGCTCTCTATAATGCAAAAGTAGGTCATAGAAGTAAGAAAGAAGAGCTTCGGTGATTACTTAAATGAATTTATCTGGAAGGATTTTTGAAAGTAGTAAAAGATTTTATACAGGTTAGATATTGGTCATATTTGCATTTATCATGTCTAATAGCATGAGGCAACCCTAGGATGTGTCTTGGATCCAGATGGGGTCTCTGCCTAAGGGAACAATTTCCTATTCCAGTATGTATATGGGTTTTACTGTTGATAAGAGATAAAGTAAAAATGTGGTCAAAGAACAAGTCCCCAACTAGTAAGAGCAAGGGAATTCTGAGTTTAGTGTGAAACTTGTCTTTGGGATTGGCTTCAGAATTCATTAAAATGTTTTTCTGTCTTAAGACTAAATAAAACTGTAATTTGAAATATCCAAGATAAGCAATTAAAACATAGGAAGTATGTAAAGATAATAGCTGTTGGGCCAAAAAAAAAAAAAGTATTTCCCTATCCTCTGGATCATAGTTATCAAAATTTGAAAGAAATAATAAGCCCCCTTACTTACTCGTGATTGATTGTAGTTAAAAGGCAAAAAATAGTAATTTTTTACCTGAATTTGTCACATAAAGAAGATTGTATACATAGGTAAACTTTTATTATTAATCTACTAGGTGCCGGGCAGTTTTCTAAGTACTTTGCAATTATTTATTAATTCACAGTTCAGTGGTGTTAAGTCGGATTTCTAAAACAATTATGCTGTTAATTATTAACTGAAAATCACATCCAATTTCTCAGAAATAAAAGAGAATAAGTATAAACTTATTTCATGAAGCAGAGGGTTGTACTGAGAGAGGTGAGACATCATGTGACAGTGAGCCTCGTGGCCACCTACTGCTTAGGCAGTGATCAGACACTGTGGGTGGGCTTGGGACCCAGAAGAAGATAAAGGTTTTGGCAGATAAATAAATGCTTCGATGGCAGATCAGTGCAGTAAGAACAGAGAGGTCATGCCTGGGTTTAAGTTCCCATGTGAGAATTTAAGAAACCTGTGACTGGCATAAGATATCTGAATCTCTCTGCCTCATTCTCAAATACTGGAAGCATAATACATCTTGGATAAATGTATTAAAGCATCTAGCATGATCATCAGCATATTAGATACTCAATAAAAGTCAATTTCATGCCTTCAACAGAATATTTAGATTTGAAAGTAGTTTTTTGTAGCTTTTCGTGTTTATGTGCATATGCACACCCTTTTGATTGTCGTGAGCAGTGCTTTTAAGCACGGATTCCGAATTACTTCATGTTCTAAATTGGCGGTTTTGCTTCTTACTCTGTTTTTCTACTGTCCACATTAAGAACGGATTTTAATATTATGACCCAGAATTCATAAAGCCATACTTACTTTGGGTGATGCCTTCTAATATTTAATTTTGTCTTCTAATATATTCATTTTTGATTAAAAAATCCAGTCTATTCTTTTTTATTCCAATTAAACAAAAGTATGATTTCTACACTCTAAGTCCTTGCTACATGGGTTTAACAACTGTTAAAGAATTGTAAGGTGCATTTTGGAACTACTCTCCTAGAGGAACCTAGGTTACGCATTCATTCTTTACTTTCATGTAATGAGAAAAATAAAAATACTCTGGGAAAAGAAAAAGTAGTGTGCCTTTCCAAGCTAAAAAAATTAAAAACAATAAAAACAAGCTTCAAAAAGCCTATCTGAATTAAAAATAACAATTGCCCTAATCTCGGTGGAAATAGCAGGTGCTGGCTAATAGGGGTCTCCTTAGAACCCTGTTCCTATGTGCCAAGACTCAGAATGTAACCGCCACACAGAGGAGGTGATGGAATCTATGCTTCATGGATCAGAATTCGGGGTGAGACTTCCTTATCATGACACCTCTACTTTAGAGAATAAATTTTGCTTGTCTGAAAGTATTCATCAGCTATTAGTTGAAAGGTTGTTTTCAGGTTGTCCTGAAAAAAAAAAAAAAAAACTGGATTCCTAAGATATTTACAATTCAAATAAAATGATCAAAATCTTGACCAACAAGCAGTAGTGCAACAGAACAGACATAACAGTATGCAGATCACTGGTGTACAATGCACGCCTTCCCTAAAGAATCTGCTGTTAGAAACTGTTGGATACGAAATCCTGGCATATTTCATTATCCATTAGGGACAGTAAAATGAGGCTCTTCTTGAAATGTGTAAGGCTTCTTAAAGCAGACTCTAGAATTTATTTTTAACATTCGATTTACCAGAAGTTTAAAAATATCAGGTAGCATTTTGAATCATTTGAAGAATCATGGTTTTATATTTAACACTAAATATAGAATCTATAATCGCAAACCTTTTATGCTTGATAAACTAATTGTGATCAGACAGAACCTCATAGGTGGACACCAACTGCACCAAAAATCTGCTCTATTCAACCTCTGTATGAATCTTTTGTTTCTTTCAGTGACCTTAGCTATTGACTTGAATAAAGAGGATACAGAGAGAATTTTAATGTTCATCTAACACTAGCTTTTAAATTAAAGACTTAGTAAAATTTCACATTAAAATATATCCGTGAAGCCTTTGGAAATAACATGTGTTTAAAGACAATAGCCTCTGGGCAAAGAAGCATAATTCCTTGCCTGCTTGCCAAGTCATATTACTGTCAAAACTTGAATGAAATAAGAAGCCCAATTACTTGTGATAGCTTACAGATGGAATGTAAAAAATATATATATTTTTTAACCTTAATTTAAAGATTCTCATGTGAGACGATAAAGAAGCTTTACTCCTACTGCCTGTGTCCTATGTCAACCTATTTTCTAAACACTACAATTATTTGCTTCATTGGTTAACGGGATTTAGCTTGATTTTTTAAGCAATGAAATGCTTAGTTGTTAAAACTATATAATATCCAACTTACACTTTTAAAAATTGTATTTTGCTTGGCTTTAATAATTAAGAACACATTCCACACATAATGGGGGAAGTATTCAGAAAGTTCTATTGTAATTTGAGCAAAAAAATATGACATACTTTTCATATTACAAAATCAAGGCACCAACTTGTAGAGTGTTCTTCTTATAAGTCCTGTCTTTAGTGAGGAAAATATAATAAATAGCAATAATAGTAATAATGATCCCATTTTTTCTGCCTGGCTGAGCCCCAGATGATGTTCCTTTAACAGAGCAGGTACTCTCAGTGGACATACTCTGATTGTGCCCTTTCTTATTACTGCCCAATAATAACACCAAGCAAGGTCACTGCTATAGTTATGTGGGCATGGCATGTGTATTTATTTCTGCATTGCTCTCTAATTACAAAGGCACACTTTTATACTACAGATTTACTTTTAATGGTTACATTCCAACTTTATTCTTAGTTGATTAAAATATTTAAGATGGGTAAATAATGCCAATAATTTATAGATATGTGCATTTGCAGGTGAATCATATATCACTGTAGCATGACATACCTGGTTTATAAGCCCTCCCTGTCCTCCTTTTACCCCCTATTAATTCACTCAGTTTATATTCTATCAAACAATCTTTTGGATTTCTCTGAGTCTAATATTGGTATTAAAGAGGAGAAGAATGATTTTGTTTCTTTTATATAAATAAAAAATGTGTCTGTTAATTTAAAAAAGATGATTACCATGCTTATAGGAACACATTTTGCTGTTTCGAGTTTTCTTGATTTTTTTATTTCACTCACCTGCTAGCTTATCTCACTTTCTTTCCTGTAAATTGCTTCCCTATTTCACAGACAGTAGATTTTTCAGAACAATTCTGAGGATACCCAAACTACTGCTTGATAAAATATAAAAAGCCTAATTATGAGAATAACAAAATGCCAGCTACTTTCTCTTTTAAGGTCATTTTATATTTGTAATTTAATATTAAAGGTTTTTAATAATGACTCAAAGCTTAAAAGTGGGTATAGAAGAATATATAAAAATATATAATCTTCAAAGTCATTACATATCAAAAAAGGCATTGGAACTCTCAATTATTAATGGAGACAAATCTCAAGAATGTATGCTAGCCTTTACATATGACCAAATTTAAAGCTAAGTGGACAGAGTATCATATCAAAGAGAAACTAATTTCTTCCATGAAAACACAAAAAGTTCTTAGAAGTTATGGTATAATAAATTTAGATTCTATTAAAAGATGAATACAAGAACAATTATATGTCTCAAATTTTAATGCAGTTATACAAAAATAGTAATTCTCTCTCCTTATAAGATGATCATGCACCTTGGACAATCATGTAACATATATTTTCCAAGAGAGAGTTGAGAGAGGTAAAATAGAAGGCCCACTATGAACCATAGATTTTGGAGTTAAGGATTCCTGGTGAAAGTTTTTTTAGTTGGCACACTTTAATAATAAAAGAAGAAACCCAAATACAAGATGCAATTTGAGGTACGCAGGTATGGAAAAGCAGAAGATGATTTTCAAGCATTTGCAGTATTTTTTTTTTTCTGAACTGAGGACTATTTTAAACATCAGACCATAGTTTCTTCTTTCTATGTAAAAGCTTATATATTTTTATCTGTTGGAAATTATGGAGCAAAGGGAAACCATTGCCACATGTTCTATCTTCAGTAGAATCCTTCTACTATTCTTTTTTTCACGATCTACGTTACGAGGCCCATAGGAATGCTCTACTATTGAAAGGATGCACAAAGCAACATAAATCATCTCAGTATAAGCTGAAAATTCTGCGGTGGTTAAAAATATGTTTGTATTTGCCATATTTTAATTTCACATTTTTAAGTCATCAATTTAAAAATCATCTTTAATAATATTTATTTTTAATTCAGCAACAGTAATTATTATATAATCTCTTGACATACTTTACATATAGAATATGTAGGTATAACAGTAATATATATATTTACTTTCTCCTCCCTCCTCTGACTTTGAAATACTTTGCAGCCAAATAAACTCAAGGAGTTAATACACCATATCCTCAGAGATTTCCCATGACTGCACTTAAATGCTGTTGTTCCTTGAGTACCACATTTGATTGGTGAAGCCATAGGTTTACAATAGCAGCTAACTTATCACTTCTGCAAGGGTTATCGAACATGCAACTAAATCTTTGCTTGCAAAATTTGATCTTGCTATGGACCTGAATTCTAGCAGATTGAAAATAGAGTCTATTGTAAAGTGTATTCTAAGCTGAGTTTTAGGTCAGAAAACTAGGAAATGAAAAGGAAACAGTGAATTATATTCTAGGAAGAAGCAAATGGTTTCACATTTATAGCTAATATTTCTTTGATTTATAAACTCTGGAAAATATATATTAATAAAAATGAGAGACCAACTGAATGTGCAAGTAGCACAAATTTAAGTCTCTTAACATATGACTCAACACTGGCATATTGCTTAAAGTCATCTTTTTTTCCCGCTTTCCTGAGATTCCAGAGGAGCAGACTGATTTTAATGTTGTAGTGCCAATTTTCTCTCACTATAAGAAAGTTGGAATGAAGAAATACACTTTAGAGTGCAGAGAGAAATTCAAAAAGCTTCTTTGAAACTACTACCCTAATTTGACTGTGTCTACTGGGTTGGCTATCTACAGTCACCATATGCAATAAGGATAGATTTTTTAAAAAAGTAATTTTCTTGTTTTGTTAGGTAAATCGATTACTAAAAGAAGAACAAACAATGCCACCTCTATTATACTAATTCTTTCTTTTAATACATGCATAGGTTGAGTGCCCAATTCCTTCTAAAAAAATAGTACTCTCTTAATGCACATATACCAGGTAGCGCTTATTTGTAGTGGTCAACTGTGCTATAGATAAGTGATACCTAATATTATCTCATTGTTCAAAGTATTGCCATACTGTATCAAAGTCCTAACCAAACAATCAGGAAGTGTTGCAATCCTGGGCACTAACCAAAATAATGTGTCTTGTGACAGGTTCTTCAGGCAGAAGGAATATGACACCTTCTGGTAATCTGTATCTATGTAAAGGAATTAAAAGTTCCCAGAGTGATCAAAAGATGGGTAAATGTATTGTGACACTCTCTCACTCAATCTCTCTCTCCCTCTTTTTTTTTCTCCCCCAAATAACTACCTAAAACAAAATGTATAATTAATGTACTGATTATAGTAGTAATAATAATGCATCGTTTGGGTGTACAGCAGGCATAGAAGTAAAATGTATGACATATTTTTATTCAAGTGGTTTACTTTCAGAGATGTGATAGTCTATATTAGTGCTAATACCTGCCCTGCCCCTCCACCAGGCACTTTTGGCAATGTCTGGAGACACTTAAATTGAGTTTTGTTGTTATGACTGGGGGATGTTTACAGCAAGCATCTAGGAGGTACAAGCCAGCTGTGTCACTGAACATCCTATAACACACACGACAGTCCCTCCCAGGAAAGACTTATTCTATTCAAAACATCAACCAATGTCACTAGGTGGAACTCGTGTCTAGACAGGAAGTCCTAAAGAATCTACAGAAGGACACCAAAACTATTAAGCAACTTTTGCAAGTTTCAGGATATAAGGTCAATATACAAAATCAGTTATATCAACATGAAATTTATCAAAATATGTCCAAGATCCATACAGCAAAAACTACCAATCTTTCCTGCTAGAATTCAAAGAATATCTGAATCATGGGTTTTAAAATATTGTTAAAATATTAACATTGTTAAAATGTTGATTCTTGTCCACTGTTTTAGATTTAATGTGATAACGACCAAAATCTTAGCAGGACTTTCACAGAAAATCACAAGATGATTCTAAAATATATATGAATTACAAAAAACCTGAATAGCTAAAAAATACTAAATAAGGAAAAAGTCGAAAAACATACACTACCTGATTTCAAGAATTACTATAATTTCACAGAAAACAAATATGGTATCAGTATAAAGTAGTCCATAAACACCAATTTTTACAGAATTGAGAGTCAAGAAATAGATCCACATATGTATGATCAATTGATTTTGATAAGGTGGTTAGCACAAAACAAGTTTGTGGAGTTTGGGACCAAAAAATGGCCCTGAAATATATTTTAAAAATTATGTGGCCAATATATTCAGTCACCTAATATGCAATATTTCTTAATAATGCAATAGTGGTTCTAAAGTTGTCTTCATATAAATAAGAATTATAGTTATTTTAATGTGGACATGGGTAAGATTTAGTACCATGAGTCATAATGAAGAAAGAGATATTTTTTTTTTATTTGGTCATAAATATTGTTATTGGCCTTGATAATAGAGATATAACCAATATTTATCTCAGTCTGTCTCCCTGTTGAAGCAAATCCAAATTGTATACATTTACATTCATCATTGGTAAAAACAGCATGTTTAGAATACTTAAAAAAAATACAGGATATAAAATAAACACAACGTAGTACTGATCTTATGATTCAAAGATAAGCACTATTTATATATAAGTTAATACACTTCCATTTTTTTAAGCTCATATAAAATTTAATTTTCCATGAGTTAGAAAGTAAATACATTCTTTAAAACTAAAAAAAATATATTTGAAATAATTTCCCCTCTCACTTTACGATCGGCACAATTTGGAATTGAATTCTATCTCTGACACTACTTTGTAGCCATGGCAAAGTCAGTTAACTTCTCTAGGATTTATAGTTTATGTGTAAATTGTTATTAGTATTATCTAGCTCTCTCTGTACCTGTGAGAATTAAGTGTGTTAGTACATGCTGAGGGTAGTTTACATTTTAAATGTGTTGCCTGCTTCTTATTTGTTAAATCTTTTTTATTTTTTATTTTTTTGTCATCTCATCTGTTTTTGTTCAGTAATGATGTTGGTTATCTTCTTAAAGGGTCTAAATGTAGAGCATTCTTTCCTTAATTCTAGCATTTGGAAATATTACCACAGCTTTCTCTTCTTCTTTTTTAATTAAAATAGGTAATGTAATATTAGACTGTATGGCTTCCATCTTTCTCCTAAATCAGAATACTTAAGTAGGATTCCTGGATGTAGGAACAGTGCTCTTATTTAGCCAATTTAATTGTAAAAGGTGTTTCTGTCAGCATCCAATATGATTGGCTGATGGTCAACTCACATTCAATATGACTGGTCAATTTCAATGTAATAAAGATAGTTAAATCCATTGAGCATCATATCCAAGCATACACAGCCTACTTTAAGAAGATAGAAAATGTCCAGGAATAAACATAAAATGTATATACTCTTTTTTTTTCTAGGAGAGACAATAAAATTCATCAACTTCTCAGTAAGTATGATATATCGATATATAGGCTCAATTCACTTGTATTATTCATCCGATCTACTGATGCTAGACATGATAGAGAAACTAGATAATTTGGTTGAAGCCAACTTGTCCAGTGAGATGTTACAAGATGTCAGCTTAAAATGGTTGGGCAGAAGATTTTATGAACAAATAGCTATACATTATAGGCAAAATTTAAAAAGTGACAGATTTGATCTTTGCTAACAATGCCTCATTTTTTAAAAATGATAATTAAAGAAAAATTAAAGTGGAAGCATTTTTAGAAAAGTTAAAGTAAAAAATATCAACACATCTATTTTAAATAAGTACTTATCAGAATGTACACTTTTCAGCCCAGTGGAAGACATTTATGGTCTTATTCTTATGGTTTCCTGCTTGACATTACACTAATAAAATCTAAAATTTCTCCAATCTTTTCAGTTTAATCTCTTTCTTGGAAGAATATATATTATCACATTACACACACACACACACACACACACACACACACACACACACACACATACATATATAATGTAATTATATATAGTATACTACATATAATATAAAATATTATATAATATAATTGAAATAAAAGTAGGATTTTTGTAATAAAATACAATTATATATATATATATATATATATATATATTTTTTAATCTTTTGACTGGATACACTCTTCTCTATGACATAATTATAACTTACAGTGTTTTATATATATTTTTTCTCCTACATACAACCAGTATTACTGTTTGAAGGAGTTCCTATACCATAGTAAAAAATGTTTAAAACTCTAAAGATAAATAATAAAAAGTTATTCAGTCAGGTATTGCAAATGTACAAATATTCAACAGTTTAAAAAAATAAGTTTGATATTTTCCCATATGATCCCCCTCTCCTGGCCTCCTAAACACTTTCCCATTCCCTGAACACAGCATATACAAATAAAAGCACGCCGTAAACCTCATAGGATTTTCCCTTGTAAATATATTAGTTATCACATACATACTTTTTAGTATATGTGTTTAATTATCCAAAAGGTTGAAAAAATAAAACTAAACTGAACTGAAGAATGGTTATTGTTAAATAATGAGAAAGTGATTTGTCACTGGGCCATCTTTTTCACTGCAAAACAGAGCTCTTAGAACATGTTTAATATATTTGAAAAATTCATTGGCTTTTTGAAGATACTGGATACTAAGCAAATAACTCACTTGTCTAAAGAATAACTATAATCCGAAAGAGCTATTATCACTTTAAAAGGTATTTAATTATTTCAAGAATGAGTTCACAAACTGCTGGAAGCCACATCAAAAAGCCATTCCGTGGCTTAAGCTGTGCTTACGCTGTCATCAAACAAATGATTATAACATACCATTTTCTTTAGACCCCAGAGGCAACACAATATTTATTGAATAAGACATAAAAGCCTTATTTTTACCCTTCAGAAATATTTTACAAAATACATTTTTAAGCTACCTAGTTTGGGAACTTAAAAAAGGATAATAGATTACTAGAACTAAAACATTCCATAAAACTCATCTGCATGCATTTAAAACTTAAATCCTATGTGTTCTCTCTTAATGGGGAATTTATTTTGTTGCAGCATAATTATTTTGTTAGGTACTAATCTTCCCTAATAGAATATGAACTACTGTGGAACAAAGCAAATGTCCTAATTATTTTTTTTTCATATGCAAACCAATTCCTAAATAGAAAGGGAAAGGCTATAGTGAGAACTAGCACTAGCTGAAAGCCTACTATGTATACGTCAGTATACTGAGCCCAGAAGATATGTGAACTCATATCATTTCTACAATGCTACCATGTGAGACATGTTGTTATTGCCACAGTACTCAAATACTATGTAATGTGTCCAATATAACTAAAAGGATATACATTGCACAGGGCTGGGATTTTTCCAATTCTGTGTGCTGCATTTAAAACAAATCTCACCAATTAAGTTAGCGACCAGGGACCAGGGCCAGGATGTTGAGTAGTCTGACAGTGAGAATGAATGAATTCTTTTTTTTTTTTTCAAGGCATAAAATTAATATTATTTTCCATGTAAAAGCTAAATTGCTTGAAAAACTGATGAATACTGTGTATTAGCTCTCTGATATCTGTACAGTCTGGACAACAGAAAATAAAGTTTACAAATATCAGTTCTGATTCAAACACGAAAGTTTATTGCAACTAGTGGTGTTGTCCGTCCATACAACACACTGCTCCAGGAGGTGCTCTAATTCCCTTCAGTAGAGTTATTCAAGCAGAGCCTCAATGAGCATCTGTCAGAAACGGAATAAAAGACATTTTTCACTGAGTGAGATTTGAACTAAATGTCCTATATTGCCTTTTTTAATCCTAACAGCTTGTGATTTTATGATAATCATCAAAATCCAAAATAATTGCTCTGACCACAACAGATTTAAAACTATCTTTGAGAAAGCTGAAATTGAGAACTATTATTAACATAAAAATTATAACTTAAGTTGGGGTCAGCTAACTTCTTCTGGAAAGAACTGTTAGCAGATATTTTAGGCTTTGCAGGTCATACAGCCTTTGTCACAACTATTCAAACTGTCGTTGGAAAGGAATCTTAGAAAACAGGTTAAAAAAAATGGACAAAAATAGGCTTGAACATGCTCCAATAAGACTGTATATACAAACGCAGGCAGAAGATGGGGTTTAGTCCATGGATTATAGTTTGTTAACCCTTGAGTCAGACAATTATTGCACTGTGATGCAAATTCTCCAAAACTGATCAAATTAAATCAAAAGTTGGTTAATTTTGTCTCAATTATCTAACAACTAGGATACTTTGGTATGAGACACTTCCTTATATTTAAATAATAATACTTACATCGGAATGTCTCTAAATTTGCTACCACTAATATTTTATTATGGTGAACTAATATTTATTTACTACTTATTTGTATAATCTATCATCTGCAACTTCTCAAGCTGCCATTTGTTCACGAATAAAGTTTAGACACGATGTAAGCCAATGAATTAAGGGCCTGAGGTTCAAATGAACAAATAAATCAGTCATTAGCGTGAAAGAATTCAGGATTTAGAGACGCATGGTGTTTTTGATGGACACAGCCAGCAGAACTGAACATCTGGAGCAGCAATAAAATGTCTGCCAGGAACAGCAGGCGATGGGAACAGTGACACATCTGGTTAAACCTACTATGAGCTTGAAGCCAGAAGAATTTAGTCATCTGAAATAGAGCATGAAGATGCGCCACTTTTATTGGTCTCATTTTGTCGATGCTGAGTAAGTCAGACTCCTCTTATACAGTCTGCAGTTGCCTCTTTGGAACTACAAAATAAAATGGCTGCCCTCCAGGCATTCACTGGCACTATTACTTTTGATGGATTTCCGTTGCCTTGGAGATTTGGGGGAAGATATAAGTGTTGAAAAGATTGATTTATACTTGACATAAAGCTAAGGTTTCTAATATTATTCCGACAGCATTTATAAGCACTATATTCTTTTAATGTCTCTATTCATTTGGAAAGAGATCAGTATAGTTGTCTGAAATGGTTTCCAACATTTGAAACATGTGAGTATGATAATTTTACTCTTTGAGATAACAAGTAGACTAGCTCTCTCTCCAGTTCTTGAATCTGTGTCTGGCTGAATTCTACTCATTTTTTGGTTCTCAACTTAAATATCACTTCAAGAAAGTGGTCTTTCTTGAGTTCCAAGGTGAATTCCACCTAAATTCATTTGTATATACATACATAAGTGTATTTATGCATATGTCACATTTTTTATTTAATATGCATGTCTCCTTCTCTGTGTGTGTACATATATGTGTGTATCTCTACTAGACTATAAGAAAGATTCTCTTTTCTGTTACTGCAAGTACTATACTTAGCATGCACTTCTTGATACATAGTCTCTCAATCAATAATTATTTAAAATACAACTTTATTATTAAAGAAATGAGGATTGAAGACAAAATGTGATTAGAAATAATTGTATTTGAATGTTGTTTAATAATCTCCTAAAATATTTAAAGTTACTTCTACAATTATTTCAGTGATTCTGGTTAAATCTTTACTGAGAGGGTAACTTGTATGATTAACAAAACAGATTTTTTTAATCCATTGTTTTATATTTAGAAAATGAGGATGATGTAATTTTGTTGATATGCATCATGGATGGTTTAAAATAAAAGAAATTTGGAATTAATATCCAGATCTCAATCCCTGGTTTTCTAACTGTAAAGTCTGATGTGGAATTCATCCTCAAAACATATTTGCATATGTGACAACCCTTTAAACTTGCCAGTTGTTTGTGTGTGTTTATTTATATGTACTGGATCAATTTATTTTGACCCTTTCACAAATCTGATCAACTTTAGTTTCTCATTTCTCATTGTATAGTCACACCACACCCATCATCATCAAGTGCCTGCCTCTTTAATGTTTCCAGACTCTCCCTCACAAAAATGAGTGAAATAGCAAGACCTTATGGATAGAGGCAAGCTCCTTGAGTTTCTTCTGCAGGATTTCAAGAGCCCCTTCTCAATTTTAATAACGGAGACTATATAACTTTGAGAGATGAGTTAATTCAGTGAGAAAAGTGGTAGCTTACCCTGTGAGATAAGTCAATGAAAATGTTAAACATGATGCTTATTTAGTGTTAAACAAAATCTTACAAATGTACACAGATGTTGTTTAGATCAAGCAAAACTAAAACCAAATGGATATTGTTTAACTATCTGACATCTAGGCAGGTAGTGACTAGTTCTAGGCAGGTAGTGACTAGGGTCTTATTAATAGCTCAAATACCGGGTAAGCATTGGGTGATGGTGAAGCAAAAAGTTAAACTAGAACAGTCCACTTGCTCAGAATGGAGAAGAAAATCCGTGCTATCTCCATTTTAAAATATTTTACTTCTCTACTATGGCATTCTCCAATAATTTCCAATCTGGTTGTTTTCAAATTACATAGTCTTATTAAATGTATATTCTAAAAAGTAGTAAAATAATAAAATAAGTAATTCATTGATAATTATTTAAGCATTTCAAATAATGATATTTGAAACAGTAAGAATAGTATTAATAGGAGAATTTGTTCTGAATATGTTGAAATAATTCTAAAAGTTGATAATAGTTTTTTAAAAAAATAATTATTTCCATTAGGGTAATAAAGAGAGAGAATGGAAAATTGCAATATTTAGGAGCAATCAAGGGGTATTTTTGGTTAGAGCCTATAGGTTTTGTAAAAGGTGAAAGATTTATGCGATCTGAAAAAAATTAGAGTATATAGAGTCTATAGGTTTTAGATTCATCTTTTCTCTTACCCTTCCTATGAATGCAATATTGATTTTCTGGATTAAAAAAATCAATAGCCAATTTATTCAAATCTAATTAATGATAAGCTTACAGTACAACCTGAGACAGATATAGAAATAAAAGCCATCCTAAGCCTTAAAGAGTTCAGCCATAATTATTATATGCAATAATTCTGGAATATATATAAAAAAGTAAAATTAACTACTTTAACTAGAATACTATGGTAAGCCATAATTTAAGATTTATATTACAATTATAAGGGGAGTTAAGGAGAAGGTACCTCCTGCCACATTTACCCTATCTCTGCAATATTTTTAAAAATCATATTAATATGGGAGAAACATCTTTATATATTGGAAACAAAAGATATAGATCATCCAAGCATGTCAAAGCAAATGTTAAGAGATATAGACAAAGCATCTACAGAAATTTCTGTAATATCCCGATGGCTTTAAGAATTATTATCCAAATTTAAAAATATTTTAAATATCTATCAAATTGCCACTCATATAGGTAAATCATATCCTGTTTAAATCTAAATATGAGACCTTAGTTTAGACTATATAAAGATAAAAGTGTATTTATACATTTTAAATGCAAATTGCTTCTCTGATGTATGATACGTTCTAAATATACCTGGGTGATACTGCAAATGCATCATTATGTTTTAAATCCTGATGTTCATTGTCCTCAAAATTTTTTACTGTGGATATTGTAAACCTTTGTCATTTTCATCCAAACCACTTCAAATCACTGTTCCTCTCATTTTTCTTTTTTACATAAGAATACATAAGGCAATTGATATGGCCTGTTTGAAATTTTATTCATTCTATGAGCATTTATTGAGTTCCTAATTTAAGCAAGGTTTTTACGAGGTTGTAGAAATCAACGTTAGAATAATGCAAGGTCATTAACCTTGAGTTCACAGTCTGAGGAAGAACATATATGTATTTTTCAATATGAAAATATACAATACATGTTAATGAATATGTATTGGTATTTCTATGTATTATATGTTTTATTATTTTATACATACTTATATACAATATACATTATATATTTATATACTTCTAGATATTTTCTTATTGTACATGTTTGTATAGTATCATGAGAAAAAATATATATAAATAATGTGCATACCTTGTCTATATATACACATGCATAACAGTAATCTAATAATTAAGCATAGAATACAAATGTATGTATATAATTTGCATGAATGCTATGTATATAAACTATAGTTCATTTCAGAATTTTAAATAAACTATAACCTAAAGACTTGCATTATATAGGTAAGCTTATGAATAAATATAAAGTACATTTCTTTAGCATACTGATTATATGATTTTTGAAAAGTAACATCAAGTAGGTGCCAAGAATGAGTACTTTCTAAAAGGTTAAATAAATTGTACTGCCACTAAATTAAAACTGTTGAAAGCTCTTAAAGGTCATCTTTCCATATGGTTTTACTTGTTTACTAACCATATTAGAGAACTAGATGATCTAATGCTTCACAGATTGGTGAAAGCATTAAGATCTCTATGGGAAAGATAATGTGTTAACATTAAAATTATCATTTAATAATCCTAACTTCTAATTTGTACATCACTATATCATCAAATAAATAGAACTGGCATCAATAAGATTTACATGTGTAATATGTATATATTTCAAATTAGATTTGAATAGATAAAGTTACCTCACTTTATACAAATACACACAGAGAAACACACACATTATCACTTTGAAAAAGAATGGGCTGGCAGCTCACAGGCCAAATGGCAAATTGACCAAAGTTTACCTGTGGCACCCACTGTCTTCCTTTTTAATCTTATCTTCTGGTCATCTTTTTCACTTCTAGTCTTAAATGAATGCTGCAGCATTATATTCACTGACATATGGTTTACATTTTAGTTTTTACAGGTGTATAGTATTTGAAGTAACTACTAAAAACTAGGAAGACTTAGAACCAAGGGAATACAGTTTTAGTTCTTATTAAGGGTTAAAAATATAACTTTAGGGATTAGGGTGAATTGTATGACCCCTCAACAGTCATACCATTTTTGAAACCCTTTTTTTCTTTTTACTTCTTGTTATTCAGGAACATATTAGATGTTTAATAAAAATTTGTTAAATAAGTTAATGAGCGAAAATGTTATCATTCCACATATAAGTGGGATGACTTCAAAAACCAAACAAAACATTTAAGATCTCAAATAGCTCTTAATCAACACAATTTTGTAGATCCTAGACTAAACTCTGAAGTAGAAAGAAAATAAAGAGAGGAATGATCCACGACCTCATGTTGCTAAAATACTATAAATATATACAATATATTTATATATAATATGTAATTGTATATAATTATATATAATTATCGATATATATAAATAAAATATACATTTATGTAGCATATATTATTTATCTAATATATATATATATATAGGTATAGATATAGATATAGATATGGATAGATAGACAGATAGATAGATAGATATAGATAGATATTAGAGTAGATGTATTAGTGGAATGATTGTATTTCAAAATATTTTAACCTGAAAATGGATTATGAAAAGTCTTTATGTGACCACATTGCATGTTTCTGTCTCTTTTGAGTTAGAACAACATACAGACCCTTACACAGAAAACTAGAGGTCCTGGGTAACTTAAAAATATTTGCCCTGCATGTGCTCTCTCAATTCTTCTCTTTCCCTCACTTACAAATATGAATAACACTCATAAAAAAAAAATACTCAGTAGTGACTGTTATTTCATAGGAGAAAAGAAAAAGATGCATACTATGTAAAGGTGGCAAAACATCTCACTTTTAATGTTCTAAAATGAAATATGACAATAACAAAATATACTTAATATTGAATATAGATCACTTAGGTGTTCATAATCTGAATTTCTGAGAAATGTTTTGATTAAATGACCAATATCTAGTTAAGTGCTAGAGAATTTCTCAAAATTGAGCCACTTAAAATTAATAAATAAATCTCCAGAGTCAAGTGATTCTATGAATTAAAAAAAAATCAATTGACTGTTCTTATTTATTTCCTTCTTTATGACCAAACATTCTCTATCATAAGATGCTCATAAAGTTGCCAACCTTGAAACCTGTCTCATCTCGTCAAAGATACAATACACTCGTGTTATACAGAGCGAGTGTTTTAAGATGGAAAACGAATATTAAATTGTTCTATTTATGGTTAAATGCGACTACATATATGAAGCCTCAGAATTAGTAAAGGCCTACATATTCTTCAGAATTATACAAAGAATTCATTCATACTCACAACATAAAAATTAAAGCTATAGATACAGGATGTGGGATAATTAAAAATGAGACCTATTTATTTTGTTAATTCAGCCAGTGCATTCACAATGAAACCAGACATAAAATGAGCCACTCACTTAGATTCAAGACTATTCCTAGATGTTCATAAGGAAAACCTATAGTGATAGATTATTTAAATACATAGAGAATTCTATTTATCTTCACACACATCATTTTCAATTAAATCCAATGAACATTTATTAGTTGCCTACTATTCCTGTCAAATATTTTAATTTCTCTGAGAGTCTTAAAATGAGTTTCCTCTTAAGTGAACTCTGAGACAAGGATTTGTATACAAGAAATTGAGTAGGATGTTTCTCAGAAGCAACCAGTAGAGTAAATAGGAAAGTGAGTCAGGGAAAAGAAGACAGCCAAACAACAATGTTGAGATCAAACAACATCACAAAGAGATCAACACTGGCTCAGTTTCCCAGGGAATCCCTGAATACCAACACTGGAAATACCTCAATCAGTTGCAAAGGAGTTAGTGTGCCAAAAGCCCACCACCCATCAGCCATTGGTCAGGTTCTATCCATGGGGGAAGAGAGGCCTACTACTGGGCACTCCACTGATTCACAACCACAGAAGAAGCACAACTGAGAATGTACAGGGAAGGAACAGCAAGATGATAGGAACTACTGAGAACAGCACAAAGGACCAGGAGCTCTGAGGGCATATTCCTGGGGCACTGACCGGATCTGATGTCCGTGTTAAGACGAGAGAACTGTCATTTTAGTATCTGAACTTAAAAGCTCCTAGGAAAAGTACATAAAACCGCAGGCAAGTGGAAGAAATATTTCTCCACAGCCCTGAAGAATGCCCACCTTGAGATCGGTCACATACATGTAGTTGGAAGGAAATTAAATTTCAGCATTAATGTGAATCCCTTCCCGCCCAGCTCCTTGCATTGTTTCTGAGAACTTAGACATTTCTGAATTCATAAGAACGGGCCCAATGTGTACACCCCAGGGACTAGTGATATGTTTACTGTCCAGGTGAGTTACTTCATTTGCTGAACCCCATCCAAATTCTAGAGTGGAGAGCTTTGTTTAAAAAGCAAGAAGCTATCCTGTGCAAGTACTAACATACAAAGCATGTTTTGTTTTGATTTTTTCTTTTTTTCTACTATCTCTCTCTTGACTTGCCATGGTGATTTTTTTTTCCATTTGTTATTTAGTGTTCTAAAAAAAGAAAAATTTTAATTTAAAATTTCCATCGTGATTTTACTGTTCATCCTTACACAGTAAAACGCGTTTTCAATGCAAATAGAGCATTTAACTCATAAGCGGAATCATTTAAATTACACAATTCATGTTTTGTAGCCAGTACATGCATATTTATTTTGTTCTTACCAGAAGAGTGGAAACACTGCACAAAATTAACTGAAATGTTTACATTTCACTTCTTGATACATGCATATTCTATCTACACTCTCCACACCCTGCTACTGAAGATAAAAGGAATGACTGAAAGTCAGAGGAACTGTGAGTAGATCTATCTTTCTTCTTCACTTCATTTTCGACTTAAGAGTTTAGCTAATGGAGGAAAGTTACACAACTAAGAAATAAAATAATAAGGTGTTCTGGTTGTTTCATAGAACATCATTGACTTCCTTCTGTGTTGAAAGAAATTTCTGGTTAAAATGTAAAGTTTAGTCTCTAGGGTCTATCAGTGTCCCTTTTGCTCAGTCATTGACTTAACTTGCTTGCCTCATACTTGCTCTGAGATGTGTTTGAGCTCCCATACCCTATAGGTCCACTGAAAATCTGTGCTCATGAGGCATTGCTAACACTGTATGTGAATAGAATGGCAAGCACCGAGCTCTATTGTCCCATCAGACTTTAGTTACATGGTACTAGGTCAAAATAAAATTATTAAAAAATCAAGATGGCTCTCCTTCCTGTGTTATCCTATCGGTCTCTGACATTGAAGCCACACCAAACTTTGTCTTTCCTCAATCAGGCCCCATACTCTGTGTCTTCTCTGTCCTATTCCTGCTACCTTCACCTTCAAATCACAAGTCACCAAAAACAAATGGGGCAGAGAACTGAATAAGAGCTAGATGAATAAAATGAGATAATTGATAAACTTGCCAACCTGGTGAAGTATACAGATGGGAAACTTTGCATTTAACCAGGCAAGTAAATATGGTAGAAAGAAATTCAACATCTTGTGGGATAATAATAGCTTCCGACTATTGTGTTCATTGCAGTCTGGTTAGATAAAGTGAGCTTATTATTCTTCAGTATAAAAATGAAAGAGAGATCCTGCCATGACACATGTCTATGATGGAGAAAGGACCAGTACCATTTTGGTAATGGAAAGCTGCTCTTAATAAATTCCTTCAAAACTCTGAAAAACAAAACAAAACAAAATTCAAGATGGCAGCACCACAGCATTATACCAAGTGTGTGCCGTTCTGAGAGCTGGGTTCTGTGCAACCATTCAGACTGCACACTCATGAAACTAGCCCTGTGTCCAGCCCTCCTTGCCTCATCAATGGTGGATGCTTTTGAGTTTAAAATCAGACTTACATATAAGAATAGTTGCCCATGTTGAGGGACTGGATATGTTGCCTGGCTTCCCTATGTTCATATAATAGCCATTCCCTGTGGAGATCCTGCCAAGTCTTTGGTTTCCCTGTGAGTGTGAAATCATATGGACTATTTACTTGTGTGATCTGAAAAATCCTATTTACTCTGCAGTCATATAGAAAAATTTTCAAACTTCTTTCTCTCAGATTAATTCTCCTCTTCACGTGTAAACATTGTCATAAATCTGTCACCACTTCAACATCCTTAGATTATTATATATCTTAAAGCACCTCTGCTTTCCCCATCAAGAATGAGATATAACTGAATGACCTGCCCTCTAGTTTCCGGGAAATTCCATCTCTGGCCCTGCATATATATCTGTATGTATGTATGTATGTATGTATGTATGTATGTATGTATGTATGTGTGTGTGTGTGTGTGTGTATAACTATGGTAAGTATATTTAACTATACGAACACATTCTGACTTAAGAGCTCTTTTATAGAATTAAAAATGAAATCTACTTTGAGCAATAGGAATTTGAAAACATTCACTTATGTAATAGTTAAACCAGATTTTTTTTCAAAGATTATTTAAATTCTCTATAAAGCAAGGGTTAAACATTCCAAGTATTACTTAAAATTGGGACATACCACAGTATTGGTTTCCTGGGACAGTCTAAGATGATACCTCTCATATAACCGAATTAATACTGCTCTATTTTCCTCCAATGTGTATGGATTGATCAGTAATTATAAAATCTCTCTAATTATCTGCAAATATAAATTTGTGCAACAAATTTACGCCAGAGGATAAAATGGAAAACATCTAACTGCAGCTAAATCTAACTCAAATTGAATAAATAATATGTATGAACAATAACATTAGCAAAACAGTAACTATAATGGAGCTTATTATTGGACCCATCAATATGAAAGAAACAGAAAAAAACAAGACTTTCAGAACGATATAATTCTTGCTATTGTACTGATCCACCAAGGCTACAAAAGACAAAGCACAACTTGAAAATGCATTGCTAACAAAGCAAGGAGCTTAAATACTCTACCATGTTAATGGTACAAATAGAAAAGAAAACATCATTGATAAATGTAAAAAGAAAATTGAAAGATAAACAATTAATAGCTTACCGGTATATTAAAAGTGTGCTTTTCACCTTTTGATTTAGCAAAGCTGCTATTAGTTCGTCTTTATTAAAAATGTTATTTGTCAAGGTTTTCTAAAGCCATTACTTTTCAAAAACCCCTCTCCAGCAGCCTTCACCTGACTACTTATCCTTGAGTGTTCAACATAGCTGTTATTGCTCCAAATTTCCTGCCCATAACCTTTTTAATATTTCCTACATTTCCCCTCATCATAGCCTTTATGTCATTCCCATATAATTGCCTGCTTATTTATCATCGTACTTACTAAATTATAAGCCCCTCAGCAGAAGAGATTGTGTTTAGCATGGTAGAACCATGCAATTAATGCATGCTTAATGGATACACACACACACACACACACACACACACACACACACACACACACACACACACACTCACACACACACTGCATAACTTAGCTGATGACAAAGAATAGACTTTGTCTGCTAAATCACCTATTTACTACACAATATTATTGACTTACATAATATAATATAGCTTAAAGTTTATCTGAATATACATAAAATTTAGCCTATCCAGGTATGAGTTGACAGCATTTTCCATCTGTTTGTTAGAGATGCATAAAAATAAAAAATTGGATTTAAATTATGGAATTCTTTTTAAGTCCAGGTTAATACATATTTGACATACATGCTTTAATGGCTGAGGAGTTTGTATCTTTCCTATCCATAGTAAGATACCAATTCAATAAATAAAGATGAGTGCAAGGAAATTCACCATTTTTTTTAAAAAAATACATTAACAGAAGATTCCCTAGAAAATTTAACTCCATTTGGAAAATTCTAAACTAATAGATTAAAAAGACACTAATTTATTTTTAGTTAAAAGTAATATAATCATGTGTAGGATTCCCACGTCATCAAAGTTAGCATGCTGTATCCTAAACTTAAATTAACTACCTGTAGTCTGCATTTCACTGACATGAAAATGATTGAAAGTATCCATGGAAAATATATCCATATTTAGTCTAATTTAAGGCTCTAGTTATCCCAAGAGTCAACCCTCGCATCATTGTATGTGTGTGTGTGTGTGTGTGTGTGTGTGTGTGTATGTATGTGTATATAGATATACATACTATAGATATACGTACATAACTAGATATAGGAGATATAGGTTTATTTTATTCATAATCTAAACTCGTCTGAGCCTAGACAATATCAGTATATAAATTATACAGAAATCCAGAATATGTGTAGCTCTCTAGAACATACAAAAAATAGCTTGTTCAGTTTTCAAAAGCTATTCACTGGTTCTCCCTAAAATGGGCCCTTATGTTCTCTGCCGAAATACAATTTACAAGATTTATAAGATTAATAAGAAAATGTTAGATAAGGTAAGGGTATAGTACTTTTACAAAATGCTTATTCTTTGTAGGTAGAGCTTTCATAAAATGTTTAGAATTTAATTTTAAATGTTTTATAATTTAGATTTAAATATATCTTAAAATATTTACAAAAGCTTTTAAAAATGCTTCCTTATAGACAGGTAGCTATCAAAAAAAAAAGGTAATCATATCATATCCAAAATATTTGGGTACAGTAATAATTGTATACACCTTGTTTGTAACCTTGCTATATCCTTTATTTTCTCTTATCTACCTCATCAGAGTCGGTAATAACCCACACCTGAATATCTGCTTTATATGTGGATTCTTTCATATTGTTTTAATTTCTGGCAATACCCCATCTATGGGTAAATCCCAAGATATTGAGATGAGATTTTACCCCCAGCTTTTTGCATACTAATAGGTAAATTAGAGCAAAATAAAAATGTTCTTTTCCCTAAACAGGCAAAATAGCACAATTTTTAATTTAATTTTCAGCGGGTACTATTTTTTTCTCCCTTTTATTCTGAACTGCATTATTGGCTATTGGCCTCTGAGTCTTTTCTGAGCCTTTTTGGATTGTTTCTCATTTATATCTCTACTTTAACATTGTTTCTGTGGAGTTTCTATGACCAATTATAAAAAATATCTTAGGAAACAAGCTCACTGATTGAGCCAAATTCAAAGAGACACTCGGTAACACATTCACATTTGTTTAATAACCTCATCCTCATCCCTAATCCATGAGTTTAATTAAACTCTGTGCTTTTATTTCCAGGCATACATTTTCAATGCAATCTGCCTGAATTCAAACTTAGTCTCTACCTCAGTCAAATGATGCTTACAAGAATTTTAAGCAAAAGCAATGAATCAGGGCAAACTACGAATATTATCTCATATGAGCCTGTATGGAGCATTTCTTCATTTATGCCATTTAATTGAAAGTATTATGGAAAAGAAGTTAGTGAGAGAAGGGTCTCTGACAAGAACATTAAAATATGTTTATTAACTGAGGAACTGTATATTAAACCCTAGTTAAACACTGTGTACTTAAAATTTGCTAAGAAGATAGGTCTTATGTTGAACATTTTTACCATTTATCATTATCATCATCATCATCATCATCATCATCATCATCATCACCACCATCTTAATAAAGGAGGAAACTTGCAGAGGATATGTTTATGGCCTAAATAGTGGGTGGTAACATTTCCACAGGTGTATACTTATCCCCAAACTCATCGAGTTGTGTACATTAAAAACAAACAACTTTCTATGGAAAAAATTTAAATCAGAATTAAACAAATATATCCCTTTCAGTAGAGAACTAAAATGATTAAAACAGATTATTTGATATGAAATCAAATTTCAAAAGAGATATATATTTAGCCATCTGGGTGCATATTTATGCTTTGTACCATAGAGCACATTTTCTTATGCATTTTATTGTTAATTGTATAAAGGCATAATTAAAAGAAACGAAAGATCTTAAACTAACCCTTTCCTTTCAACTGCTAAAGAGGAACTTAAATTGGACCAAAAGCAAACAAAATACAAGACTCATACCAAAATCAAACAGAGCAAAACCTCTGTAAGTATTCCCATTACTTTGGTGACTTCGTGTTAAAAGTTCAAGAATGTTCTCAGGAAGAACTCGGGCCCCCACTCCGTCATTACATTTCTCAACAAATTCCAGTCTTCAGCTTTCAATAAAGTCAGAGATCAGATGCTGAATGTTGATTTCAGGGTAAAAACAAAACAAAACAAAACCAAAAAACAAAAACAAAACAAAACAAAATGAAACAAAACAAAACAAAAACAGTTTGGTCTGGTGCATGCAACTGATGGAACCTGACTCTTACCCAGATTACTGGCTGTGAAGAGGTCTTGGAATGGTTGAGCCTTCGGGTCTGTCCGTTATAGAAAGGCTCATGAGAAGACGTGACAGAATGACAGTGCTTAATTATCCCTCCTACACAATGTACAAAATGAAGATTACTCATATGATATGGCAGAAGATAAAGGATAATGACTTTAAGTAACATGAGAGAAGATTCCTTACTAACATGAAAACCTTACTTTAAAAGTTAATGGGAAATCTAAAAAAAAAGGAAACTAAATCCATACATCATACTAATTCTTAGTATTTTCTTTCTATAGTAATGTTGACAAAATAATGCTTCCATAATCAAAGAGGTCATAGAAACTGAAAGAGAGTCCTAGGTGTGGGGTCAAGTTAGGGCTTGGAAATAAGGCATGGCGATGTAGATTTTAAAAGGTAATGTTTTGGTTCATGATACAATTTAGTAGCAAATATTCACTCAGATCCTGAAGGGACTCAGAAGGAAAAAACCCAACCTCTCTCTATCAGGGGGTCACTTACGGGAGACATCAAAATCATTTCTGCTATCTAAGGCCCCAATGGCTTCTATCAATAGACGACTCACGTTTGAGATCTATCCTTTGTAGTCCCAGTGCTTTGTGGATTTTGAATTAGTGGGCATTCAGTAAATGTTTGATGAATACTTGAATAGCATTTAAAATGATTGATGGAATCAATGAGAGAAGTCTAAATTATATCCACTCTACTATAAAATGAGTCAGAAAAGTGTGTCATAAGTTATTGAAAGATTTCTAACAGAACAGTTATAATGGAAGTTCCAGTTAGTAACTGGGAGAATTTCAGTCATTTGTATAATTCATGTTTGTGAAATAGCTTATTCACCAATGATGCCAGGTAAATGAAGCAGAATTATTGTATTAATTTCAGGTAAACATTCTCAACTTAATAAAAGAGAATTTATTGTTGTTCTACTTCTGTTTCAGCCTTAAAGCTTTACAATTTGTTCACATTATTTCTCTTATAAAAATGGAAGCTGAAATAAGGTAATAACATGAAAATTGTCACCTTAAGTTATTTATGACTAAACAAATAAAATACTGAATCTCATATTATTTAAAATATTTCATCCCAGAGATGACAACTTCCAAATGAATATTTAGTATTTATATAGTTTTAAAATGTACTGTATGTACCCTGAACATTCATTACTACTAAGACTTCGACTAGAAATGACCCATAATTTCAAGTTTAGTTGTATTTCTGTTTTTATTTTTTATTTTTTTACAAAATAGAAATCTAAAGAAATTTGTTAAATCATTGATTTTTTAAAAAACAACTAGTCTCAAGAAGTGAAGTAAAATTCACAGTAATTGCAACATATATGTTTTGCAATTTTCAATATGTCAGAGAAAGGTAATTAACTTTTATATCGATATGCTCATTTGACATTCCTAAGAATGGATTCTAAGTGAAATCTAGAAGCTCGCTTTGGCCATTATATTTAATTTATAATACATTTATTAAATATGACATTCAAACTGATCATATCTCTTTTATTAGTGAGTTGACTGAATATCTTTAGGTATATATTACATGTACATTATATATGTGTGTATACATACGTATTACATGTATATAATATATAATATATATATATAGTATATATATATATATATATATAATTATTAAAATATGTTTCACCAAATTAAAAATATGTTAGAAAACAAAAAGTCAAACGTAGTCTGTACCCAGTGTGTGCTCCTGGATGTGACAGAAAAATATGTGGTAGCAAATTTACGGAAAATAATGCTAGATCTTAAGGTTTATGGCTCTGAAATGAAATGTATCGGATACTATATTTATGATTAGATATTATCAGAAATCTCAGTATGCACTGATATTATACAGAAATAAATGTACAAATGTAATTCTTTAACTGAGAAGACATATTTTCACATTCCTCATAACTATTCATTTTAAAGATGCTTTCCTTCTTGCAAATGTACAATGAACAAGAAATGCCTAATCATAGTGTAGCTGTGCTAATTTTAAGTATGAAAAGCGTTTTGAAAAAACAATTAGTATTGAATGAATAGATGTATTGACTAACTTATATACAGGTACCTAACACACTAACCTTTCCCTTCTCAACATGACCCTGATTCTCATTTGGCAAAACACCTCTTTCTTATGGTGCTCAGTGTTTCTGAAACTTTGCTCAAAAACCCTGTCCTCTGTCTCCTGCTGGACAGTAGCGATTCTATCAGAGGCCCTCAAAGCAGAAACTTGCTAAGTTCTTACTACTTTACCACTGTCTTTTCCACTGCGCTTCCAACCTTCAGTTTACACTCGTATCTGTGTAATACAGTCTGAAAGAGCTTTCATATATTTTTCGATCATACACTGGTCATGTAATTTTTGGCAAGTAACTGAATTCCACTAATCATCAGTTGTCTTATATATAAAGTAAAAATACTTATAGTATTTACTCCTAGTTTTTGATGACAAAGATAGACAAGTCAACTAAAGTGTTTATCCCAGTGGCAGATACAATTACAAATTCAATAAATTTTAGTTATGCCTTCTATGTAGCTATCTTAGTTGATGGTAACCAATACAATGAGTGATTTTTTTTTATTATTTTAAAATAAATTTTAAAAACAAGAGAGACAGAAGGCATCTTGGTACTCTCCCACTGGCATGCAGGCATGCCAAAGAAAGGCTGTTGTCTGGGTTACTTTCCTTTTGGTTTTTGTCCATTTACAGTGTAGTACAGCTTCATTGGAAGCTCTCTCTCAGCCAGGACAGAACACAATGTACTTAAAGTTTCTGAAACGTGAGGAGTCTAATGTCTCTCAGAGCTGTGCCCACTTCAAAGTATTTGGTGCTGACCCATGGGGGTTTAGGATGACTTTTAAAGCAATTCTTTTTTCGTTTAGAGTTCTGCCTCATCATCATCACTGTCATCACTGTTGTCATTCTCCTCCTCCTCTTCCTTCTTCTCCTTAAGTATCTTCAGGTATTTACTAGCTAATAACTTCTTTGGTAATATATCTGCAACAAACTGAGAAGTTTCTAACTCCTCTATATTTGATGAATCATTGTAAAGGAGGGCTTTCTTTTCTTTTCCACTACCATGTCTGCAGGAATAAGTGGCTAGATATTGAACAAAGACCAAAGTGCCTTGGCCATGAGCACCAGTGCCTCCTGGTTGATGCTGGACATCTCAGGGGAGCATTTCATGATGACTCAGATGCAGGATAGAGGCAGTGGTACCCGGACTGCTCCCTGCACTTGTCTCTGCCCAGCACCATGTCCATCTTTGCCTGAGTGATGTTTTCCAATGAATAAAAACAGAGATATCTGGGAACGGATTAGAATAATTCTCTGGTTACCTGGTATGAGATAAAATATATTCCGAGTCCCCAAAATTTTTAAAATCTCCCAGTAAGATAATTGAAAAGACAGTAAAGATTTTGCATTATATTGGAAAAACTACCTTAGGAAAAAAATGTTTTTCCTGACCTTAAATGTGACTTGTTTATAGAAAATTTCACCTGAATGACATTCAGGAGAAACAAGAGCTAGCTGAATTGAATTGAATGCCATATTTTTCAATTTTGTATATGCTCATGATGGTACACACCTGTTACCTCTTTTCAGATCTATTTCTTTCCAATCAGAATTTAATTCCCCCCCCATATAAATGGATTACTTTAAAGATAAAATTTAGGAATATAATAGCATCTCCCAATATAAGGGTAATTATAGATTTAAAA
This sequence comes from Macroglossus sobrinus, assembly GCA_004027375.1. Taxonomy (NCBI): domain Eukaryota; kingdom Metazoa; phylum Chordata; class Mammalia; order Chiroptera; family Pteropodidae; genus Macroglossus; species Macroglossus sobrinus. Next base: position 317,575 of record PVKZ01001333.1, read on the forward strand.
ATATCTAATTCTTATTCTTATATTCTTATTTGATAAGTTTATAAAACCCACAAATACAAAATACTGGGATTGATTATATTTATAATTTTAAAGACAATTAATTAATTCTTTGACATGTATGATATCGTAAGAGAAATAAAAATCTTACATGCTACCTAGTTCCTATCATTATCTCTGATTAAAAAACAAAACAAACGAATTAAATTCCATGGCCCTAAAAAGATCCATAAGTAAGAGAAGTACATTTTTTAAACTATGCTTCTCTTTTCTCTTTTTGAATACCATTGTCATGCACTAATAGCTCAATCTGGAATAAAAAGAAACACACACACACGCCTTCTTTTGTTTGCTGCTAAATTAGATCATATAGATGTTCTTAGTTCATTTTTGACATTCTGATTTAGAGTTGATCTCAATTTTATTCACTTCTTTAGATTCTTTGAAAACTGAACTAGATTCAAGCCACCAGGTATTCATAACTATACAGTCTTATATATGTTGATTTGCTTTTCTATACTAAATAAAAATGTGGTCTTTCCTGTTTTCATTTCATTATTTAAATTTATGCAAGCATATGTGTGGCTGAAACCAGAGCAAAACTCTTTTGGGGTATTGTTGCAAGATGAAAGTCGAATTAGTATTTAGGTATACAAGAAATGGTGAGTGCATTTTAAGAATTAGTCATTCATTTAAACATATTAATTTTGTTATCTATAGGAAGAAATGCTAATATATCAGTGTACAAAAGCTGTACATAATAAAAAGCTAACAACCTTCAGGGTATCCATTCACCATAAAACTAATTTCACACCTAGTCTATTATGTAATGTGCTATGAAAATAGCTCTTTGCTTCAAGATATCATTATACTAGCTTGCATGTGCAATTCTGGTTCTCTTCTTTGAAATAAAGATTGCACACACAGTAGTAAGCAAACTCCTAGACTTGATCCATAAATTTATTCTTATTTTACACATTTAGAAATCTATGTTTCTATAATAATTCAACCACGAGAGCATAACTAGAGGTAAAGAAATAAAAACATTTGTAATCCACACATCTCTGTACTAGGTGGGATGGTAGATGAATATGTGTGGTGATTTCACTGCACTGAACTTCTCTCTCAAATACATTTAATATAATTTCTGATCTATATTAGCAGACTTCTGCCAACTTACTATAAGTGACTTATTTTATTCAGTTAGAGATCTAACTGTAAATTTCTACCTAAAACTCCAGTTAGCTCATGGCTTTATAAGTCCACACTTCTGGCACACTTTTCATTTGATATCTATTGCATTTTCTTCTTCTTTCAATTCTTACTCTTTCCATTCAGACTTTTGAGCATAAGCTCTTTTAAACTTAAGTCATATAAATGCTAAATATCAGTTCAATGATAGCTTTTAGAAATGGTCCATGAGAACCTCTACTGAAAAGCTTTTACTTAAAGCAAAATAAAATTGCACAAATGAGGTGTAGTTTATTAATTTAGTTTGATGAGTATTGGCCAATATATATTCTTTAAAATTGAATATATTACCATATTTAATATTTTATTAAGTTTGGCTAGTTATTTTTCAATCAATTTGAAATAACATTCATCTACTTAAAAGTTAAAAAAATCTGTACTTCTAAAACACCTAGTAAATGTTGTTAAAACTTTCCTCTGAAATAAATCTCCACATAATTAACATTAAATAGATATAAAAAAATCATGATTCATGGGTCCAAACACATTAATAGATTTGATAAAATCATTCACTGCTCATATCTGAATCTGGCATAGAATAGGCACTTTTTAAATATTTTTGACTTATGCATCTATAACCATGACACAAAAAATATTTAGATGATCAGAATATGGATAAAGCATTCCAGAAGATATATTGCCTAAGGAAGGGCATAAGTGTTTCCATTAGACCCAATATTTAGAGCTAATATCTATAAAGCACTTAGTATCTACCAATCACAGTTCTAAGTATATCACATATATTAAAGTACTAAATCTTTGCAACAACTCCGTGAGGTAAATGCTATTATTATCTCCGATTTAACACTTGAAGAACTGAGACACTGGGATTTTGCGTATCTAATTCAAAGTTATCAGCTGGCGAGCAGTGACTCAAGCCCAAGATGCTTGGCTAAGTGTCCACACCCACCCCGTCAAGTTGAAAAATGATGAGTTAAATACATTAAAAAAAATAACTCCAATAAATAAAAAGAAAACTCAAAATGCTAAAAGTAAATTTATAAATGCAATAGAGTATCTGGCACTTATATTGACAAGCAAAAGTTCACGAAAGCCATTAACAAATTACATACCTGTAGTAATTGTATTTTATTACTAATAACTACAGTTTTGCTATGAACAGTTCTGAAACTTTAAAAATCATTTTCTTTTTCTAGTGGCAGCTCTGCCATCACTCATGAATTTTAAAATATTCTATAATTCTAGGGGTCACAGTAAATTAGCTTTAACCCTCATACTAAAGCCTAATATTAGCTAAGTCCATGTTTCAGAAACCAGCACAAAGTGTTTATGTGTGTATGTGTGTGTGTGTGTATTACAACAATATTAATAATAACAATAGGTCAGTTTGATTCTAGATCTCCCAGACCTTGAGGTACCCTTCAGCATCATTTTATTAAGAAAAAAAAAAACTTAGTAGCCTATCTTTGGAAGTCCCAAATGCTGAAGTAAGCTATGCCATCTGTCTGAAGTAAGCATTTTGCTCAGTTCCAAGAATACTCCTGCTTACGTTTGTCCAAATATTAATAACATCAAACTGTGACATGTCCTTTGTCGGGTCTGATTTCATAGCATTTCCTACTTGAACAAATATCATAGTAAGGGTATGTTTTAACTATCTTTTCATAGTTCTTGGCACATAACATTAAACAGTGCAGTGAAGCATAACTATTTTCATATTCTGCTGATATGGAAAACTAAAAATCTCAATAAGCAAGCTATATGACATCTAACAATTAATTAGGCAGAAGGGACATGTCACATTTTTAGTGACATTCTATGAGACTTAAATTTTTAATGAAAAAAGACACTAAAGCAATAGTCATTGAACATCCTAGCCCAGTATCTTGTAAGCTCACACATCAGCTCTACATGTTTTTATTAGATTTTAGCTTTTGCATTCTAAAGAACAATTATTTTATGAAGTTTTCTCTAGTTATTTAATGAGCATGTGTATTAGAACATATTCATAAAGATTATTGACATTCTTTTATCTATTACTTCTTTGATAGGACAAAAGTATAAAAATTGTTTCTCCTTTTAATTCTCTTTATATTAACATAGGTCTTGATTTCATGAAAATATCAAATATCTTTATTCTTGTGATTGCCATAATTTCCTGAATTATTACAAATCACTATTTATCATAGGCTACAAAAAATCCATCCATGCAAATGATTATTTTTATAAAAATAATTACCAGAGGGAAAAATATCCTCAAAGGCTCAATATACATTTCTCAATAGATGTGGAGTTAAAGTATCTGAGGCCTGTGTGTTGAGTGTAAAAAAATGTACTCTAACCTCATAAAGCCTTAAATAACTCTTAACATACAGGTTATCGCTTTGTCATGCTACTAATGTCTAAATGTTTACTATTGAAAATATGATAAATTCCTTCAGAATTATATTCTATGTATTTCTATTTTGAAAAGTAAGTAATTGATAAAGGAAAATTGCTTTACCTGAAGCAAAGTCACAAACAGCTGAGAGAAAAAAAATGTACCATATACTGCTTTAAATATTTGAATTTCTAAAATATATATTTTGGGGCAGCCTGGAAACAGGGCAATGAAATATATTAGTAATATTATTAATTATAAATAGCTACACATACAGATTAAAAAGTTAATTCATCATGGTAGACCCTTGAACAAAATTCTATTCCTATACACATATATAAAAAAAACTATACTAATAATGTACTTCCCTAAAAGAAAAATTAATAGAAGTTTATTTTGTATTTTTAAATTTTATTCTCAGAGGTTTATAGTTAATTGAGTAATCACTGACAATATTAGATTGAATAAGAAGACATTCAGCATGAAGGTGAAGCTACAGTGAGGATCACCTCACTCTTCCTCATTCACTACTCAGTTAATACTCTAAAGAACCTTTAAAAATCTCCAAGTCACTTGTGTTTTAAAAAGAACGTATTTCCCTAATAGCTAGTGATGGTGAGCATCTTTTCATATTTGAAGTATCCTAGGAGAGATGATTGAATAAAGAAGCTGTGGTACATATACACAATGGAATATTACTCAGACATAAGAAGAGATGAAATACTGCCATTTGCAACAGTGTGGATGGACCTCGAGATAATCCTGCTAAGCAAAATAAGCCAGACAGAAAAAGTTGAAAATCACATGATATCACTTATATGTGGGATATAAACCTAAAAGCAACAAACAAACATAAGAAACAGAGACTCACAGACATGAAAAGTAGAATAGTGGTTATCAGATGAGAGTGGGTAAATGGGGTGGTAGATGAGGTAAAGGGGGCCAAATATGTGGTGACAGAAGAAAATTTAACTATGGGCAGTGAACACACAGTGTAAATATATACATATATGTAAATATATATATGTATATATACATATTAGACATATATATATTTATTAGACATATGTATGTCTAATAAGGTGTACAGCTAAAACTTACTGGATTTCGTTAACCAATGTCACCATAAAAAAATTAATTAATTAAAAAAAAAACATACGACAACCTTAAAATACAACATAGCTCTCCAGCTCACTTTCTCAGTTAGCAATCTCCTTAAATCTCATCTTCTTTTCAGAGTGAAACTTCACAAGTTTACTCCATGTTCACCATTAAACTCTTCCCCAGCCCCCTGTTCGACCCACCCAAACTACCTTGCACCCCCGTAATTCACCAGACAGCTAAATTCATCAGTGATATCTGCAGTAGAAATCGCTAAGCAAGGATGATTTGTCAAGTCCAACCGCCTTTGTCCTCTTAGCAACTTGCAAAATAATTAATTTCTTTTTCCCTAAAACAGGTTTTGGCTTTCATAGTACTTCAATGCATTTGTGTGTTTTCTATGCCATGTAACAAACTACTGCAAATTTAGCTGCTTAAAACAGAGTCCATTTCTTACCTCACAGTGTCCATTGGTTGGGAATGTGGGCAGGATTGAGCGGGGGTCCCTGCTGAGGATCTCAAAAGGTGGCAGTCAATCAAGGTGCCAACCAGACGGCGTCATTCTCTGGAGTTCAGGGTCTTCTCTAAATAAACTTCATGGTTGTCAGCAGAATTCATACACACACGCCTGTAACACCATAACAAACAGGGAACTTGTTTAGCATCCGTTCTGTACTAAAAGCTTCTTTTGGAACATTAAATATAAAATTGACTTACTGAGTCATATAAATTCGGTGGATATAAATTCTAAATAATGTATTTTTCATCAATAATGATCATAAATATTCTATAATAGCTGTTTTTTGAAACCCTTAATGACATCTTTATCAGATGTGAGTGATTTCTGGTCACTTTTAGTGATGAGACCTCACGGGTTCAAACGTAGAATCTCACGCTTGATAATCTGCATCTTATTTTCTCCCCTCTCTAAAAGCAGGTCCCAGGTCTAGTCCTGGACACCTGACGTGGGGACAGTAACTGCACTCCTCTCTTGCTTATTATTTCCAACACCATGCACAGTGCAAGAAGGCAGTCTGGCTCAGAATATTGCCTTGCCTTCCACATCCACATCTAACTTATCTGGTGTTGGGAGGCAGGAGGCGGGCAGCTGGCAGAGAGGAAGTGGATGTCATCGGTCCACTATTACAAACGAATGAAACAAGAAAATCTTTCTAATTTGTTCTGGCTCTGTCTGCTCCCATCATCTGTCTGTAGAAATGGTGAGCGTGGTTACCTTAGGTTTTGATTTATTCCAGTCCTTTCCATCACTAAAAATACTTTGGGCCACAATGCCTTGGTAGAGAGAAGCCTCACTTAACCTTGCAGCTCACCCAATAGCCCTGTGACACTCACTTCCTGAGAGAGGTGACAGTCACCACTGAGGTCAGCCTCTGTGCCCTTTAAGGTCTGCAGAAAACTGAGATGTGGTTCAATCAATTGTCCCCTTGGCAAGTGATAGAAGCCCCCTCATTACCTACCTCTCGGGTGTGCGGCGGCTTCCCTGACCTTAAGAAATTGTATAGGACTCAGAGAGTTTTCTCTCGTTGTTCACAAGCCAGAAACTTCCAGGGACAAACTCCAGTCTCTCTCATCAACTCTTTCAATGTACTCTTGTCTGAAGCAGCTAAAGGCTGAGCCTAATGTGTTTAGGGGTCAAGAAGAGCCCAGCTATGGAGCAGAGACCAGGCGCTGTCACTCTCCAGAACTGTTTTCTTGGATTTCATCTCACTATGCCTGGAGGTGGGGTGGGCGTAAGGAATTACCCTGCATGCAGCAAAAGTGCAGACAACGTGTTTGCCCTGATGACTTCCGTCCTCTCTCTCCATCTGTTTTGACTATGGAGGTTTTACCAGCAGGCCCTGCCACCTCACCTTCCATTTCCATAGCCCTTCAGGATGGCAGAGTCTGGGCATCATTGCTGATATTTCTAAAACCAGTTACTGTTGAGTCTCCTATGGGTCCCTGTTCCCACCACAGAGCAACAGTCAGAGTTCCATTCTAGAGTCTGATACCTATTCATTGAATAAAATACTCTTCTCAAAAAACTCTATAAGTTCAATATTATAAACCACCCTCCCTTATGCCCTTATATGAGGTTTATAAGAACAAGTTGCCTAAGCTTTTATAATTAATAAGTAGCTGCATAAAACTAACATTTATTTGACTCCAAAATCAAACTTTAAATCACTATAGTAAATTGAAAAATGTACAAAAAATATTTAAAAATTACCAACATATATTTGTAATACAGCAAACCCAATGATCATCAGAGGAATAAAATTCAAAACGAGATGCATTTTTTAATTTAAAGATTTGAATGATTTTTATAACAAAATAGCCAATGTTAGACATTATACACTTAAACAAGTAGGCCTATAAAATATTTGGAGCATTAAATTGATAAACTTTCTTTGAAAACAATTTAGCAATGTGTATAAGAAGTCTCTAATAGTTTCTCATCATTTAACCCATTAATTATTCTACTTGTAATATTTTAAATAATATTTTTAAAAGATATGATTATATAGGCATTGAATATATAGCATTATATAAAAAACATAAATTTCAAGAATAAACTTTAAATAATTATGGAATGCCTTATTAAAATAACAGTACTTAGTGAATAAAAATGAAGTGAAAAGTGCTTGTTTTTATTTATATAAAATGATGAAAACCTAAATCATATATGTTATCATCTTAATTATGTAAATGGACAAAATTTAACATAGGATATATATTTGTTTTTATAAAGTGGGTTACTTTTTTTTTCTTCATATAATTGTGTGCATTTTCTCACATATGCTCTAAAAATGAATGTATGCCTTTTATCTTTACAGGAATGTAGAAAACAGATTAAATAGCAGACATTGGGAAAGAGCAGTTACTATTACCCTTCAGAATTTAAAGAAAGACTATTAACTGGCACAGAAGTTCTGCAGAAGCGTCAGAAGACAGAATTATCTACCTTTCCCATGTTCCAATGACAGTCCAGAAAAAGTTATATGTATTGTCTTTTTCTCTCTGTATTCCTTCTTCCCTTCATCTTAACAGCAAATTCAAAATGAGAGGATCGATTCATTTAGTAAAGAGAATGTCTGGAAAATATTTGTAACGTCTTTGTAAATACTATATTAAACAATTATTGTGATATGCAAAAACTAAAGACAACATTTATTGGTATGAAAAGTCTCCCATCTTGTTTATTTCTTTCAAATGAATTATCACTGTTTTTTTTTAATTTCTACTTATTTTATTTTAATTAATCTTGCTTGAATTCTTTTAGTCCATAATTTTTTAATTCTTAAAGTTCTATTTATTATTTCTCTATTGTATATGTTCCTTTAATCTCTCTATTTTCTCAGGCTAGAACTTCTCTTGCAGATAATTCTAGAACATTCATCAGTTTGGAAGGGTTTGTTCTTTTGTTCCAATTTTTTTTTTTTACACTTTCTTTCATATTTCCTCAATTTGAACTTTGACATGGGATTCTTATTAGACTTTCTTAGCTTGGTTGTCTACCCTAATAACTGAATTTTTAATTACTTTAATTCATATATTCAGCCCACTAAATATGCGAACTTATTTGTATCATGTTTCTAGATGTGATCTTTGCTGTGATTATTAATGTATTACATAAACAGCCTCCACTTATTTCATGGACATGATATCCTCTCGTATTTCAGAGAAAATTAATTCCTTTACTGTATTGTCTTCTCTTTATACTGTTAGTTCTTGTATCCTGAGTCAGACCAAGATATTTCCCCCTTGTGGTACTACAGGTACCTGAGCTTCGTGTTCTCCTGGTCCCCATGAAGTTCCTGAGCTTCGTGTTCTCCTGGTCCCCATGAAGTTCTTATAGGGGTGATACAGGCAAACTTAGCAGAAAACAGTTCAAATACTGGTTTTACATCCCAGACACAGAACTTCATGCTTAGAAAACCACATTTTTTTTCATAATAGATCACATTCACACCTTCTCAAATTTGCTTCAAAGAGAGATCTACACACACACACACACAAAAACATTATATATTCTAACCTGATGTTCTAGAGTCTTAAGAGAGGGATTAATCATGGTGGCTGAGACCTGGAAATTGAAGTGACTTTTGATAGATGATTGGATAAAAAAGATGTGGTATATATATACAATGGAATACTACTCAGCCATATGAAAGATAAAATACTTTCATCTGTGACAACATGGTTGAATCTTGAGAAAAGCATGCTAACCACAAAAGTCAGATGAGTAAGTCAAGAACCATATGATTTTGAAAACACATATGCTGGATATAAAATTGAAAGTAACAAATAAACAAGACAAATCAAAACTCACAGACACAGACAACAGTATGGTGGTTACCAGAGGGACAGGGATTGGGAGGATATAGAAGAGGTTAAAAGGGGTCAAATATATGGTGATGGAAGGAGATTTGATTTTGAGTGATGAACACAGTGCAAAATACAGATGATATATTATAAAATTGTACACTTGAAACCCGTATACTTTTATCAACCACTGTAATCCCAATAAACTTAATACAATTTAAAATAAAGATAAAAATTCCCAATTTAAAAACAGAGGGCAAGTGACAGTATCTGAAATTTTTCTCTCCTCTTTTCCTCCTGTGTATCAATCGATCAAACACAGAGAATGGGGAGACTGATAATATTCCTTCCTCAATCTATTCTCCCTTTACTCTAGATGAAAGGTTCTAAGTTCCTCTCAGTTTGATAGGAAATTTTCCTACACAGCTACTCCCTCTTGCCTACATATTAAGCTCTTCACTCAAATCTTCAAACTTTGCTGTTGATAGGTAACCAAGTCTAGATTTTTTTTTTAAGGTAAATGATTTTGATTTTTTATTTTGATTTTTTTTTTAATTTTTAGAACGGAATTATTTAACTTTTACTTATTTTTTTTTTAATGATGACATTGGTTAACGAAATCCAGTAAGTTCCAGCTGTACACTTTAACAGTAAAGCATATATAAATTTACACTGTGTGTTCGCCTCCCATGGTTAGATTTCTTTTTGTCATCAAGTCTAGATTCTAAGAACTTGACTCTCTAAGGGCTCGGAAAAATTGACTTTGAGACTCAGATGCGTAGGTAGTTGTAAACAGTTACTTTCTACTAGAGAGATTAAAGTCATTGATTCAATAATGTTGAATAAAAAGGTTCCCAAATATTCCAGAAGCATTTTAAAATCATTCCAGTTATATTACTGAAACATTTCAATTCTAAGTTAATTAATCATATAATTTTATACTTTGCAATGGTGATTTCTCTTGTAAGTCATACATTTACATTCACTATAATTCAACATTATCCAAGAGAGAAACACAAACAAGGAGATGATTTGTTTTATTTTGCCAAATTTTAGAGCTGAACCTTCTAAAATTTATTTTCCACTTGCTTAGAAACATAAATCTTTGTGAATAACAGAAAGTTATTCAAATTCAATGAAATAACTTTGCAACATATTGACTATTTAATGAATATTTTAATTGAGAATTATTAACATTAATACACATGCATTTATTCTAAAAAGATTACTATTGAATTTTTACAATAACTCTCACATCTTTAAGAAAGCTAATATACTCACTTAGTACAATGTATTCTAATATATCCTTCTAAAATCTCACTTCACCACACCAGATGATTCACTGAAAATGGTGAATGCTGAAGGCATTATTTCATTATTATAAATGTTTCAAATATTGCCATTAAGAATCAAATAACTTAGCTTATTTATTATAGCCAGCAGGATCTCCTTTAGTGAAAGCTATCTCAGTGAAAGAAAAATCAAGAAGATAGTCATATAATGTAATCAGAGAATAAACTGAAAACTATCCATATTTCTATATAAACTCAGCTTTGTTCTGCTGATATATGGGGCAATTTTTTATTTTTTTAAAAATTCTTAACCATTTTTGAAAATTGCTGTAGTAGAATTGAGACATTTATGAATTTAAAAACTCATTTAGGTATTGAAATGTCTTGCTGCCTGTACATCACTTTGGAAAAAAATGTTTTAAGAAACTGTATTTATTTTTCAGTGAATATGTATCTTGTCTGCTCACACTCTTTCCAAAGCACCAAATGCATTTAAGAAGCAAAAACATACTACAAAGAATTGTCTTTCATCATGTTAAAATTCAATAGTAATGAGTGATATCTAATATTGTTCAAGAAAGTATTTTAAAAATGTAAGTGAAAACAGACTGTTTTTCACATGGGCTATTCAATAACATTCAAAAGTGATGGCAAGGTAAGTTCTCCTCCTTTAAATGACTGATTAAAAGTTTAATGTAGTTTAATGCTTTTTTTCTTTCTCTGTAAAATATTGAAATAGAAACAAATCTTCAACAATATTTCCCAACCACATTTTCTCTAAAGTTAATAGTCACCAATACCAACACTTGTTACATGAAATATATTCACAAAAAAACTATTTTATGTACTTTATGTGGCATATATCATTGTTTACATCATACAGTATAAATTCCTATTAATTTAAATCACTATATTGACTTACTATATTAATTTTAATGTAGAAGTACTAAGAAAAGATACTAATAACCTTTGCTTATTTAACATGATTCAATTTAAAAACTACAAATGAGAGAATTTATACTAAACTTAATACTTGCATTAAAACATTTACATATTATATTCTATAAATATAATTTAAACTAAATTGAAAAGGTTTAGACATGTAATCCTCTTAGATATAACTTGAGTTCATAACTTGCACAGGTAAACGATTTTAAGGGTTTCTCATGTATTCTACACATCTAAAAAGAGGATCACAACTGCATATCTAAAAAATCTAAAAGTGAATACCCATCCAACCACAAGAAACATTAAAATAAATAAAAGTTCTTTGTATCAACGCTATTGTTATAAATGTTGATATTTTCATTTTTAAAATTTATTTAGTTAGTTTCAAGCATACAGTATATTGGTTAGACATCTATATAGTTCATAAAACAATCTCCCTAATTGTTCCTGCCCTCCCCTGGCACTCCACCTAGCCATCAAATTAATGCCATGCTCCCCATCCCCATGCGCAACTATCAACTACTACTATTTTAACCCTTCACCCCATTCTTCCAGCCCCTCAAACCCTTCCCCTTGTAGTCACCAAATTGTCTATTGTATTTGTGAGTCTATTTTTGATTAGTTTGTTCTTTTCATTCTTAAGATACGCATATAAGTGCAATCATATGGTATTTATCATTCTCTGAGTTATTTCACTCTGCATAAGAAGCTGTAGGTACATCCATGCCATTGCGAATGGTAGGATTTCTTTTTTGTCGTTTTTTTTTTTTTTTCCAGTTTTTGTTTTAAATATCTAAGCAACTACTAGGCTTAATCCATAGAGGTGTCTCCTGGAATCTTTAGAATCATTTTTGTTTATAGAAATCAATCTAAATGCTTCATTTTAGGTCATGAAGACCAGATTAAAGTTATTTTTGGCAGCTTTACACAAACCATTAATAGATCCATGCTCTCCAATTAGATAGTTCTACCTATAGAAACAAATGCCTGCAATGAAACACCTGTTGCCTGGAAAATAATATCTATCCAGGAAACATGCCCAGCTGAAGCTTTCCACAGTGCCCTAACACTATATATATTTATATGACACTGTCTTAAGTTCTTCAACTACAAGCAGGCATTTATTTTTGAGTTTCTTTTTCATACATTTGTCTTGTTTATTGGTAACATCTTAGAGAAGCATTAATGCGCAGCTTTTATGACTTGAATTTAGAAATGTTATGCCTCTGAACTTAGTGACAGTATCAATTGTCACACACAGTGACCATATATCAAGGAGTATACTAGCATTAGGTAGAATAGCAGGTCCATTTGTTCAAATGCTCACTGAACATATGAGTGATTTTCTCTAACAAGGTCCCCAGGGAACCCACTTGGCATCCATCACCGCCTGCACATCCTAACTGGAAGATAACTATTTTAAACTCCTGCTAAAATATGTAATGTTTTAGGATTGAAATAAAGTATATGTCAAGATCCAGAGAGAAATATACTATTAGAATGCATACTAGAGAAAATCTGATAGAAACCAGTTACCGCTGATCTAATGAGATTTTCATTTGGTTTTTAGGTTTTATATATTATAAATGTATATACTGGTAATAATAAGAAACAATTAAGGTTATTCTCATAGAAAGTTAAATTATAGTCAAATGCTGTTCTGTTCAGCATTGTTACTCTGAACAGAGGTCCTCAGGCTAATTTTTTCATCTTTCAGCTCTATGATTACTAAAGTGTGTCAAATTCAGATTTCCAAAGAGAATTTGTCTTTTAAAATGTATTCAAACAATACAATACACACACACACACACACACACACACACAAACTTTTCAAGTAGTTTATGCATTATAAAGAGTGCACTTATTAAAATAATATAATAGCACTAATCATTCTTATCGCTTTAGTTTACATCAACTATTATATGTGACTGACAATAAAAGCAAGCATAAATATCAATGTTTATTTTTATCTTTTTAACTCTTTTATTTAAACATTTAGTTATATGTATGAGTATTTTTTAATGGGGGGACAATTTTGTGTATATATGGAAGCAAATATACGTATAATGTTGGACATCCTAATTAGTAGTTCCATAGATTGTTTTTCATATATATTTAAATTAACATGCTTTTTATAAAAATCTGTTCTTTAAACAATCATAATAACCATGTAAATACTATTGCATGGGCAACAACACAAATTTTAAATAATTTTTATATATGCAGAAAAACTCTAAAATATAGTTATACTCACTACTGATTGCATAGAAATCATCTAATACATCTTGTATTCTCACTCACTTTTAAAATAAAAAAATGGTGTATTACAATCATTATAGCATCTACTTTCTTTATTTTTAAATGCAGAATTCTGAATCAATGACAAAGCCTCAAATTGGTTAGTTGACACAAATGTGCAGAAATATGAAACGAAAAGTCTGTAGTGTAATTATTAGTGGTTAAATAATAAATAATTGGGTGTTAAAAAAAATTCCAGAAGAGAAAAAAAAATTCCATTAAAGGTGACACATAAATTCATGAACAATCATAAACAATTAATATTTTGAAAGTTAGTGGAACAGGCTATCTTATGCTTTCTTCTCTAAAGTAGAGCTACTACATGCTCTAACCAAGTTAATTACTCCTGTCTTTATACTTTTGATTTTTCTAATAAATATGATTTTTGCATTTTTAAATTACAATTGAAATTACTGTCTATAAATTGAAATATTACATTTTTGTTTGAAATTACAAAAGTTGTTCATTAAGATTTAGTGTATAAATATTACCCATCAGACTAAGATAAACCAAAAGTTTTTCAGCTAATAATTTGTATTATCCTCAGGGAAAATACTTAATCAGATTTCAAGGTAAATACTATTATTTTTATTTAAAAATACCATTGTAAAAATATTTATACATTAAGCTGCAGCAATGACAAACTAAAATATGAATGAAAAGCTTCATTGTTGCTACAACTCACTGCATTGTTCTTCGAGAGAATTTCTAAACAAAAATATTGTTAAATTCAGAATTAAATTACTTTATTTGGCAATCCTTAAATTTCATGATTGTTTTTGTAAAATATCATAATCATTTTTTAAATAAAGGTTTGGAATCAGAGAAAACATACTTATAACTACTCTGAAAATTCAAAATAGTTTTCAAAAATATTTTAACTAATTTATCACATTAGCCTTTTAGAAGCCATTTATTGATTTTTATTATTTCTAGTCAACTTTACAAAATTCCACCACAGTGTAGACTTTCTAGGATTTTAAATGTATATAATTCAGTATTTATTTTCGAATAAATGGCTTTTCCCCTTGCTTTGTTCTGTTAACAGAGATGCACAAAGTGTAGATGACTTTCACTGGCTCACAGTTGTTGATGGGGTGGAGGGAAGAGGGTAGTAGAGATATGAAATAAAATCTGTAACATGGAATATTATACACCAAAGAAACATATGTTTCAAGCAGTAAAACATATATTTAATAAATCTATTTTTGGTCAATAGTTTAGTGGCTACCAGAGGAAAGGAAGCATGTGGGGAAGTAGACAGAGGTGGAGGAGCTCAAATATATGGTGAGAGAATAAAATTTAACTTTGGATGGTAAGTACACAATGCAATACATATGTGATGTATTATTGAATTGGATATTTGAAACATATATGATTTAAGTAATCAATGTTACCACAATAAATTTAATAAATAATAAATGAATGAATGAATAAATAAACAAATTAATTAATTAATTAATTAATTTTGAAAATTAGAAGACAGGAAACTTTTGGTATAGGAATTAACACACAACAATTTTTAAAGAGCTGAAATATTATTTATGATGCTTGTTTGCTGACTACTGGGATGGTTGGATGAGTAAAATATACAAAAATGTAAAGAACATTGAAGACGAAGGGCTGGCAATAGTGTGAATCAGGGCGAAATGAAGAGATTTGATTGGTTTAGGAGATAGCTAAGTGGCCTAAGTAGAGGTGAATCATTTTATTCAAGAATTATAAAAGAAAATGAGATTACATAAATTGGGCAGAATAATTATAAAGAACTCTAAGTATTTGATAAAAATAATAATAAATAATAATATTCGGCCTTTGATCTGTATCGATGCCTTATAGAGCAAAGATTTCTAAATGATTGCTCAATAGATATGATAGAAAAGACAAATGCTATGTGAGAATTTAGAAAGATGATATAATCATGCATTTGTAGTAGTATGTTATTGAGAGAAGAAAGGAGGCGAAATGGTAAGATTTAATGCAGAAAATGGTGCAATAGACAAAGTAAAAAAAAAAACAAATAAATAGAAAAATCGTTTTTCAAACAACATGTGTTAATCTAATATTTCAGACTATTAAACATCTTTTTAAATGTTGGAGAAAATACAAATAAAAATAATAAATCAGGGAATCTCAAGCCCACTGTTATCAATTCCACATCAAGGCAAGGTTTATTGGAGAGAAAGAGTAACATGATTGCAAATGTTATACGCTATTATTGTACAAATATTTGGAAAACATTAAGAATCTCTCCAAGTAAAGAAATGTTCATAATGGAATAACACTCACAAAATAAAATAAAAACACTTTGGAATTAGATTGATCATATACTTACTGCTAAAGATAAAGGAAAGAAAAACTGTCAAAACCATTAAAAGTCCACCTCAGTCCACAAAAATTGGAACCAAATATTATAGAAAATGTTCTGAGGCTTGTCAAACCAGCCTCTGTAAAGCACACGGCTTCTTTGAGTGCATGATAACTTTTACAGTTATAAAAACATGTAGTGAGGAAATAGACTGGATAGATTCACCCTTCCCATGTAGCTTATAACCTAAAAGCTTCCCCCCAATCCTGAGTAACGGTATCATTGATCCCACAGGTAAGAGCCACTGAATGCCACTGTATATCACAGCAACAGAAAGACAAAATAGGTGGCTGTCAACCTGGCAATATTTAGCAAGGAACAGGAACATAAATTCTCAACAGGAAATTACAGACAGAAAAGTTGGGAAAGTTAATTAGAGACTTTTTTTTTCATTTAATATATATTTATACATATATAATATTCACTGAAACACATATATCCTTTTATCATGTGCATTTATCATCTGTGGCATATAATATTAAAAGTTTTAAACTTTAAAATTTTATTAAGATTTTTTTGTAAGTGTATATGTCAAAACTGTGTATGAATACTCACATTTGAAATAAATATCTGGCATATCTCTTTCATAATAGCTGATACAAATATTTTATAATCATTAGTTACTTTTGCAGATTTTTCGCTAGATTCTATGGGGAATACAGATTACATATCATGAATATTTATGAGCTACAATACTAGGGCTGTATGCTGTAAATGACGGATTGTCCTACACACATAACTTGTCATAATAAAGAATGTAACAATAAATGGCTTAAAATATTTTCTTAAAATAATGGTTTTACATATGTATGTATGTATGTATGTATATATTTGCCATCAGTAGGAGAAAACAATGCTTTTTAAGAGCTCATGTAATTATGATGTTAGGCTCATCCAGATAATCTTCCTTTCTTAAAGTCAATTCTGCTATGTAATGCAACATAATCACAGGAGCAATATCATATTCAGTGGTTCATTCACACTCAAAGAGTAGATTATATAAAGTCCATGTTCATTGGGGGGTTATTTTAATATTCTGCTTACTGGAGTCACCATCTTTTAAGGTGATATGATGTAGATAATATTTAATACAGAACAGTTAGATGTCTGGCTATTGAAGAAAAGCTCTCAACCTATGCAGATAATTTACAATGCAGATAATTCATGCATTGATAAACAGATTTTGTGTGAAATGTGTGTTCTCTGTCTGTATCAAAACTTGCACAACCGACTAACATGTCACATGAGATAAAGCCATTGGGGACATGGCATTTAAGAATTTTTCTAACACGATTATCAGAATATAATTTACTTTGGAATATATTAACACATTTATCATTGATGTGGTATGGAAGTATTGGACATTTTTCTTGTATGTATAATCAGTTTTTTTTTATTTTTCAAAAATATAATACATACAATTTTTAACAAAAATATAAGATTATGGCTTTTAGAAACTTTTTTTAATATACGTTTTATGGCTGCCTGGTCTTCCCATGCATACTCTCCTTATTAGACCCTTATCAAGCTCAGGTAGTGGGATTCATCTGTGTTTGATTTCTCAACTGAGAACTCCACAGTTTAGCATCTGTTTATGTAGCTGATTTCTATAAGTGCAGAACAAAACTGACACTTTGCCAAAACCAGTGACAAACAGTTTAGAAAAGTCTGTAGTGATTTGTAAAAACAAAACACAGAAAGGTGAATATTTAGAAAGTTAGGCATAATTTACTGGCCTACTCATTAAGATATTCTAATTATAATAATCGCATTTGAAAAATGCATATTTAAATATTTTAACATTTGTGACAAGCCTTTTGGGACAGACCATGTATTTTAATACTTTCCTCTTTACATTAATGATAGTTTCTATAACCAATATAGTATATTTACTAGAAATTTAACTAATGACTATTTTCCTCATTTAAAAAGGATTTTAACGTGACATTTTTAAGTAAATGACTTCCTAAAAACTACTAGATATCCTATATTTGCAAATAAGATTTGTAATTATTGACCTTGTGTTTTCTTTATTATTTAATTCTAGATATAGCCTTCAAAATAATATAAAATATACTCTTAAACAGTTTTAGACATGTTATAATTTACTCTATTATTTTGAATGAATCAAAGCTAAGAAAATGGTACTTTACTCCCCAATACTGCACCTTAGTAAAAAATAATATGGACACAGCAGAATGGGCAGAATTGTCAGAACATTGAGCAGAGCAGATAAATGATATCAAATAATAGTAAATAACGGTTTAAGAGGAAAGAGGGGTTATCTTTCTTGTGATAGGATAGCCTGGGGATTTGAAAGCCTTCTATTATTTTCAACAGAATAGTTCAAAGACCAGCTATTCAAAATCTGAAAGAAATAAGTCAACACATTGCAAAACTATTATAAATAAAGAGCAAAGTTTTAAAAAGTTCCAAAGATGCAAGTGTGCTGTGTGTATATTACCTAGGGATCTATATCCATTACATTGAAATGCATAAAAGTATTTTTATTTATATTTTTACATGCACCCACAGAGAAAGGATGTTTACTTAAAGATTCTCATCCCACTGTAGCCTCTAAGTACCACTGTATGAAAACTACAATGTGCTCCACTCAATAAACTATTTAATTTGTAATTATTTGGTTTTAAAATAAAACATGAGATATCCTACTTAATAGTGTTTTGAGATTTATTTTAATAAGATTAGTAACTAAAATAAATGCAAGCATAGCATATCATGTATTATATGGATTTTTTGTTTTGACAAATGCAAAGAATTCTTAGGAAATTAAGTCCATTTTTGCAGCTGTGAATCAATTTTTTTGAATGTGGACAATCTCATGTTCAAACCGTCCTGATTTTAAACAAAGTTAGACTAGACATAAAGTTTATCGTCTATTGCCAATTATTAAAATTCTCATTAGTAAAAGTGGGAAGAAAATTCTTTAAATTGGATGATAATTAAATCAACAGCTATGAAAGTGTGTCTTCATGATGGGGTTAGGATGTGTACATGTGTGTATTTCATGATTAGGTCCAAGTTTTAAAATTTTTAACTTACCACTAAGAGGAATTTTAATTGATAAGGAGTGGATAAAGAAAAAGTATTATCAGAAGCTGCTTTAAGAAAACACATTCTATTTTTTTTTAATCAGAGAGCCTATTAGCTCTCCTACATTGTCAAGAAATTGTTTCAGATTTCCTCTTTGCAGAAGCTGAAAGGAGAATGGCCTATTTGGATGTTTGAACTGTGATCATTCTCAGTGATGAATGAGTTCTACAAATTCACTATCACCTTGTAAATTTGCTTAACTGCTGCTGTGACTTATTTGGCCTGGATCTGTGGATAACAGAACCCACATTTTACTGTGTGTGGTGATTCCATAGCAAAATACAGGATCACTGCACTCATGGAATTTAAACAATGAAACAGATATCATGATTTTCATATTCCTGGTCAATAATAAACCGATTTTCAGTTAAGATTCGGTCAGGAAGTAGCTTTCTCATGTACTAGATATGCTCATAATCTTACTCTTTAATTCAGCATGGAAAAACCCAGCAGTACAATGAGACATAGTTATTCTATAGCCGAGCTGATCCCACAAAACAAATAAAATCTAAAACTCAAATAATAAAAAATCATACATTATCAGAAGAAGAAATACCGCTTTGGTGACATTATTAATAATTGTTCAACTTGAAGAAATTGATCATTTTTTGTTGTTGTGGTTCTTTATGCAAGTAAAACAGCGGTCTGTCTCAACAAAACAAAAATCCCAAATAGGCTGATATCAAAGAAAATAGTATGGCATACCTGGGAGGAAAAGCAGCGAGTACGGGCAACGAGAGACAAGTTCAGGCTGCACCAAGAGCAGAACCAATCTAACAGTTTCTTCTAGACATGGCTTTGGAAATCAGTGTGAGAAATACTTTATATACTATTTGTAGTCATTTGGTATAACTATGTTCAGTCATCTAGTGATGAAATGAATATATGCATTTATCATCATTTTTGACTCCTGTCCTGAATCCCAGAAATCTATGTTTAAATGCCAAATTAAACATCTCTGTTTGAGGGCTCAATATACCTCTCACACACAACAGTTTCAACAGGACTTGTGCTCAATTTCCTGGTTATAAAACCCTAGTTTTACTGCACCTAAAACCAAAGTAGCGATATAATATTAAGTGTATATAATAGCAAAACTCGTCCCAATCTCTTCCCGTCCCTACTTTTACTTAGGGTTGATTTTGTTGCCTACTTGCTAAAGTTATTCTTGATTTCTTCACCATCCGAAATCATTTTATTCTTTTATACATTGGTTATCTGATATTCACTGTCTTCTGATTGTGTGTTCTCTGTATGCTTCCTTCACTGCAGCTGCTTTTTCTTGCAATTAATTTTGAGTGTTTCAATAAGAGTTTCAACTCATAATGTTGACAAAAGATATTACAGTGACAGTGCTGGCAGTGAAAGAAAGAATAAAGAAAAATTCTATGCTGCACGATAAAATGTAATGTTTACATGCTTTCAAGACGATGGTTAAAGATGGTTAAAGAAAAAGGGGAAAAAATCAGCAGTTGATTACAGATTTGGTAGTCATTTATCAACACGAAAACCACAATAGAGCTTGACTAAGTAAGAATGGCACAGGAAATATGGCTGGAGAAGTCAAGTGATTTGAAGAGAAACCAGTAGGAAACCACCTGGAAGGAGAAGGTCCTTACTCCCTCACCTTTGCAGCCTCCCTTTAGCACCCCCTATCAGCAAAAGTCTAGCATAGAGCAGCCGGCAAAGGAGGAACGTGGATTGTAGAGTTATCAGCCCAGGTATCACAAACCTGAGTATGAAAGGGTGGGTTTGAATTATAGGATCAATAACATGATGGCGGTACAGTTCTGCAGAGGGGCCTTGTATAACGCTGATCCACTTTAAGCTCTCACTTTAAGAGTCTCATATCCATTCCAGGCTAAATGTATACGTAAGCACACACATGACTCCTGGTCGATTTTCATCACCTAGATAGTGAATGTTATGCAAATGTATTTACTCTCTAAAGATTTGAAAGCATTCAAAATAAATAATGTGACTTGTAGCCTAGGAAAAATAAAATGGAAAGGTGAAGGATAGGGTTTGGGATAAATTGTTAAAGACCTAATTCATGGCTATGATTTCTTACAAGGTAGGTTAAGCTATGTATTTTTTAGGGCTTTTATTTTTTCCCCAGATGACAAAATTAGCAATTCTTTTTTTATCTCCTTCCTTTTCTTTCTTCCTTTTCTTTCTTTCTTTTTCTTTCCTCCCTTCCTTCTTCCTTTCCCTCCTTCCTTTCTTTTTACTTTGTGTTTCATTTATTTTCCAGATTTCCTACACTAATACCCACATAACTTTTTCAATCAGAAGATGACACCTTTGTACTAGAAAGAAAAAAATATATAACTAAAAGATAAATGACTGTGGGAAATACTTGTAATATATGTAAGAGACAAACAGTATTTATAATATTTTGAGCCCACATAAACCAAAAATAAAGACTATTGCAATATAAAAATGTGTGAAGAACATAAAGAGGCAAGTTACAGAACACAAATGATTAATTAAATATAAAAACTGACTTATTCTCATGAGTAATCAAGGAAATAAAAATTCAAACAAGAAGACACTACTTTTTATCCTTCCTTTCATTTTTTTCACTGGGTCCACAAATTATCTAATTATATAAATAGTCTTGGGTATTCTACTGATCTGTGTGTGTGGATGTGTTTCTGTGTAATCAAACAAGTATCTGTGGCAGCCTTAATATTAGAGGGAATATGTGTGGATGCTTTCCTTCACTGTTCTCTAATAGATGTTGCATTTATACTGTTAGGTTTATAGCTGGGGAAATATCGACCTGTGAAATACCAATCGCAGTTCTTCACAAGCAAGTGGTGAGCAAAGGATCGGTTCCTGCCTAAATGTTTGAGTCCCTTATAGAGAAGGGGGTATATATGTTGATCTAGAAGCAACCAGCAATATAACATGCGTACAAATGTAAGAGAAAAGTTATGTATCCTCCAGGTCTTAAAACTATGGCAATAGGTACATAAATAGTCAGAGCCATAGGAAAAAAAAACAGATTACATTTAAAAATGATACAAATAAAATCATCACAATTAGACATCTATATCACACAATGTCGTATACTGCAGAATTAGAAAAGTAAATCATTCTTAGTCCAACCTACGATCATCTTGCTCCACAATTGAAGATAACAAAAATTATCAGAGATCCTCTTGGCCAAGAAAAAACTATCTTGCAGATCAGTGAATATCAAATAAAAGAAATATCAAATAAATTGACAATAAAGGACATATATGTTGAGCATAAAGATAGCTAAGAGGTTTGACACATTTAGCCGCTGACTTCCTTAGATTTTAAGAAAGTGTTAACTACATTTTAGGAGACATTTTCATACTAAAATAAGTAATAAAAAGTGTTGTTTCTTCCATCTTTTTATGTAAAATAAATAACCAAACTTATTGTCTTTATAGTATATAGGAAAGTATTATATGTACATCCACATAAAATGTTTTAAGAACAAGACATTGATTTATATTAACATTATTAATTTAAATATATTTATGGTAAACAATGGGAAAAATAGAAACAAATTATGTATTTATGTATATCTTCTACCAGAAGTATATTTATGCCACTAATAATGCAGTGTCTTACCACACTGAGACTCATTAATTGTTAAAAAGAAAATCAATATAAATGGATGCAAACTGTCATCTTTTAAGTTCCATAAAATGGGAATAGAAAGTCCTAGATAATTCATAGTTTACAAATAATTACTTTTTTCTCCCCATCACCCAGATAGTCTAAATTGCTTTTTTTCTTCTTACAACTACTTCCTTGACAGCCACTGGCAACTCTCTTCCTCTAGACGTGATCATCTGCCATCTCCACGAATCCAAACATACGCAAGATTGATGATTGTGTTCCATAGTTTTCATTCCAATTTCAGCCTCTCTCCTACACTTCCATGATATATTTAGAGATAGGGGCTTATCTTCATACCATTCCTCTTTCCACAGGTAAATCGATGAGATGCGGAGGACAGAATGGATCAGCAGGGACAAGATGCTCCCTGCGGAGATTAATTTGGTGGTAGTGGAGTGTTTTTGTCGCTGTGCCCATAGAACAAATGGTTTCCTTTCTAGAAACCTCACATCTGAAGACCATTATCTCCAAAGGTGTTTATCAGAGATCTGAAGTGTCATTTTCTTTATCTAACATCAAAGTGTTTTGCATTTTCTTAATTGGTCTGTCTTTAGCTAGTGTGAGGAAAATAGCTTCTGGCAGTCTGTTGAGATAAGAGCAGTCTAAGTTTTCTTTAACGTCTGGTTACAATGGTTTTTAAATAATTGCAAGTCTTTACTTTCAAATAAAGTATCTTATTCTAATCTTTTGTTTTGTAGTCTATCAGGCACATAATTATTTAGTGTTTTTTTTTTTTTTTTTGCATTCTTCAGGTAATACTAGCCCTGGAAAAGCAATGATTTATAAAATAATAATCCAATTAAAAACATACATATGTATGTGTATACACACACACACATCTACTCCAAATGTGTGTAGATATATACATATATACATATATGTGTATATATCTACACACACATATATATACATATATATGCATATATATATACACACACACGTGTTATATGTTTATGTCATTGCACAATCTTTTGCTTTCTTTTTTTCATGCTCTTTACATCCTGCTTTTTATTCTTTGCTCTCAAACTGTCAACTATCCCAACTGTAAAATACCTATACTCCAAATTTTTCTAGGGTACTTCACATAATATTTATCCACCCCCATTTGCAACATTCCACCAGCTAACCTCAGTCACACCATTGCTTATTAGGTTCAAGAAGAGCAAATAAATTAATAAAATCATCTATATATATTTATTAATTAACAAGCACTAACGCTGTTCGTCATGACAATGCCATATGCCATAGAAGTTGTTTTTATGGTTGAGAGAGAGATCCTTCCAAATCTATCAACCTAATATATGTGGCACACAAATAAAAGTAAAAAGGTAAATATGAGAATATGTTTGATTAAAAACTGACACAGTTGAGTTTAAAAATAAATTGTAACTGAAATAAAGGCACATTATTCATGGTGACTGAAAGTGATGTGAATTCATAAGTCATTCGATAGCCTCGACTATTTGACAAATTAGGTAACAGAAGTATTATTTCTACACCACAGTGTCTCTATAGTGTAAACTTTTCCTACCATACCTATTTTATCCTCTCTATTTCCAACTAGCTGGCTTCACAGATTCATTTAGAAATTTCATTAGATCTCATAAAATAAATAAATCTCTGCTGGTATTCCCTCTGTAACCCAAGCGGACAATGACAGTATCAAACATGTGAGAAAACCCTTTGTTGGCATATGTAAACCAAGATTATGATGTTTCTGTCCTTGGGATTTTAGCTGGTAAGCTCATAGATGGCTGGGCCTGAATGCACATTCTTAAAAACATTTATTGCATCTTCGTTTGAGCTGCAACCATACGTTCCTTTTTCATTAGATTTCTTTTGAAGGCACGCTCAGTGTGCTCCAACAGAAATTTACATACATGCCATAAACTCTTCTTTAGGCTGGACTATCTCAGAATGCACCTAACATTTTGGAAATCCCATCCTGCTAATTTATAACAGTGAGTCATTTCTCACAGAGACTGTATTCTCATAAAGTCCATGCGTTTTGGAAAAGGAAATATAATACTAAGGCCACCACTAGAAGAAAGGAGTAAGAATATCACCTCAGATCAAATCACAGGCTGCCTTTCCTTCTTCCCTTGAACTGAATTTGCCAGCTAGTTCTGTATCCTTATAACTTACCGTTTCCTCTTAAACCTAAAACAATCAAGTTTTTAAGTAGTGTTAAGCCAGTATAATAATCTTTATATTCTAATGTAACCTATAACCCATTTACATTTAATATAAAGTTGATATTCTGTTTCACATGATGTCTTAAAATCTTGTTTCCATTTTTTCCAACCTTTGTTTTTTATTCTTTATTTTTCTACTCTCATTTCAATAATTTTTATCTCATTTAAATTTTTTTTTCTGTCTTGGTAATCATACACTTCTATTCTTTAAATTGTTAACAAGAGATAAAAACATCCACTTCTGCTTTATCAAAGTCTAATATAACCTGGATTTATTGGTATTTACCCTCCTCTTGATTATATGATACTATTCTAATATTCTAATGAATTGAAATTTAATGTTTATTTTAAACCCAAAATATAATATTTTAACATGGTCAAATTCTTTTAAAGTTACCCACATATTTAGTTTCTATAGCTGTTCATTTCCTTCCGTAACTCCAAAATGCCATCTGGGATTTTTTTTCTACTTTTGTCTGAAGAACATCTTTGAGTGTTTTCTTTAATTTACTTTTGTAAGTGACACATTCAATAACTTGATTGTCTGAATTTTTCCCCTCTTCATTTTTAAAGAAAAATTTTATTGGAGAGAGAGTTGCAAATTGGCATTAATTTCTTTCATTGTTTGCTTAAGGAGTGATATTTCACATTAACTCTTGTGGTTCTGAAGTTAATATTTATTTTAATCTGGTTGTTTTAGAAATCTAACCTTTAACTTTGAATTTTAATAGCTTCACTATGGGCACCTAGGTGTGAATTTCTATTTTCTTTTTGTTTCGGGATAAGGACTTCCTGAATGTGTTACTTATTGTCTGTTTCCTACTTTGAATATTTATCAGTCACTACCTATTCTAAAATTGCTTCTTCTCTCATCTTCCTTAGGGATTTCAGGTCTTCTAATCTCTATTTTTCTTACTTCCTTTTTCAATATGTCTTCATTTCTCTATGGCTCAGTTGGTACATTTTCTTTGACATTTCAAATCACTAATTCTCTCTTAACTTGTTTAATCTGAAGATTACTCCATCCTTTGAGATCTTTATTTACTGCATTGTAATTATAAAATATCAATGTTTATTTTTATGTTTATAGATTTGTATAAACATTGTGATCTTGTATTTCATCTCAAGTATAGTAAGCTTATTTATTTTACAATCTGTACATGATAATTCATCACCAGAATATCCTGGGTACTTCTATTGTCTGTTGTTTTGTTTTGTTTGGTAATTATTTTGTTTTCATTTATGATCATTAAGTTTTATAAGTTATGGATTTAGTATGATAAATGGCATATAAAATTATGTAGCCTAAGATTATGTTGTTTCACTCCCAACACAGTTGATTTTGCTTCTGGTCTCTAACGTGGCTCTTGGCCCAGCAAAAGTGTGCTTAGCTCCCCAGCAACTCAGAAATCTCTCCTGAACAGTGAACAGCAGCAGAGTGGCTGTCAATGCAAGCCTCCCCTCTCTAACTTTTCTTCTCTTTTTAGGTAATTGTTTTATGATTCTAAACCCACTCCCACTGCCACATGGGGCATTTTTTTTTTTAAATAGCTTTTAGCAATCGGATTTCTTCCAGCAGATAATTTTCATATTTTGTCTAACTTTTATCCATTAGGGGAGTTCATCCAAATTATCTTTAAAGTCAATGGCACCTAGATTTATTAACAAAATTTATATTTATGTATTTTATGGTATTTTCAAAATTAGCATATGCAGTATGACTTCAGATGTAAATGAGCAACCAATTTACTGTGTTTACATTATAATTAAACTCTTGTGCATAATTGTAGGTGAGTTGTAGTGGAGAGAGAAAAATCAATATCAAAACAAACAAAAGGGAAGTGTGCGTGTTACATGTATGGTTTAGACTACTTGGAAATTGAAAAAAAGTATATTAACATCTCACTTTTGTTTTGTATTCTTTTTTATTATGGATGATTATGAATTTATGTATTTGTCAAAAAAGTCAGATATATACCTGTGCTCTTTCAGGATGCTACCAAACCAAGATTAAAACTTTCTCTAATAAAACAGTCTTTTGTTTTTTAAGAGACCTACTGAAGAAAAGAGATATAAATATTTCACTTGAAATGAAAAATTTCTAAAATATAAATATGTAGATTAATTTAAAATCACCTGTGTCTTAATTATACAATCTAGCTAATAAATATTATTTATTTTATATATCATAAATTTAAGAGACATAAAAATAATATTTTGACAATGTAAAGACATATAATGCCAATAAAATAAACTAACTGAAATATAAAATAAGTAAAATAAAATACAGTATTTGTGAAACTGGGTATTTTTTCCTTTAATAAATTAAAATGATTCATCTAATTAATATTCACTCCAAAATCCTAAAAGGTATTTTATCTTCAATATAATTAAATATATGTGGCTCTGATTGTGAGAATTTGCCCATTGCAAAATAATAGCGATGCCAGTGTGTGGATATAAATAAACTGGAATCATTCATAAAGAAATAGGATAATGAATGCTGACATAAAAGACCAAGTTGAGACTCACTAATCACATCACTTAGCAACAGTTAATGAGGAGACCATCCTGCCAACTCATTCCCCAAATTAAATAATTTAGCTGAAGTATCGTAAGCAAATTAGAAGCTTTAACGGTTATCCAAAGAATAACATAGCAATGTAAGACTGCCCAGTCCATCTTAGAATTGTGATTTGGTAAAAAAAAAAAAAAAAAAAAAAATTTGACCCTAAAATTGTAAGGTTGGTAGCAAAATGACATTATTATAAAGCTAATTTGAGAATTTAAAAGGAATTGGGGGGAATGTAATGTGGATTTATTTTTTTCTTGGACCCATAATTACTATTCCCTGCAAGTTACCCTTTTTTTCTGAAATATTTTTAAAAATTATCTAGTCTCTATAAGATTATTTTTGTTAAAATCTTGACTATACAATGTAATTCAGTAGCTTTTGCTAATATTCTGTCAAATGTAGTAACTATTAAAGAATTTTTAAACATTTTAAGGAGAAAAATTATGTATTCTCTCCTCTCACCTGTTACATAAAGATCAGAAACGTCTGTATATGTGTGTTCCTAGAGATATTAAAGCTCAGACAGTAAACCAAAGACACATTTATAGACGTTTTCATCCAACTCACTGACCAACACTAGGAATATATGTAGCCATTAAGTGCTAATGATGAAGAAATTGGTATTGCGACATACACTTTGAATTAGTGTAAGGACAGAAATGATTTTTAAAAAGAGCCATGGGAGTAAATTTATATTTTAATTATGTCCATTGAAATCACACTTACACTTTTCAAAAATAAGTAGTAGCAGTAAAGAAATTAAGCTTTTATTCCCTTAGACTATTCGATGTAACTTATGTTTCTAAAAATAATGAACTGCACACAGTACAAGTAAATTTACATGTGTCGACTTACTTAAAATAAGATTAAAGTGCCAAGTAATACCTAATTCATATTAAATTATATTTTAAAAATTTATATGGAATCTACATTGATAGATATTGAGTTTTATATGGTATCTATATTGATAGATATTGAGGGCTTTTTTTTAATGCTAAGAAAACTAACTAACGTCTACTTAGTGAACAATAGTTCTGGATATTTTATTTTAACTTATTTAACGATATTACAGTTACACTGAAAAACAAATTGTTTTCCGAAATACATGTTTTGTTTTTAAACATAAAATTCTCATTGAATTTATACAATAAAAGCTTTGAGGTTCATAGCAATAAAGTACTGACAATTCTGCAGCTGTTTTTTAGAAAATAGATGTTATATTCGTATTTAGTCATAGCCTACATTTCCATTTTGATATTTCTTTAGCATGTCACAATTTTAGAAAGAAACAATGGGCATATGTGCATTTTAAGTTACATGTTCCATGAGTGTTTCTCTTGCAGAAATCTGTCTCTGATTTAAAATCAAAGGGTAAGTAGAAGAAAGCAACATTGACAATAGACTGCACTTTAAACGATGATATTGATATGAAAATAGCAAGACTGCGGTAAAGAGGAGTGGGGTGGTATACAATACAGCTAAGAATACTAAAAGAGAGTCAAATTGGGCAATGAGAAAAGACATCAGGATTAATCTACATTTCATAATTAAGTGATATTCTTGTCAAAATAACAGTTGTAGTTAGAGACATACTTTACTTTTACTGGACACTATGACATGTCGCAAGGCTAAGAAGTGTCATTTTCCCCTAAGAGAAACAAATAATAGAAACAAAAATATCTTTTCACAGACATTTATATGTGATATATTTTATATGTGCCAAATATATGTGCTGCTGTGTGTCTGTTTATTTATGAATGGATAACTAGACATAAAGATAAATATTATTGATGTAGAATATGCACATGATCTGAGAGAGTTATATGTGAATAACAAGTAGCGGGAGAATTAACAATTATTATCTCAATATACTAAACTAGAGAGAAGAGAGAGCTAATGTTTAAAACCCACTTCATAAAAGCACTTTCCTCTATTTACATAAGTTCTTCTGCAAATTTCACTGGCAAGTTCTTCCCTGAGACACTGTAGTGATGAGGGCCACCGCAGAATTCTGAGTAAAGTTCAGTTTCCTTTTTTTTCCTGATTCAAAATCCATTAATTTCCTTTTTACTCTGTGGGTTCTGCTGACCTTTATAATAATGTGAAAAGTATACCAATAATAAAGGGTAAAGATAAAATGAGGTTCTAGTCTAGAAAGGAATTCAACTACAATTCTTGCCAAGTAAAACCAACTCACTGGTTTTAGGTGTCAATTAAATGATTTTAAGTGGAGATGTTATTCAGCATGAATGACAATACTTTTTACACAAATTGCTTTTATCAAATTGCCATAGGTGAAGAAACAATTGAAAAATATAAACCCTGAGCTAATGATTTCACCACAATATGAGCTATAACAAGCAATTCTTAAATCAGTATCTTCTATCTCCTACCAAATCATATACACAAATTGAAAGAATTGAATCCGGTGAATTTAAAGATCCTACCCTACTGGTAAGAGGCCAACATTTGAAAACCTCCTTCATTTATTTGGCCTATTCATGCATTATATTTTAAAAAAAATACGAGTTCCAATGTTAAGTATTTTATTCTTTTCCTAAGAATGAGGTGAGGCCATGAGCACAGAAGTCATTTGACTAAATTCATACAAACAATAAGTAGTGGAAAGAGTCAAAGTCCTATGTATTTAACCTCAAGGTTCTCATTCTATTAATTAAACCATAATGGCTAAAAAATGAGAGTAGCATAGCACTCCATCAGACTTCTAGAGAGCCTCCTTTGATTCAAAAGTAGAAATGTGGAAAAATTTAATACACAATGCCCACTTTCAGTCTTAGATCTAAATCATGAAAATCTCTTGTGCTTGCTTATGCTTGAACCATTCAGAAACATTGCCAGCAAACAAACAAACAAGCAAAAAACACTTCTTTAAGGTGGAAACATTACTCAGGATATATTTTTTAAAAACCTATATATAAGTCTAAAACCATGCCACCCTGAACAAGCCCGATCCCGTCTGATCTTGGAAGTTAAGCAGGATCGGGCCTGGTTAGTACTTGGATGGGAGACCACCTAGGAAGACCATGTACTACAGGCGTAAAAAATAAAAAGTAAAGGATTATAAACTGACAAGGTCCTTGCAATCTGTGGGGTCAACCAAGAGTTGCCTCATTAAAACAAATAACAAACAAACAAAAAACCCTATATATTGATCACACAAATACAAAATACTGTATTTTCTCAAAAATAAGAATTTTCTTAATTTTTTTCTAACTTTAAAAACAAGAATACCATGCCAATCATGGTGTATGGAATTCAACATTATAGATGAACTAATATTCCAACTTTTTCTTGAGTTTAGAATTTGGGATCTACTCATTATTAACTATGTCACTCAGGCAACTTAAATGATCTCCTTATGCGCGTGTGTGTGTGCGTGCGTGTGTGTGTGTGTGTGTGTGTGTGTGTGTGTTTAAATTTGTAAAATTAGTGTAATGATAGAACATCTTTGCAAAAATTATTGAGGTGATTAGATTAGATTCTATATGTAAATTACTTCCATGGCTGGCCAAAAAATGACATTCATAATAATAACTGGGATTATTTGCAAATTATATAACTTAAGAAATACTAAGTATATTTACAGAGCTATTGAGAATTTAATCAAGAATCATTTATGTATGCATTTTTATGAGTTAGACAATAATGCTAACGCAATGAGATTAATAAAGTCAAATAAGATTCAATATCTGGTTTTATAAAACTTACATTTTGTGTTTAAATAGTAACTAAAAAACTAAAAAAGGGTAATATTTTGAATGAGTTAAGTTTAAAGTAATATGTGAACACATTGAATATTTTCTTTTAAAAATGTCTATTCAGGTTTTTTGCTCATTTTTATGAATTATCTTTATTTTTGTTATTGAACTGTATGAGTTCTTTATATAATTATGATATTACCCCTTATCAGATACATGATTTGCATATATTTTCTCCCATTACATAAATTGTCTTTTTATTTTGTTTTTTCTTTTGTTGTGTAGAGCTAATTTTAGTTTGATATAGTCCTGATTGTAGATTTTTTCATTTTGTTGCTTGTACATTAGGTATTATATCCAAAAAATTTTGCCAAGAACCGTATTAAGAAACTTTTTCCTGATTTCTTCTATTTTATGGTTTCAGGTCTTAGAGTTATCTGTACCCCATATTCATTGCAACATTATTTACAGCAGCCAAGCTAAGTATTCATCAACATATGAATGAATAAAGAAAATGTGGTGTGTATGTATATATATATATATATATATATATATATATATATATATATACACACACACACATACACAATGGAATATTATTTGGCCATAAAAAAGAAGGGCATGTTGTTATTTGCAACAGCATAGCTGGACCTGAGGGCATTATGATAAGTAAAATAAGACAGAGAAAGATAAATACCATGTGATTTCATATGTTCAATCTTAAAAAGAATAAGCACATAAAAAAAAAACATCAGATTTATGGCCACCAACGGTTGATGGTGGGGTAGGTGGTGGGGAAATTGGGTGAATCAAGTCAAAAGATACAGACTTCCAATTATAAGATAAATAAGTCCTGGTGAGTCCTTGGGAAGTTGTGTAAATGTGACAACTATGGTTAACACTGCTGTGTGGTTCATTTGAAAGTTGCTGAGAGTTTAGATCCAAAAAATTTTCATCACAAGGGAAAACTATGTTTTATAATTATATGAGATGATGGGTGTTAATTAAACATTTCACAACATGTGCATGTCAAGTCATTATGCTATATGCATTAAACTTTTACAGTACTGTATTAATTTTATCTCAATATAACTGGAAGGAAAAAAGTAAAAATAAAACTAGTGGTAGCAATCAAAGTGAAAAATAAAGTACTATACAAACTGATAACAAAGTAACTGTGCTTTAGCTTGGATGAAAGGTTTTAGAGAAGTTTGTTACTCACAACAGGGAACAATCATTCAACTGAATCCTGGAGGAAGTATAAGAGTTAGCAAACAAAGAATGAAGAGCAAAAACATTCTGAATATAATCAGGATCCTTCTCAAAGAATCTGAGCAGTAACGAAGGTGTGATGCAATTATTGAGCAATGCAAAGCAGTTCAGTATGTGTACATGTGTTCAGACATTGATTAATGAGAAATTTAGAAATTGATTATATTTGGAGATTAACCTAAAGACGATTTTGAGGAAAAATGATATGATCAGAATTGCCTGACAGAAATATTTCTTACCTCACTGTGAATAACAGATTGGAATCAGAAAAAGCTAAAACAGGTGACTATTAAGACACTGTTAGAATTACGGCAATAAGGGATGAGATGAATCTATAAAATACTTGATGAATTGTTAAGATATGAATAATAATGTTAGATTTAAAGTAAACTTTAGTAACAAGACATGATCTAAACTGTAACTTTAGCAGCAATCTTTGGTCCTCTCATAGCACAGATAAATAGACTGACGTCAGGGACAGTCAGTGACGTCACCAAAGTTATAGAGTTGGTTAACGACTATGATGTCATGATTGCAAACACATGTTCTAATATCAAATCACCTATTTCATCTGAAACTTCAGTACAACAGAAATGTGATATAGAGTTTAAATTCTAGAGGATGCACCAGAGACTCTGAATTCTCCCAAGACCTCAGGGGACATAAGGAAAATCAGTTTTATTCTCTGTAAGCATTCATTGTAATCAACTGAAAAAGACTTCTTCAAACTGGCATCCTGGAATCGAGACAGATTTTCTTAGGTCTGTAATGGGGCCTGTTGGGGAGACTCACGCAGGAGTCCTCTAAGAGGGTCTGTCCTGCAAGAGATGCGGAGACCTTGGGGACTTCCTAATTCTGATGAATCTGGAAGCCTGAAGAGGGACTATATGTATGCAGTGAACAGTTCCTGGTTCACAAATTTGAAAGGAAACAGCTTCTCCCTGGCTTGTGTCCAGTGAGGCCTATGGAAATAGAGGAGGTAAGG
Organism: Macroglossus sobrinus; assembly: GCA_004027375.1. Classification (NCBI taxonomy): domain Eukaryota; kingdom Metazoa; phylum Chordata; class Mammalia; order Chiroptera; family Pteropodidae; genus Macroglossus; species Macroglossus sobrinus. The sequence goes on from PVKZ01001333.1 coordinate 351,017, forward strand.
GCAGAGTTTACAAAGTTAATCCATGCAGAATCATAAGAAGAAAAGTGTTTATCTACCATCTGCTTGTTAATCACGGCCCCCAAAAGTCCAACAGTCTGATTTGTTTAAATAATGGGCGATGGTATTTATTTTCAACATTTGCAATTGACAATGAAAATTAAATTGTGACACTGCAGAATTCGAAGCCAATATATTAATTCAAAAAGAAAAGGAGCTTTTATTAACTGTAGGGATAATTAATGATCAGTTGAGTAGGTGGACTTGGTGCTTCAATAATTATTGAATGGAATTGCTAAATAAAGTTGTTAGAGAGCACCAAACTTCTGTCCCACTGTCAAGCTTACAGCCCCATTCACATCTCATCTGAAACATCTGTGCCTCCATGGGGGGCCACCATATTTTGATTCTGACTCCCATCTGTATCTCTGTGGTACACTAGGATAAGAAGGTAGGCATATTTTTCCCTTGCGAAAAAGGATCAGATTTTCCAAAGAACTGAGAATGGAAATATCTAATTATAGGGCTTAAAATAGGTTGTTACATGGGAAGCAGGTAGGAGACTGTGAACTGAGTTCAGAGGAAAAGAGAATTCCCATTTGGCATTTTGTTCTTTTGAAAGTTCAAGTCCTTTTTTCTCTTGTGTAGTACTCAAGAATGAGGAAGGGTGATCCTATTGTGGGGTTAGCTGTCTGACAGTAGGTTTGGAGGTAAATTTAGACACGTCATTGGAAATGGATTAAGGAATGCATTTAGCATTATAGTGTCAGCAAGAAGAAATGAAGCATATGATTGGCTACTAGTGACAAGTTATTTGTGTTACTAAAAAATTATAAGGATTACTCTGTAGATGAGCTGCTTATTTTTATAGACTGCCACTGAGTAACTGCACATGAGGGAAAGCTTTATTTTTCCAATTTATAATATAGTTATCCTACTACTTATCTCCTAAGATTATTGTGAGAAGTAAATACGACTATTTTGAGAACGTCTTAGGTGAGTCTTAACCTAGATTGAACTTCTGTATACTTATATACATTTGATTACCTCTTCTACAATGGAGGCTTTCAGATTTCAACTGAGATTGTGCCTGGTTTCAGGGAGTTAAATAGTTGGAACCATCAAACTACATGGATTTGGCTTTGACTTTTCTATGTGACAAAGGTAAGTTTCTTCATCAATAACCTATGGGGTTCTTGTGAAGAACAAATGAGTTAATATATGTAAGTCCCTTAAGAGTATTAAATATTCAATGAATATTGACTATTACGTTTATCCTGCTCTTTTCAGAACAATGACAAAGGTTTCCCATCCCTATATCAGTAGCCCAGAATACAGTGACTGATACCTAAAACATCTTTAATATGTTTTATTGAATAAATACACGAAAGAATGAAAATACAATGTCCTTCATCAAGAACTTATATTTAGCCTACTTCCTGGTTCTAGACAACAACACTGTAAGTTAGAAAAAAATGAATTTTTGTTAAATTGTTCTTCTCTTTTTGATTGCCTTCTTCCTGTTCAAGTCTTAAGTACTTAAAAATCTCAAATGCATTTATATGTAAAATGACAAAATATTTTATTGTTTTTTACTTTTATCAGAATACACAATTGATTTTAATAGATTTTTCAATTTTTTTTAACCATACTGTATTGTGGTGGATATAAAGTTATTTTTCTTCAAAAGCAAAGAAATCAAATGTAAGGCATTAAAAGTTGTTTCACTCTTAAAGAGAGTAATGATGACACATTTGATGCATTTGCAGTAGACATCCATATGAGCATAGGAGATGGGCTTCACTGACAATGAAAAAATGTCTGTAATTATTAACTTAGAACATTTACAAGAGAAGATGTTAAGCTTGGAACAAAGAATTAAGGGAAAGACAAGTATGTGGCTGTGGTTCTAAGTTATAAATTCAGTAAGACACAGTTTTCTTAGCTACTTATGACCAAGGAGATGGCTCTCTGTGGAGACCTAGGAAACAGATGCTCAAAACAATCACCATGTAACTGCCCTTGGCAGTAGATTATGAGAACTAGTGCCACCAAGGAGTTTGTACTTTACTGAGACCAGCTCCCATTCAGTGATAAATGTGTTGTCATTCTATTACCGCAGAAGACATTACACATCAATCCCATGGTATCTGTGTGAGTCTGGGACTCATAGCTTCGGCAACTGTAATTAGAGATTGACTGAGACAATTGCTGATCCAAGAAGCGGGGAAGAGGAGAGCAGGCATGATAGGTACATCTCAAAATATCCCACTTAAACCAAAGTAATAAATATTAGAAAGGAAGTTATTAGGAAATAAGAGAGAAAAAGAAGTGAAAGGGAACAGTTTTTTTGTAAGGTCAGAAAATATTTCCTACACAATTGAGTTCAGACCACATATCACAACATACACACACACCTGATTCTATTAAAAAAATATAGTAAAACAATAATAAAATTGAGATTGCTGGGCTTCTTCAATTTTCACTGGTCTCATAAAATACTGTATAATATACTCTAAATTCAACAGAATATTTTTCTTTTAATCCACATTCTTTTGTGATGTATAATTTAATATCACAAAGATATTAAATATTTTTATCAAGTAATCAAAACTTTCAACAATTTTAGGCCATTGGGCAGTATATGGTGAGTGGTTACTGCTGTCAATGCGTTATTGCATGAATAGCTGTTGTGAATGATAGATGATACTCGACATTGGCCTAATAGATTGTGTTGGATTTATTTCATATGTTATAACTGAATTAACTACTATATCATACATTTTCCTAAACTTGTTTTAGTTTAAATATAATTTGACTCATAACTTAGTAAAAATATCATAAAAATATAGCAGTGGTAAAAATATTAGTAAAATATACTATTTTTTTACTAATAAAAAGCAAATGATATATCTCTCTATTCTTTAGCCCTAAAAACAAAATCATTACATTAGATTAATTCATTGCAGTTATAGAATTCATATTTTTTCTTAATCATAACGTAAGAAATAATCATTTTGTTATGCTATTATACTACATTTATGTAGAAAAGATTAGGTCATTATGTAGCATATTACTTTCTCTGGACAAACTCCAATTCAAGTGAATTTCCAGCTGCTAGGATAATGATTTTCTGACATCTTGCTCAATAGGAGTGCATCTCCTACTAGTAAACAAATATCACCTACATACAAGAAAAACACCTTGTTAAATGGAAAATACAATGAGCCTGAAATAACATCATTTCTTTTCACATATTCATTTTGTGTTTAAAAATGCATATTACCTAATCATTCCTAACTAATTGCTTCTTATTGAAAACTTTTAGTTTTAAGCTAAATAGCACATATAATACTCTTTTTTTTCCTTGTGATAAGCCAACATTTCTGCTGCTGAACTAAGTTTGGGGAACCTGGTGCCAGGTTCTGGTCCCATCACAAACCATAAGCATATCCTTGAACAATGTATCGTTTGCTCCCAAGAAGATCTCATAAACAGAAGAGAGAGAGGAAGAGACAGAGGGAGAGGGAGGAAGGCAATGGAGTATGAGAGTACAAAGTATTTTGATTGCTATTAATTTAAAGCCTGCGAATGAGTAAACTTGATCACCTCTTCATTGAAGCATTTTTTTTACTTCTTAAATAAAAGACTAATTACTCTCCCTCTGTGCTTTATAAAAACATTTATCTGGTATTATAATTAAGCCACTCCTCCTCACATACCCACCGTTATCAAGGGCTGGGACTATATGCCAAGCACACTATCTGGAAAGGAAGATGAGGTGGAGAGGGAGGGAAGAAAAGAGGAAAAGTAGCCTTTCATTTTTTTTTTTTGGCAGCTTCCAAATATCACATGAAGAAAAACATGAATAAACCATTAAAAGCTCTAAATAATGCATTCTGGTCTCCACACAAATTGTCCCTGACTTTGTCGATGTTTTTTAGCTATCAATTACAGATGTGTTTCCTTTCCCAAAGACACACAGATATCTGTCATCCACATCCATAATTTATCTTGTCCTATTTTCAAAAAATTTCCCATGACTATAGTATTTTCCTATTTTCATAACTTTTATAAAATTGTTTTTAAGAAGACCACTTCCATTAAGCATATGTAAGTAGCACAACACCAAATATGAAAACATTAGCTTACAAAGCAAGGAAAAAATCTTTCCATTCATATGTAGGTCTACTTTGAATGGTTTTATTCATATTTTGTCAATATTTGTATTGCTACTATCTCTAAATAGAACATTTCAACATTTATTGGCAAACAATAAAAAAGAAAATTCCTAATGTATGTATTTTAAAAAGAACAACTGATAGGGTTAATATTATGGATCAGTTAGTTGGTATCCTACATAAATTCTTACAGATTCCTTCCTCAAAATAAAAGGTAACATTTCCCAATTTGAAACTCATTAATTCATCTAAAATTATTTAATAATTGATCCATTCTTTCATGTGTGTCGGTGTTAGGGATGGTGTTATGACACAATTTTTAATGTTGATTTGAAGGTTAAGATTACTTTTAATATTATTTTTCTGAGGGTGTGTATGTAAAAGGGAGTGGGATGAAGTGGGGAGAGCACTTGAGACTTACTTTAAAAGGTATCTTTTAAACATTCCTTTTCTCAAAGTAATAAACTTCATTTTCTATATGTGTATGTGAGTGTTCCAGAATCTCAAATGCGGGTACGTCAGGGGCTCCTGAGATTGCTTTGATATATCCACTCCATCTTAATACTCTTTGCCTACCAAACATTGGTGCACCAGTTGGTACATTTTATTTCATACAGAGCTTGATTCAAATTGCCAATGAATGGCAGATGCATAAGTGCAGAGACTTGAACTGCTTTCTAAATCAGGAAGATATCTGTATTATGAAACTATCCAGAATGCAGAATAGATACAGAAGTATTAGCCTTGACCCTAAACTTGGAATCAATTTTGCATATATTTTGTATAATTTTTGTTACCTAATTTTTATTTCTTAAATATCTATTAAATCATGAAAATGGGACAGTACTGTGCAATTTAGAGTCCAGCATTTAAGGCTGGTCTTAGAACATTAGAACTAGTAGACTTAGAGCTCATTCATTTTATACCTTTAATCTGAGCAATACGGTATATTTTATCTTCTAATTCACTAGCAGAGATTATATGTTTTAAAATTTTACATGAATTGATATTGTAATTAATTCTTTAAAGTAGTTGAACATTTTAACAGTTGTCTAAAAGTAACAAGTTTTATTTAAAAAAACTAAAAGATTTGAAAGTAGATGGCTTATGTCTGAATTCTGGCTCTGTCATTTACTAACCCTGTGAAAAAAGCAAAACCATTTAAGCCTTTCGGTCCCAGTTTCCTCATGTGTAGAATGGCAATAATGCAGCCTTATATAATTCAAAAGCAACAGATAAAAATATTAGTACTAGGATTTTTATAGTAAGTAAACACTGTATGTGTGTTAGTGACTATCCTTTGGTATGCTACAGACCTGAGTGTAGCTGAAGAATTATATTCTCATTGCTATTATAACCTCACTAGTATCTCAGGCTTCACACATCCAAGCCAGTTACTGTGCTGCTATATAGCAACTATGTTCTCAATGTTAATTTTCTAAATTTCTGGTCTGTAAGGTGATGGTTCCGTGCCATGAGTCAAAAGATGGAAAGATGGAAGGCATCTGCCCTCCCACCTGGTACCCAGTTCCTAAAGTGGTGCTGTCACTCATGGGGGTTGAATGCCATTGTCCCTGCCCCAGCTCCAGATGGATAGCTCAGGGAGTTTGCTTTCGGAGAGAAGCAGGCCATAAAACAGAAAGCTTTTTATTTTTTTCCCAAAGGAAGTAACTTCATTTACAACAGAGTGTGAAGTAATTCAATTCTAAGGATTGTCTCAGAAACAGGGAGGTTGTGGTGAAAAATGATTGGGAGGAAATTGATTGATATGTGGATGGTACATGGCTAAAGTGTAGGGCAGCTAGTTTGTAGGACAGAACCGGGAAAAGAGACATCTAGAAGGAGGACTGAGACCAATTCTCTAACACTAACCTTAGGAGCCATTTCTTCAAAGGAGCCTAAATTTGATTGAATTTCTTTGTGAGGCAATTTGTTTTCTCAAAGCATTGTTGAAAGCAATAAAGCAATCAGCTATCAGTTTGTGCAGTTTAACACCTGGTTTTGGTCAGGAAAAGAAAGAGTCATGGTCAAACCTGTCAAAGCCACCGTCCTCCCAAGGGGACTGTCGGCTCAGCCCAGGCTGCAACCCCTGAAGAAGAGCAACAGAGACACTTAGCGCTCCGGGGACATGGCGAGATGGATAGAGCCTACTAATATTTCAGACAGGAACTAAAAAGCAAACAAGCAAATAGGAATAACAAGCCCCTGAGGGCGGCATTTCCAAGAGCTGGAACAATATATTATCTAAAATGTCCAACAAAAAAAATCCTGAGACACTTAACAAACAAGAAAAATGACCCATATACAGGGACAAAACAGGCATCACAATACAGAAAGCAAAAGCTAACAAATGAAGGGAGACACGGACAGCTCAACAGTAATAGCTGGGGCTTTCGGCACCCCCACTTTCAATAATGAATAGAAGTACTAGGGAGAAGCTCGAAAATAGACTTGAACAAAATCATAAACCACCAGGACTTAATAGACATATGCAAAACACTCTACCCAACAACAGTAGAAAAGATATTCTTCTCAACTCCACTTGGAACATTCACCAGGATAGGCTATCTGCTATGCTATAAAATAACCTCAATAAATTTAATAAAGAGAAATAATTCATAGTATGTTATCTGACCATATGGAATGAAATTAAAATCAATAAGAGACATTTAGAAAAGTAGAAAATATCTGATTATTAAACAGCACATTTCTAAGTAACAATAGGTCAAGGAGAAATCAAAGGAGAGATGAGAAAATACTTTGAAATTAATTAAAATGATGACACAATACACCCCAATCTTAAGGGATGAAGTTAAAGTCATGCTTAGAGTGAAATATACATCTGTAAATGCCTATATTAAAAAAAGAAGACATCTCAAATTTATGATCTGATCTTCTACCTCAAGAAACTGAAAAAAAAGAGCAAACTGAAACTAAAACAAATAGAAGAAAGTGTTAAAATACATGTATAAATTAATAAAATAGAGAATAGAGTAACACTACAGAAAACCAATGAAACTAAAAGCTGTTTCTTTAAAAAGAACTGCAAATTGGTAAGCTACTATGAAAAACAGTATGAAGGATCCTTAAAAAGCTAAGAATTGATCTACCATATGACCCAACAATCCTTCTACTAGGTATTTAACTCAAGGACTTGAAAACTCATATCCAAAAAGGTATTTCCACACCAATGTTCATAGAGGCATTATTCACAGTGGCCAGGACATGGAAGCAACCGAAGTGTCCTATGATAGATGATTGGCTGAAGAAGCTGTGGTACATATATGCAATAGAATATTACTCAGCCATAAGAAGAGATTAGATATTGCCATTTGCTACAACATGGATGGAACTCAAAATAATCATGGTAAGTGAAATAAACTAGACAGAAAAAGTTGAAAACTACATGATATCACTTATATATAGCATATAAACCTAAAAGCAACAAATAAACAGGACAAAAAGAGACATATGAACAAAGACTAATGGTAAGGGGGTGGGGAGAGGGGAGAAGTGGATGGAGTAAGGGGTCAAATATGGGGTGGCAGAAAGAAATCTAACTATGGACAGTGAACACACAATGCAACATACATACATACACATACACACACATATATGTATGTACACACACACACACACACACACACACACACACACACACACTCACACACACTGTGCCTTACTGTTGAATTGTATACTTGAAACTTACTGGATTTTGTTAACCAATGTCACCATAATAAAAAAAAAGAAAGAAAGAAAAAAAGGAAGAAGAAAGAAAGGAAGGAAGGAAGGAAGGAAGGAAGGAAGGAAGGAAGGAAGGAAGAAAGAAAGAAAGAAAAAGAAAGAAAGAAAGAAAGAAAGAAAGAAAGAAAGAAAGAAAGAAAGAAAGAAAGAAAGAAAGAAAGAAAGAAAGAAAGAAAGATATATAGATGAACAAATCACAAATTTTTAGTTCTCTTTACCAAGGAAAAAAATAGAGAAGACTCAAATTATGAAAGAGGGGATATTACTACTGACCTTACAAAAATAAATAGTATTAAAAATATAATGAACAATTGCATATCAAGAACTTATATACATAAATGTAATGGAACAATTCCAAGAGACACACATTACAAAACTAACTCTAAGAAAAGATATACCATCTGAATGGCCCTATAACAAGTAAAGAAATTGAACTGATAATTTCAATTTACACATACACAAACATACACACACACAACACATACATACAAAACCCAGACCCAGATGGCTCCACTGCTATATTATGTCTAATATTTAACAAATTAATACTAGTTATAAGCTCTTTGAAAAATAAAAGAGCAAACAGACTTCCCAACTCATTCTTAAGGTCAATTCGACTTGACATTTAAAAATTATTTGACAATAAAATAAGAAAACTATTGCTGGGATACATGTTTTGAATTCCCTTTAATACACTGCGTACTTCCTCAAGAAGCACACACATTTTTTTCCGATGGTATTCAATGTTATTTCTATCCTAAGAGCCTTGGTGTAAATGTCCCTTATCATCAAGGAATTTTATAGCCCTCCTGCTTCAGAAGATAGCTGTGATCTGTCTCTCAGAATCACTGACCTCAGTGATAAATAGGTCTTTCCCTACTATAAATTATGAATAGTTTATTATCCGTAGACTATCATATACATCTTCCTAGTTTATATGTATTGTTAGGCACTGTAATCTCAGCTTCTTGCCTTGTTCTAAATCATCATTTTATCTTATACAGTGTATATAACATTTGAATCCTAGCCACTATGTAAGATTTGCTTTATTCTTATTAAGAAGTATAAACTTTTAGTTCTTTTATCAATTCAGACATTGTTTTCCTCTTATAAATGTGCTTTTATTTTGTAGTTTTTTCTAATACCATTTGTATTATTTTGACACGTAATATTTTATAAATGTACTTATCTTTCTTGTAAGAGCTTAAGTATACTGAAGACAGAAAAACCATGTCAGATGAAAAATACCTTTGTATTAGAAAGGACATTGTATTATATACAATGGGTCCTGAATATATATTTGATTAATGAAGTTATAAAAAAACAACTGTTCAAGAATATATATCTTTCTCATTATTTTTCCCTATAATCACAGATAAAATTTGTCGCCACTTAGAATTTTGGCTCTTTAAATAAAATTATTAGGAAAATTGCCGTGTATGTGGACATCACTCTAACTTAGAAACAAATTGATATGCCAGGATTCCTAGCCCAGCACAAGCTGAAAATGAGTTCTGGCTTTTAATCAGTTGAGTTTATTTTATCAGTATGGGAAACTGGTGAGCTTTTTCAATTCAAGATTCATTTTGTACTTTTCAAAATTATTTTAATTATTGCAAAGTATCCAGGTGCAGTACAGTAGTCATTTATAAATAAATAAATTAATTTAATTAAATAAAATACAAGATCATTATCATTAAGTGCAATGTACTAATTACACAAAACTCCATTCAGGCCAAATTTGATTACTGTGATTCTTCATTGCTATTTCCCTAGATTTAAAAGCCAAGCATTATTACAACCAATTTCTTTTAATTTTATGACAAACTCCTTTCATTTTACTTTTTCTCTATGCCTCATAGGAAAAAAAAAGCATTGTGAATAAAAGTATATGTTTCTCCTACTTTGAGATAATTAAGAGGTGTCCTTGTTTGTCTTTGAATTTAGAATGGGAAAAATTCAAAGGGTTTATGTGAAAGTGAATGCCTGATATTATGGTATCAGATACTGAGTGTGAAAAGGCACTTTGTAGGGAAAGTATTACTTTGTATATGTAGCACTGTTAAATGTAAAGTATAGAAGAACATTAAAAATTTTAAAGGAGAAAAAAATGCTAGTGGTTTCAAGATAAAATACTAGATCCCAGAGTAAACAATCCGTATAAACTTAAAATAGCATTGATTAGTCTGTTTGAGAAGACCCAATATGGATTAATAATGTAAATTTAGTTAAGTTCTCAGGGCACAGTTAATCCTGAGTTTATATATAGTTTTAAACAACTGTTATCCATTTACTATAAGATAGGTTTTAGGTTAGTCGGTTTATATATATATACCATCAAGGAAATCTCACAGTAACACTCTGGATAGACATCACTATCCCAGCTCGAGAACAGGAAGCAGAGATGCTCATAGTTTAAAGCAGTTTTCCCAGGTACCACTGAACAGGCCTGGGTCTGAACCACAGCCACCTGACTACAAAGCCACATTGCTTTCTACAAAGCTACACAGATGGGGAAAGGAGTGTGTACTGAAACGTCACACACGGGATGAGTTCTGGTTGAGGACATCCAGCTGGGATCAGTGAGAAAAGAAGTAAGGATAGGTCATAGATTTTAGGGGACAAGATTAATGAGCTAGTCTCACTTTTTTAAAGTGTACCCCTATCTAAGTCTCGTCACATAAAGACTGGAATATATCAGAGACAAAATACACCCCATCCTCTAATAACAATGCAAGAATAACCTGATAGTCCAAATATGTCTCAAACTTTCTCAGCAATAATTCACACAATGACTTTCCACTCACAATATTAAATTAAATAATACTATCATTGAAAAGCATAGATCATTTTAAAAGGCAAATATTCCGATAAGAACTTTTTATTGTTTTCGATTACTTCATTCTAGTGAATAGCCAGCAGCTCAATTATCACTCCTGTGTGCATAGTACAATTTTAACTTCCTTTAAGAAATAATGTCTTGAAAATCAATAAAATGCACCTAAGTCATCAAAAAAAAGAATTTTTAATTGTATAGAAAGGGCTGATTAATGAAAACATTAAACTCTGAAATCTATCCTTCTGAATACCTTAGTGTTGATCTTACCTTGATGAATGAAACTGTGAGTTGCAAATTAACCACTGTTCTTACGTGCAGATGTTGCTCTTCTGTAAAAAGCACAGAAAACCAGTGTTTGTTCGCGATTGTTAACTGCAAACATGCATATTTATTCTTTTGTTGCTATAGACTCTTTTTGGAAATGGGGCCAAGAACAGACACATCAAGGAGAAATAAATGTCAATTCTTGACAACAGACATTGAACCCCAGATACGAACAGGTTCTGAAAGATCTCCCGCCAAAACTTTCTCCTGGGGTAGACGTGCCCTGGGAACCCAGCGTGGCCAGGCTCATTCCACGGTGAGGCCTTCAGGGACATCCACTGGGCTCAAGTGAGGCCTTTGGCATTGTTACTGAATGTACTTTCCTGAGACTTGGCCTCAGGCAGAGGCAAATGGAAGCGGACAATCTTTAACATCCCTTTGAACTTCCCTGAACTATTGACTAATGTGCTTCAATAAATGTATTTGTTTTATTTATCCAAAGTTTCAAAGAACTTTCATTGGGCTAACACTTTTCTGGTCATAGAGATTAAGAATACTTTTCCCAGTAAATTCATTTGATGGTATTTATTGAGCACCTGCTACATGCTGATTGTTGGGGATATACTCACCAAGACAAACAAACAAACAAACAAACAAACAAACAAAGGAGGTTTTTGCCATGTCGGGAGCTTCCAGTCTGGCCACGGAGACATATACACAAGTTACACAAGCACGTATACAACTGATTGCACATTCTGCAGTGGACATGCAGAAAACACATGAAGGAAAAGGACAACATTCTACGAGAAAGAACAGCAGGAGCTATTTTTCAACAGAAGCCTGACAAGATCAGATACACATTTCTGTGAGACGCTGTGGCTGCTGAATGAATTGCAGAGGGCCTCAAGCAGCAGTGGGGAACCAGTAATGAAACGACTATGGCGGTCCAGACAGCACATGAGCCTCATTCAAATCAGTGTGGCAACAGGCAATAAAAATAAAAGTGGATGACGAAGCTATCACCGTCGTACCAGTGAGGTCAGCTAATGAATTTAGCCATAAGGGCTGAATTTGAATCTATAGAAAAAAGTAAAATATAGCACAGAAGAGAGTCTCCTTCGGACAATAGTAAGTGACCACTAATGACCTTGTAACCTACAGCCACTTAGAGTCATTCGAATGGTCTGCATCTTTACAGAGACCAAGCTCTATTCTATTTTGACTACATAGTAGATTTTTAAAAATACTTTTTGACCCAGAGTCAGATATAAACTTAATAATGTGTCGCTGATATATAACTCAGAATTTTCCATAACAAATATATTTTTAATCTATCCTTTTCATTTAACAGCATTCAGCAAATATTTATTCAGCACCCGCACTTTATCAGGCACTGTGCCAAATGTTAGAGATCAGTGATGATAAAATGAAAATACATGTTATCTTTATATATCTCTCAGTCTAATGGTGAAACCAGACAAAGAAACACAACCAATATAATGTAATATGCATTGTTATTACTTAATCTGTAATAATATTTGTTGGAGTAAAATATTTTAAGATGATACAGGAAAGATGAAGAGAGAGTAGGCACACAGTAGGCATGGCAAGAATGTGGAGTTGAGGGGAAGTGTGAAAACAAAAAGAGTGATAAGTTTCCATGGAGAGAGAACAGAAATTAAAATAAAAACAAACAAAAACCTCTAAATGAACATAATACATAAAAAATGTCGGAGCAATTGAGAGAGATTCAATAATAGTCTGCAGCAAACTATGGCTGTGGGATGGCAGGTAGCTGGGAGTGAGATAAAGATCTTAAGGGGTGAAAGGTATTATTTAGGTAGAGTTCGGTTCTTTGAAAGCCACATAAACCATGATGAAGAGTCTGGGCTTGATGCGAAGTGAAAAGGAATACTAATGAAATAGTTTGGAGATACATGTCAGTACTTGCGTTTCAGAAGTATGAGTGGGGCTATACTGATGATGATGGGCATGAGAAGATGAAAACGAATCAGTAAAACTGGTTAAGAGGCTGTTGAAACAAACAAATAGAAGACAGACAGACAGACAAAGCAGTGGGTGTCATCTATTAGGATGTACACAATTGGAAGACGTTTAGGAACATTTAGAGTAAAATGAAAACACCTTGGTGACAATGTGACTGCCTGGGTTGGCTGAGCTGTCCCCAGGGAAGAAAGTAACTTTTGGTTAAATGCACCCCAGGATTTCCACCGTCCACCCTATAACGAAGATGTGGGTGTGACAGTGGATTGATTTGCTTGGAAGAAATGACATGAAGCAAACAATGTAGATCACACACCTGAAGTGTTCTTTTTTCACACCCAGCACATGAAGGACCACGATCTAGGCAGAATCAGACCTAACACACTACAAAACAATATTCCTTTGACTTTGCCAAATTCTGGCTGTGTTTCAATGAACATATCAGAAAAGGGTTTTCCCTCAGGTTGAAGGAATTGATTAGCAAAAAGTATGTTTATAAGAAATTCACAAAAAGGAGAAAAACTATCAAGGAATTAGGAGAAAAATTGACCCCTGATAAAAACGGAAGATAAATGCTAAAATGTAGTTTTGAGTACCAGGGCAATTATGCAAATCATAACTAGTTCACAAAAGATGATTACCTTTAACTGCAAAATAAATTAAAGAATGCTAAATGGGTCAGCATTATTAATCTATCATCTTTTCAAGTTCATGAAATGACAAAGGTGAAAAGTCCAGGCTAAATCTTAAAAGAGGAATTAATTAACAATATTAAGATTATTGTTGCTTAAGTCAGTACAATGAAAGTAATAAGAGGTCTTTTTTTTATTTTCACTTACCCTTTAACTCACTAAAACATATTAAAATTTGAGCATGTAAAATCTTTAAAATACAGAATACGAAACAAGACTAAGCAAATTTCGTTTCTAACTTTTCCTCCTGAACGTTTGTGTGCTCGGGTCTCAGATTTAAGCCAGAGAGATATGGAAACCTATGTTTAACATGCAGGTTGTGACACAAAGAATCCAAGAAAGATAACTATCTAGGAAGCACAGACAAGTTGTACAAGACCTTCAGAGCGAATTAAAGGAATTGCCTAAAATGTATATGTGTTGATAGAGCCAGCAAAATCAAATCTTGCTGGAGGTAACTCCAGAGAAATGACATGCTTAAACTTCAAGATGGTAGCAAACCTACCATAAATTATATATATGTGATTCGCCAAGCCAGCCTCCAGACCATCTGGCCATCCTTGGCCAAGGCTCTGTTTGCACAGTGACGTTAATATCTTATATTATGACCTTAGTGGCAGCTTTTTTTTTTAAGCTCTTTGCTCTCTCAAGGGAAATGAACAAAATTAAACTAATGTGAGTGGGGACTATCACCATGATTTCTGAAGGGGGGATGTGAACAATGAAAGAATCGCCTTTCTTTGAAATATAATAAAAAGCAGCCTTCGATCCAAAAAAAAAAGCTTTTTTTTTTTTAATGAATGCTTCCACTTTTATTTCTCTATATATGCTTGTGATATAGACACTTCATCCATAACAACATTGAGTGACTTGTGCATGTTTATGTAAGCCAGAGACACAACCAAGTATCACCTGGCTCAGTAGCTAAGGTCACTAAGAGGTTTCACTATATAATTATTATATGTATATCTATGAATATATATGTTAACATATGTATATATTAATTTTCAGGGTAAGTAAGTGCTGGAACAAATAAAGAGGCTTATAAGATATATTCATTGACCTTAGAAAGTTTGGGAAACAGATATATGTTTAGAGTAAGGTATTTAGATGTGCTTTCATGAGAATGAGCAGCATCAATGGATAGGGGCCTCACCTGTGCCTGCAGCTCTTCTGGAGAGGTCACTTATTATCCTATGTGTAAATCTTTAGTATTCTGGCAGGAAAGACCACAACCTCTTCTTTCTGTCAGCAGCAGACCCACTGTTCTGTTTCACACTCATTGCCAGGACATTTTGTTATGCGATACTGACACAGGTGAAGTCAAGGTTATGATGTGAAGTAATATTCTGTTTTATCTTAGTAATACTGATGTATGGATCCAGACACTATTTTGTGTTTTTAGAATCATGCATTTGAAAACAATTAGAATGTACCAGCATAATTGTGACCATATGGCACGATTTAGTTAATATTTTTCACCTCCAGATTCATACCCATATTCGTATGTGCTGAGGTGAATTATCTAGTGTCCTCAGGTAGTTTAGCAAGGTCAGTTACTTTAGATTTCCTCATCAGAACTTGCCCTTGGTTAATTTATTCGCTTTTTTTCAGTGAAAATGAGATCTCTGTGTTGACTAAAGTGAATTCTATGCAAAGAGATTGCCAAATTCCAAAATTTCCATATAATTTATGAAATACAGTAAGCTGCATATAGACTGAGAGGAGAAAGGAAAAGGGGCAATTAATGAAACTGAAAACAAAGCCTTATCTACACTGTAATTATCGGCAATTAATTTTATTACGCTATCTTACATAATCTCCTCCATTACTAATTTGTTATATATAACATTTAGAGTTATTTACCAGTGATGTCTTACTGTATTCTTCGCTGTAAATATTGAATTTAAATAAAAAATTCTCTCAATTCACATTACAATATTATTTTACTGTTTCAAAATATAAAGATAATAATTTTCCACTTCACAAAGATTACTAAATATAAGAACTTATATTTTAAACAAAATTAATATGATATTAAATTTGAAATAGAAATTTTTACTTGTTTGAGAAAACTAATTACATAGTTAATTATAATATAACAGTAAAGTTTGATTAACTGTTGTTTAACACTTTTAGTCATCTATTGGCTTGGTATCAAAAAAGAAATCATCTCTATCACCTTAATATTTTATTGGGTCATTTGTTTTGTATTGTTTTTTGATAATTCTTTATGTAATTTAAATTATTAATGTCGCAAATATTAATTGCTAATATTTTCTCCAAATTTGACATTTTACTTAATTCACCTTTTTTAAAACAGATGTTTTTAAACTTAACATAGTCAAGTTGATCTAATTTTCTTTATATTTGTGTTTGTGCCTTAAGAAATCCTTTCTCATAGCAAGGACAGAGAAATACTTAAAAAGTTTTTTTTCACAATATTTTATAGTTTTGTCTTTCATCATTAAATCTGAAATTAATTTTGTATATATGAGAGTCAGTGTTGAGATATCATTGTTAACACAGAATTAATTGTTTTTCCAGGATTCATTTGTAATGATTCCTCCTTTCCCCACTGATTTTAAATGTCTACTCTGACAGAAACTGAGTGTCAGTTTATTTACTTTGGGCTTTCTATTTTCTTTCATTGATACATTAATCTATTTTCCTGTGAATAAACTAATCTCTCAATGAGTATCACTTTAGAATTAGTCCCTCTTTGTTTTATATGTGTTGAGCAAGTCCACTTTATCCTCAACTCATTTTTCATCAATACTGTGTTAGTGATTCTCTGTTCTTTGAATGTATATTCAATTTTTTGTTCATCACATCATATAAAAAATGAAAAGGCTATTGCCATTTAGATATTTTACTTATTTTTCTTCTTATCTTATTGTAGTGCTTGTGGCCTGCAATCAGTGCTCATTCAGTGCTGTTAGTAGATATTTGAATCTTTTTCCTTCCTGAAGAAAAAATCTTTCACATTTTACCATTACATTAGATTTGATGTTTTGTAGATAATATCTTTCTTACTAAAGAATTTGACTTTGTTAATTTTCTAAAAATTTTAATCAGTTTTGGTTATGGTTTATCAAATAGACTTTTCTAATTTCATTCGATGATGCTAAGTATATTTTCTCTTCTTATGCTATTGTGACATATTACATTAACATATTATAAAATGTTAAATGACCCCAGTGTTACCTCAGATAATCTCAACTTGCTCATAACATAGATGGTCATAAAGTAATTGGTCATGACCATGTTTATAAGTCTTCTTGACTTTCCTAGTTAATAAGCCAAATAAACACAGACAAATAAACCAAAAATACATAGGCAACTTCCACAACAAAGCTAGGTAGAAAATTATATTGTCACCCTGAAACCACTGAGAGCCTCCATGACATGTGTGGCACCAGCAACAATGCAGGAGGAAGCAAGAGGAAGGCGACCATGTTTGGAAAGCCCTCGTGGAAATTCAAAAATTCACTGCACCAATCAAAAGTAGTATCTGCTATATTAGAACCAAGATTTCAAGTCAATGAAGAAAACCATGATGTGACAGAGTCTAAGGGTATTGGGACACTCTATACACATAATCTGCAAAAATTAATCAATTTAAACTCCATTTCAAGTCAACCTCTTACCACTCAGGAGAAACAGTTTGAAGGAAAATCCAAATTGTGCAGGACAGTTATACTACAGGGAAGGGGAATAGATGTGCAGATAAAAGCAAGAGAAAGAAGGATAGAAGGCAGTTGTTGGAAAATATACACATATTCTATTGTGAACCCTCCAGTTGAGAAACACCTTTCCTGGCTCACACACTCTTCTAAAACTATAGGGAAACTCAATGCTCATGAAAAATGAGCAACAAGAAAGAACTACAATCAAATCCCACATAAACCTTTAGAGGATTGAAAGATAGTAAGAGTAGAATTTTAATCCTACTAACAATGAAAGTATTTAAGAAAGATATGCCTAAAACAGACAAAAAGTACAATCTAATATATTTTTTTCAAAACTAAAGATATTGTGAACTTAATAGCAGTTTTGAGAGAGCAAAATCAATTAGAATTGTCAAAAAGTAGAGAAATGAGATTGGAGAAAAGATTTTAAATGAATTTCATAAAATTCAATAAATAATTAGAAATAAAAAAGATACAAGAATTGAGAATGAAGACTAAACTTAGGTAGAATCTGAGAGCAAATAAACAAAATGAAAAAAAGCCAAAAAAAATATAACACATCACAAACAATGAGGAGGCAACATGGGTGAATTAAAGACAAAGAAGGAAACAGTGATGACAAGTGAGTTCAGGGGGTTAGTGACTTAAGTCATTTTAGACTCTTAATTCAATGATCTATTATTGTGAGTTTCCTGTGTCTTATATTATTTCATTACCCAACTTCAAACTAAATGTGTAAAAAATATATATATATATATATAATAGCATAAATAATAATAAAATGGCTTAAAAATAAGAAAAATCATTATTATGTGTCTGTATGTTCACTGCTGTCAAGTTAACATCCATTAAACGTTCAAATGATGTTGAGTATGCAGTTAGATATCTCAGATTTCAGGGGAATGGTTTGGATGGAGAGATAACCTTCACCAATATAGATGTTTGTTTGTTTGTTTGTTTAAACCATAAAACCATAGATGAGATTATGTAAGTATTACATATATATATATATATATATATATATATATATATATATATATATATATGAAATAGGAGAAGTCAAAGAGGATTGTGCCTGGCACTAATGTCATGCCTTGTCATATGGAGCTTAAGGAAAAAAAAATTAGTAGTATAATTCTGTTTAAATTTATAATTAGATATTTTGTTTATCATATTTTTTTAGATTTTTTAAAAAATATATTGTAATAATTTTATCTTCGCTACTTAGCTTTTTGGTAGTTCCTTAAATTTTGTCCCCAAGATGAGTTGGACATTTGCATCACAAAAGTCTCAACCTGACCTGAATACTTGAGCATTTCAATGTTGGGGAGATCTTAATGAACCAGCAAAAGAGAATGAGATAGAGTGTCCAGAAATATGAGAAAACCAGGTGAGTGTGATGACTAGAATTCAAGATAAGAAAGTGTTTCAAAGAGGAAAAAGGAATTGACTGGGTTAAATTTTGACAAAAAGTAGAGCTAAATAAAGAAGAGAAATGACCAAGAGATTTAGTAATAGAGTTAATAGTGACATTGAGAAGTGCAATATTAGTGGATTGGTGGGTGTGAAAATCTAATCAGAGTAAATTCAAATGAGATAGGGAGAAAGAAATGGAAAGAGTGATTATAGACAATGTTTTCTAGAGTGTTTTCTATGGAAGAGAGAAAAATTAAATGACCTAGGAATAAATGAGATCATGAGGTTTATTCATTTTTTTAAGATGGGGAAAATGATATGTATTTATAAGATGGTCAAATGAAATTTGTATTCTAAAAGAAATAATACAGTAAAATGGGGAAATGATGGTACATGTGAGAGAGATGGATGGGAAGAGCACCTTGAGAAACACTCCTGAGCAGGTAGGGGGATGTGACCTTGTGAACAGCTGTTACGACTGGCCTTAATTAGGAACATGGGCTGGTAATTCATTTGGAACAGCAAAAAAGGTGCAGATGATTAGACAGAGCAGTAGAAATTAATCTGTGACCCTCAGATTCCTTCTATTTTCCCTATGAGACTGAAAGTGAATATGGGTGTTAAGAGTTGGATTGTAGAGGAAGTGTCAAAGGAAAAGGAGAAACAATAGAGAACAAAAATATGAAAGAACTTTCTGGGCCTCAAGGGAAATCAAAGATATCCAGGTTAGGGGAGTCTAAGAGGGTATGTTCAGGTACTTTGTGTAGCCAAAGACCAAGGATCCAAAAAAAGGTCCCATAAAACTCTTATTTTAACACCAAAATTCTATATTTCAGAGTGGGATGAATCTCTCCATGGCATCACTGTCCAATAGAACTAAAACACAATGATGTCTTTATTTGTCCTTTTAAAAAGTCCTCCTTTTCCCAATAATTCCCAGTTGGTATTGTTCCCTTCCAAAGCAGTCTCATATCACTATGTAGTGATTTCAATACTGGCATTCATCAAATCAAATAAAAACACTTAAAAATGGCTAATCAATCTATCGTTCTCATTGGGCAAAAGAAATATATTGTAGGAATGAGTTTTATTCATTGATACTTTTGAATAAGCTAATGAAGAATGGGATACATTCATTCCTGTTCAGGAAATGTGAAAGCTGGAATGTTAGATGACCTTTGAAAGTTCCTGGAAGCCATATGATTTTGCATTTACATTTTGTAGAAAAATATGCAGAGTAGATTTCAAACTGTTTTTGAAATGGGTTGATAGCTCATTTTGTGGATTGTTTTGAATGCTGATCCAGCAGGCAGAATACATTAGCATTCATCTTAGAGAAGAAATGGCAGCACACCTATTTCTGTAATTCCAATGCAGGTACTCAGTGCATTGGGGAGAATAACAAGCTAAGACTTCAAACTTAACTTGAACTGCCTAGCCTTGTGCTCAGTTGAAAAAGTCTCTAACAATATTTTGTTAGTTCCTGCTTAGAAACTTTTCTCTGAAAAATAAATGTTTTGCTAATTCTTGCATTGAGTGCTGTTGCATAACCCATCTCAAGGCCAAATTCAGAGACAGATCTGCTCAATAAAAAAGGAGAGAGGAGAATTTTATATCCTTTATACGACTACCTTCTCTATTTGTGAAGAAAGCTACTTGTGTGTGCCAGTCATTTGTTGTTTATATATTTGGGGTGACCCAACCCCACTGGCATCCAACATTTTTCACCCACATTTATTTTATTCATTTTCTCCAGAAACCACTATAACTTGATTCTCCAGAGGTCTGGACCACAATCCATGTGTAAAATCTTATTTGTATTGCTCCGTTTCTAATTTACAGGTGTAAAACAATCTACTGTATCCTCTTAACCTAAGGGCAAACACTTTCAGCATGT
This sequence comes from Macroglossus sobrinus, assembly GCA_004027375.1. Lineage (NCBI taxonomy): Eukaryota > Metazoa > Chordata > Mammalia > Chiroptera > Pteropodidae > Macroglossus > Macroglossus sobrinus. Next base: position 371,743 of record PVKZ01001333.1, read on the forward strand.
GCAGTTTGATTAATACCAGATTCAGGTGGAGAAGTCTATTGACTAGAATACCACGTATTCAGATCTCTCTTGCTCAAGTCTTCAATAATAAACACATTTCTACTATTTTCAGTGTGATTCTGAAAACTTTTATGTTTTTTTCTACCTACTCAGAGAGCCATGCTCCTAAACCAGGAAATAAGTAAATCCCTATTCTGCTATTGTTAAGTTCACTGCAGATAGTATAAAAGGGAAGATTTATAAGAAACAATCTGATGATAGTTATTCTATGAAAGATAATATACTAAATTACTTGAATATCTCTATTTATAAACAAAGTAATTTAAATGCATTATTTCCAATATTAATTTCTTTTGTAATGGAAATACAGCACAGAGAAAAAATAAAAATGTCTACTTATTTAGATATGTGTTTATTTTTTTGGACATTCACTATGATAAATATAGAAAGTGAATCTTAGCTCAATCTTTTTTCTCGCTAAGGTTAATGAATTTAAGCAAGTGAAGTTAACAGTTAATAGTTTTTTTTCAGATTATCATTAGTTCCTTCTAATTTTCCAATAAAATATAAAGATATGAGATTTTAATTTATTAGTAATAACTTTATTAGAATAATGAGTACCCTCGTCTTTAAGAAGAACAAATAATTGATGGAAGGTGTACCTGGGGAGCATATGCTACAGAAATCTCAAAGTTCTTAATTTGTAAAAATGGAGTCTCTTATTTAAGAATAATACCTTTATGTAGTGGGCATGAAATTTCACAATGAAATAATAGATTTGATTTTTGAGAAGTGTAAAAAAGAGGCAGTCATGATAATTTAGTTTTAAGAGACCTTCAATAAGTGTTCTACTTGATTGAAATTCACAAATATTACAGGCATTTACTGTTTCAGTTTATGTGGTCCCACACTGTGATGAAGTTAAAAGCAACTGTAAAATGAGAAACAAACAAATGAAAAGAAAAGGCAGAGGAGGAGCAAAGAAGTTAAAAAGTCTGCAATCTGGACACTTGACACCTGAGAAATGAAGGTTTGTCCATGCTCTGCTGTTAGGTAGAGCCTCTTGGGCCTTATGACATTCAAACAAGAACTCTTGCTTCTTGTCTGATTAATGTAAAGCTTCGAGCACCAATTTTTTGATATTGCTGCTGCTATGTAAAACATATAGCTATTTCATTTATTAACTTAATATAATATCACAGGGAGACTCATTGCAACAATACTAAAGAAATGAAAAATGCTCACTTAGAAATGAAGTCATTAGTGTTTTTGAACACTCAGGTATCTGTGCTTAATCCAAATACATCTCTCAAGAATGTGTGTGATAAGCAAAGGTATTGACGGTAATGTTGAGATTGTAAGCTGAGTAAAATTGTGCATGTGCGTGTGAATTTCTCAATGATGGATCCCATCCTCAGACGTTCAGATGCCTATTTGTTTTCTGTCCTAGAACAGTCCATACTGTTCTGCATAAACTAAAAAAGGATTATTTGAAAATCTCCTTTGACTACCAGGAAAAGCAGAAAGAAAGCAATTTTAAAGAAAAAAATTGAATTTACTTTTTCTTTAAATACATATTAAAGAGCATTTAAGAGACTGCAACTCAAGGAAGAGTAGGAGATTTTTTCCTTTGAAGTATCGCTCATCAGAATACTAAGTGCTCAATTCTGTGTCTAGTCTTTCTGAGAATCAGGAGGATGTCTATAAAAGTAGCCAAAAATAATGTGTATTGTACTTCTAAGGGACCATTTTAGGTTAGGACTTTGGAAAGATTTCAAGTGACTCGAAGTAAAGAAATGATCATAAACTATATTATAAACAATACAAACTGCAAATTATTAAACATAATGTTCCATGACCTGGATTTTGTGGGTCTTGTGTTAACTATGATTCAAATGACCAACTCATCTTCGGAACAAAATTTAAGAAACTACCAAAAAGTTTAGTAACAAAGATAAAATTATTTCAATATATTTTTTAAAAAATCTAAAAATTTTATGATAAACAAAATATGTAATTATAAATTTAAACAATCATATTACCAAGACTAAACTATTAGAAAGTTTGGTCCTGGATAACTTTAAATGTTTCACTACACACCAAATGAGGCTTATGCACACTATCTTGGGATCTAGTATTGAATTTTACAATGAGTTAGCACCATGCATAAATTTGACTAAAGCAGACTTATAAAACATATCAGCTTAGTGTGTGGAATACCAAACTCCATGAACCCAGGCCATCTTTCTGAGGTAAGTTCCTGTGTCCTGACAACCAACTACCATAACAAACTATCCACAAGCCAGGTGGCCAGACATAAATTTCAGGAGCACAATATTCAATCCACTATAGCCCACCCGTTCATCCTCTAAAATTTACATTCATTCCACATGCAAAACACATTCACTCCATTCTTAAAAGTCTCAACTCATTCCAACGTCAACTGCAAGTTTAAAATCTCAACTATAAAAGTTCCAAATTACAGCATCTAAGTCAGGTATGAGTGAGTCTCTGGGTGGGATCCACCTGCAGTGTGTCTGCTGGCTTGACATCCTCAAAAACTTTGTCCTTTGCCCATGTATGTCAAAGGAATCCACAGCATTAAACAAAAGAGCTCTCCACATATCCTTCTTGGATAACTTTATCTCTACTTCTTACTTCTTTTGAGATGATTTATTGGGTCCATAAGTCACATAGACTCCTCATCCCTGGCATTTTCTCCAGAGTATGCTTAACATCTTTTGATAGAAGGACAGGCTGAGAATTTTCTAAATGATCAAGTTCTGGTTCCACTTTGCTTAGCAGTTTAGTTCTCAATTTATCTCTTTCTTCTCCTACTTCACTACAGCAGCAAGGGGAAACCTGGCTACACCTTCGGCACTTTGCTTGGAAATGTCCTTGGCTAAATATTTAAGTTTATTGCTTAAAAGTTCAGTTTTTGTTTGCTTGTTTGCTTGGTTTTGCTTTTGTTTTGTTTTGTTTTTGCCCAGCCATAGTATTCAATTCAGCCAATATTTTTGTTTGCCTTTTTAACACAGATTGCCTTTTCTCCAGTGTTCAATAACATGTTTGTCCTTTCCTTTTGAGACCTCAGCATGAGTACCTTCAATGTCTGTATTTCTATCAACAGTCTCTTCAAGTCTCAAGCCTAGACTTTGTCATTAGCTTCAATATTTCCATCTCTACTCATTACTCAAGTCCAAAGAATCTTCCACATTTAAAAATATTTAATACAAAAAGCACCCCACTTTTGAGCACCAAAATCTGTATTAGTTATCTAGGGCTGCCATAATAGTGTATCAAAAGCTGAGTGGCCCGAAACAACAGAAATGTTTATTCTCCTAGTTCTGTGGGACATAAGTCTGAAATTTAGATGTCAATAAGACTATGTTTCCTTTGAAGAGTATAGAGAAGAATCTTTCCTTGCATCTTCCAACTTCAGTTGGCCCCAGGGAGTCTTTGGCTTATGGTACTACAACTTCAATCTTTGCCTACTGACACTTAAACTGGCTTTCTTCCCTGTAGGTCTGAGTCCTCTTCTCTTATAAAGACACCAGTCATTGGATTTAGGATTTACACTGAATCCAGTATGATATCATCTCAAGGTCCTTAACTAATGACATCTACAAAGACCCTATTTTCAAATGAAGTTATATTTTAAAGTGACAGCCAAGATTCCAGCTGAATGAGGGTGAGGGTAAGAAAGAAACCAGTTAAAATCCTATGTATTTTTTCCATAATGTAAGCAATAGCTAATAGAGTAAAAAACTGTTGTATATGTCATAAAAATGCAGCCTTCTAGTCTTTTTTTTTCTTATTTTAATCTGATGTACGTACTACTAGCTCCAACACAGCTATAAGAATAGATAAATGGCAAGTATTTATAGACTGACAGACTAGAAAGGCTCTAGAAAGTTAAGGATTCTTTAGATTTAGTCTCCTCTTAATGGAGTTGAACTATTTTGAAGTATTATGAGATTCATAAATAAAATATACACTAAAGAATATATGTTTCTATCTCAAGTCAACCTCATTTTTTTCTTGTTAGATATAAGCATATACTTTCTGCACTAATTACACACTTTTACTTTGAAGAAATGTATATTGAGGTTTTCTTCCCATTTTTTTAATTGAATTGGTTGTTTTTTGACATTAAGCTATATGAGTTCTTTATATATTTTGGATACTATATATGATGTATCATTTGCAAATACCTTCTCTCATTCAATAGGTTGTCTTTTGTTTAGTTGATGGTTTCTTTCCCTGAGCAAAAGCTTTTTAGTTTGATGCATTCCCATTTGCTTTTGTTGCTGTTGCCCTCAATGACATATCCGAAACATGCTTTCCATGGTGACAGATGGTTACTAGACTTATATAAGGTACAGAAATGTCTTATCACTATGTCGTACACCTCAAACCAATATAATATTTTCAGTTGACTAAATTTAACTTAAAAATTTTCTACCTAAACGTATTATTACAAAGCTTGAGAATATTTTCACTGAGGCTGGATTTGAGAATATTTTCATTGAGGTTTGTTTCAGACCAGAAAATGCATTTATGTATTTCAAATCACAAAATAAGCCCTTCGCCACTTGTAGGAAATTAAAATGGACGCACACACAAAACACACGCTCACGCACACACACACACGACCTTTCTTCTATGTTCTATGAGGAATGTTGCCAAACGAATAAGAAACTCTCTAAGTGAAATTAGCAATTTACAAAAGCAGAAATAATTTTATAAAGCTGAAAAAGACACTAGAAATGTTCTGCTCCAACCTTATAGTTTGCATTGGAAGAAAATGAGGCCAAAGAGATTGAATTTCCCCAAATAACACTAATTAGCTAATTAGTGGCAAAGCTAGAGTTGTAAATACTTGGTTTTATAGACCAAGTCTGCTGACTTCTCTCACTTACAGACCAAGCCCTTTGCTTGCTACTGATAGTGTCTCATAAAAATGACATGGACTTTAGCTTTTCCTGCAATATTCATGCTGAGTCCTGTGAAACATATGTTCATCTGCCTTTCTCACTGAAAATCTCATTTTGTGGCATGGTGAAGATCCTGCACAGCGTGCTTAGGTTCAGACTGTTTAACCAAACCCGTTTATTAAAAAGATACATGGGCAAAAAGAAAAAAGAAAAAAAAAGGTAATTCATTTCTTTGCCAATGATACAAACATTATTTCTAAGTTCAATATTACAGGACTATTTAATTACATAAAGAAGAGCAGTGGCGATAATAATGTCTGTTTTAATATACTGTTTTAGGTATCGAATGAGTCAATATAAGTGAAACCACCAGATATATCAGTGAATATTAATGTTCTCTTTACTTTTCAACAGATTATACAAACAAATAAACACAAAAACCCAAAATAACACAAACATTAAGTCTAAAAGATATTAGAATAGAAACTAAGAGATTATGAAATACTGATAGTATTTAGATATAAGAAACTTATATTCCCATATATGTGTTTATGTATATATGTATATATATATATATATATATATATATATATATATATACACACACACACACATAATTTGCTTATTTTCTCTTGCTAAAAAAAGACATAACATGGACACTTTCTCAAATGTGTAGAATTTGTTGCAACAGATGTTTAAATAATTTGATACTCAATGAATTTTAGAGCTGGAATAAACCCTAATACATACTTAATTTGAATCAGAACTTCTCAACATATTATCATTTGATCCAGATCATTTTTTGTTGCTGAGGTACTATCACATAGACTGTAGATTGTTTACCAGCATCCTTGGCCTCTACTCACCAGATGTCAGTACCACTACCCACCCCTCCAAGTTGCAATAACCAAAAACACATTACAAACTGTCCCTTGGGAGCAAAACTACGCCCAGTTGAGAATATTGGTCTAAACTGATCATTCTGTTTATGAGATTCAGAAATACCAGGAATTTGGCTGATGTCCTCTAACTGCTGCAAGGTGGAAAGAAATTACAGTGAACTACGGAATCATATAGACTTAGTTTTGGTTTTTCTCCTGATTCTTACATTCTGTGTGACTTAGCGTAAGTCACTATAAGTCTCAATTCTCTCATTTAAAATAGGAAAAAAAAATACTTCACCTACATTAACTATTAGATTCTGGTTGGATAAAACAGGATAGTGTTTTTAAAGGTTTGGAGGTATTCTACCTCCACACACACATAAACATCTGCGTATTATTATCATCACCATTGTTAGTTAAGAGCCAGATTTTAAAGCCAGTTCCCTTTATAGCTAATGTTATCCACGTAAGCAATACTCAGAGCCGTCTAGAAAGCAGTATTATCAAAATATGTTTCAGCCATCAGATACCTAAGAATAACCTGGCAATATCTACCTAAATGCAGATACTCAGGGCCTTTGCCAGTTAATGTATTTAAAGTCTAGAATGGATGTTCAAGTTGTGTGTTTAAAAGATTACCTAGGTAATTCTGTTTCTCTATTATTTTGGAATTATTGCCATGCAGACTTTTCAGATGTTCCAAAATAACTTCTGTGATTTTCAACTGTTACGTGTCCTCACTTCAATACTTTCCAAGTATCTCTTATTTGTCAAAAAGTCTTATTGACATATAATGTTTACTAAGTCACTCCCTTGCTAAATTTATTCAATGAATCTTTCTCCATGTAAAATGCAAGTACTCTAGCATGATAGAATATCCTTCTATGATCTGTTCCTTTTTCTGTTGATCAACTGTATCTCCTACATTTTTCTTTTCTACATCTCCTTCTCCCATCCTGACTTTCAACCTGCCCTTCATAAATCACCCTCCTTAAAATACATCCTCCAGTATTTACACTTGAGATTCCTAAAATAGTAATAAACTTTCTGTAACTCTTAAACACAGGTGATTTTCACAAATGCTATGGTTTGCAAATGTTTAGCCTCTATTATCCACAATATAAAATCTTAACTATTTTTCTAATCTCATCTGATGTACTCCACAGCTGGATGAACACCTGTATCTGACTTCCACATAGTGATCTCTACACATTCCCCAATACTCCTGCTCCTTTTAAATACATCCGATAGTGGTAGTTGTATAGTGTGTGTGTTGTGTGTGTTGTGTGTTGTGTGTTGTGTGTGTGTGTGTGTGTGTGTGTGTGTGTGTTACCCTGGATCACAGGACTGCATTGGTCACTGAAGCAAGAAATGATAGATTTCTATTCAATTATTTTGTATTTTGCACTATAATTGGTATATAGTAAAGCTTCAATGAATATTTGTTGTGAGAATGAACGAATAGTTCTGCAATAAAAATGGTTATCAAGTCATAGCTCAAAAAGCTTACAAAGTAGTGAATGAGATGACTATACCCAGAGATAAACATGAAATAGAATGTAATTAGTAGTCTACCATCTTAATGATGTGTATATAATATTAGGGGAGCACAGGAAGAGGATAGATATGCTCACCATTGCTCATTTATATGTTCGTTTCTGTTTCCAATCAAATGCAAAAGAGTTCTTTTGAAATGTGATTGCTTGCATTATCTCATTAATCTGTGGATAGCTGCTTTCTGAAGAGGATGTGGAGCAAATCAACTGCTATTATAACATATTTTTTAAATACTAATACCAGGAATATCTCGGCCACAGGACTGGCCTTTTCCAAAATAATTATTTTTTTCATATTTCTCCTACCATTAATGTTTACTTTATATTATAATAGTATCATGTCGTCTTGGTTTAACGCTCTGCATTATTCTCACTCCAAACTTTAACCTCTTCCTCCTGAATACTACATAATCACACCAAAACTATCTCACATTACCCTAAAGCAGAGGCAGCATAAAAATCTGATTTTCTTCTTAGGCCTATGAAATTCTAACTAATAAGATTTAGTCACCACCTACTCTGTTGAAAAACTTTTGGATGTAAAAGTAATTAAAGAGATAGCTTTTGAACAATTAGAGTATATACCTATGCACAAACTCTTCAAATGAAAAAAAAATTACCTTCGGATTAATGTTAGTATCTCTAATTCTCTTCAGTTTGCATATGTTTTTAATTCTCTCACGTGAGGTTACTTTTTCAAGTCTTTTCTCAACTGAACAACCAGTTCATGGTAGAACCTAATGATGTCCTCTAATCTCATCTGTCAAGTAACTGTTATGTGTTCTTATAAAGCAGAATGCTACAGAAATGAATATATGCGTTAGTATATGCACAACCTGAATAGGAAACACATTTAAATTTATTTAAATAGCTTACATTATTATTTAATTTTACATATTTACTTTTTCATTTTCTTTATTGGGTGCTACACTTTGTTAAAGATGAATCATTCATAAAATAAGTCATCCATTTCTCAAAATGTGACAAATGACGCTTCTCAAATAGTACCAAACAAAATAAATCTCTCATATATCTAAGGTAAAAAAAAATAGTTAATGTTTTGTTTCTGGTTGATATTCAAAAAGAGAAAAAAAGAATCTTATACTTAATATAATTATTAAGAAGCAACAAGGAGAAGCTGCATTTATAGAAAATGCCTTTGAGAACTTGCTTAGAACTTTTTTTTTTTAATCAAAGATGCTGGTCAATACTTTATAGCTTTTCTGAGCTTATGCATTCTGATCAAATTTTGGAATATAAAAGATTAAACTTCTCAGCTAATTACATGCCTGAAGGCACATTAACAATGCAAGTGTCAATGCTCTTTTAAAAATTCATTTTGCATTTTTAACACAGTCCTGATAGCAAAACTTTGAAGGCAACAAAGTGGAAAGAGTTATATTCTTATCTTAACAGATAGCCTAGGAACCTCAAGAAATTGGAACTTCATTATTTCATATTATGGAAAATATCAGAGGTAGTATTAAATCAAAATGAATTTTTACATACTTAAAAATTTCATGGATTATTGAACTTCAGCAAGAAGAATCTTTAAGAATCTTTTGGTCCCACCTTTTCATTTCACTATTGAGATCAGAACGGCATAGAAAAAATTTGATTTGTATAAGCCTAGACAGTTAGAAAGAGAGAGATCTAATATTTAGAAATATTAACTCAACCAGAGAGCTTTCCACAGTATGGTTGTCTCTTAACACTGCAAAACCTATTTTTTAAGATGATTGAAATATATGCTGCCTGTTATGAGATGACCTGTGTCTCTTGACAAATCCACAAATTGAAGCGTTAACCCTTTCAGTACCTCAGAATGTGACCAGATTTAGAGACAGGGCATTGAAAGAGGTGATGATGTTAAATTGAGGCCTTTAGGACTGGCCCTGATCTAACCTCATTGGAGTCCTTGCAAGGAGAGGAAATTTAGACACAGACAGAGAAGCAGGGGCCTGGGCACACAGAGGAAAGACCTTGATGGGACAGGAGGAGGCCATCTGCAAGTGAGAGAGAGTAGCCTCAGTAGAAACCAGACCTATTGACATCTTGATCTTGGACTTCTAGTCTCTAAAACTGTGAGAAAGTTATCTATTGTTTCAACCACCCAGTGTGTAGTGCTTTGTTGTTGCAGTCTTAGTGAACGAATTCACTGTCTCAACTATAGAAATACAGTATATACTTTATGATAGAATCTAGATACTAATTTTTTAATACCATCCACAGAATACTAAATTCGCATCAAAGCATTCAATCTGATATGAAAAGATTTTACTGTCTTAGAGAAGGGAAAGTCATTTCCAGTTTTCATGGAAAAATGCTTACATAAAACCAACAAAATGAAATTTAATACATTGTGTGGGGTCTATCAGATAAAACTTGAAAATTACAAAGAGTTGCATATGCATCATAATTGACCACATGACAAAAGTAGAAACCATCAAGAGAAAAATAAATTGAATTCCACATAATTTATTTTTGACATTTTGGAGAGATATCAAAAATGTGTCATATAGCTAACTTAAAGTTAGACCCACTGATGCATATTTCTAATTTTCATACTGACATAGAATGAACACAATATTAACTAAATTTCAGATTTTTTCAAATAAAAGATATTAAAATGTATGACAATTATTTTTTATAAAAATTGTAAGAGACATAAAGTAGTAAAAAGAAATTTAGGTTTAAAGGCAGGAATCCATAATTATATTAGCATTTAATTAGCAGTATGAGCATGAGCCAATGGTTTACTTTCTCTCAGCCTCAATCACCAAGTAGCTAAAGGAAGGATTATTCTAAATGATCTCAATATTTTATCTATCTATCATCTATCTATCTATCTATCTATCTATCTATCTATCTATTTGTTTATTTATTTATATATTTATTTATTTTTAGGGGAGAGGCAACCCTTGGTTGACCTCACAGATTACAAGGACCTTGTCAGCTTACAATCCCTTATTTTTTTAATTTTTTAAATTTTTACACCTACAGCACCTGGTCTTCCCAGGTGGTCTCCTATACAAGTGCTAACCAGGCCAGACCCTGCTTAGCTTCCGAGATCAGACGGGATGGAGTTTGTTCAGGGTGACATGGCCGTAGACTCAATATTTATTTTTTTGTCCTAAAATTCATTCTGTACTGAAGATAACTGCTTTATTAGAAAAGTTGCTATTTCTGACTGGTTGAATATAAAAACATCCATTAGTCGCTTGGGAAAAAAAGACTCTTAGGAGAGAAAAGTAAACCTCTTTAAATTCTGTACTCTGTAATCTTCTTATGAATTAGAAAGAAAAAGAGTGAGAAATTGACAGGCATTTAATTCTTTTAAGACCTTTGCACCAATAAGTCTCTCAAAGCATTTCCCGGGCTTTGTTGTGACAGAGCCAATGTGTACCTTGACACTGTCTGATCAGACTGCTGCGTGCCAAGCTGAGAAACTTATTTTGCACCTTTTCCCCCTACAATTTCCTACAGATGTGACAGAGCCAGTGAGTGCAGACTTATAAGCAGTTGCTGTAAAAATCTCTAAGAGGTAAAACAGAAGGTAAATGTTTTCTTAAGCAGTCACTCTTCATGCACATAACTTCCTTAGTTAAAGTTCTACTTGGTCAAAATATTCATAGTGATAAATAGATGTTGATATAGCCCAGAGAGATCGAAGTAGAAAGTAACTGATTCCGAGTGAACATGATTTTAAATGACAACAAACAACAAAAAAAATTGGCCGAAGAGGCAGGAGCCATGTCTTGATTTTGCAAGTAATTTAATAACCACGAGTCCTTTAATCAATAAGAGCCACAATTTAATATGTGTAAATAAGGAGTTCATTCAATAAACATTTGTTGAGGATACAGAGGTGATACACACTTGTGATTTCCTCAGATTAGAAAAATGAAAGAAAGCTGCAATTCAGTACTGAAGAGTGAGAAGTACAATGGCCATCGCACACCCTTGGAAGGGCTGTTACAACAGTGGTGTGCACGCTACGCTGTGGAAGTAAGCAGGGGGCATCCACACTGGCCTAGAGGAAAATGAGTTTTACCCCATTCTGGCGTCATTGGTGTTTGTGTTAAGTCCAAAACACTATAGTCTCCCCTTATCCCCAGGGGATACATTCCAAAGACCCCATTGGATGCCTGACCCATGAATAAGACTGAACCCAGTATACACTATGTTTTGTCCTATATATACACACCTGTGATAGATTTTGATTTATAAATTAGATACAGAAAGAGATTAATAGCAATAACTAATGATAAAATGGAACAATTGTAATAGTATCCTGTGGAAAAAATAATGTGAATGTGGCCTCGTGTTCTTACTCTCAAAATATCTTATTATACAGTACTCAGCATTCTTATGGTGATGTGATATGACACAATGCCTTATCAAGTCCAGAACTTTCTCCACCTTTTCACTTAAAGGAAGTACTCTACAGCTTCTTGTTGCCATATCCTATTGCCAGCATCACTACCCTTGCAATTAGGGGTCATTATTAAGTAAAATCAGAGTGTCTTGAACCCAAACATTGAAAAGCTACGACAGTCAATATGACAAACGGGATGGCTACTGAGTGACTGACAGGCAGGAAGTGTGTGTGGAACAGAGTTGCTGGACGAAGAGGTGATTCGCATCCCAGGCAGATAGAGTAGGACCTGGGATATTTCATCACACTACCCAGAACGGTGTGCAATTTAAAACTTACAAATTGCTTACTTTGAGAATTTTTAATTTAAGATTTTCAAACGTTGGTTGATGATAATGGAACTTCAGAAAGCGAAACTTCAGATAAGAGGGACAACTGTATACACATAGCCTATCTGAAAGAGATATCAGAGGAAAGCACAATCGTGTGCACGAAAGCACTGCCCAGAAGAATAACCGCCAGGGAAGACTGAGTGTGAGGCTTGGTTTAATAATATTTCTGTCTATAAAATTTCATCTAATCAAACATATTATTTAAAACATTACCAACCACATACTTACAATTTCTCCACCATTATAAACCTATCTGTAGCACATCTATCCTTTTTTATTTTTTATTTTTAATGCCTATAGCACTTGGTCTTCCAAGGTGGTCTCCTGTCCAAGTACTAACCAGGCCCCACCCTGCTTAGCTTCCGAGATCAGGCAAGATTGGGCATGTTCAGGGTGGCATGGCCATAGACAAATTTATCTTTAATGTCCTTAATAATTCTTAAAAAATCCGACCAAGTTTTATTAGATAACCTAGTTCTAGGTTGACAGCCATCTGCAAACCAGATTTAACCATCCATATCCTCTGCCTCCCTCATTTACTGTCTTGACTCTCAATTTGTGATTTGCCTTTAATTCTCTCCCATCTGGAACACGAACAAGCAAAATCTCCGATTTCAAAATACACTCCAGCCAAGAATGGTTTTCTCTCTTCACTTCATACTTATACTACCAAGGATCTCACTATCACTGGTGCTTTTCCAAATTCCCACTTATCCCTCAGTCTAATCTACTTGGACTTTAACCTTGCCATTTCACTGAAGCTACTATTGTCAAAATTGCAGTAACATTCAAATTGCCCAACCTATGGATTACTTTAAATTCTGACTTTATTTGATACTGTATTCTGCTATTAATTACCTCCTTCTCTAACCTCTTCCCCTTCTTGGCTTCTGGAAAACTGCATTTCTAATTTCTTCATGCTTTCTTCCAGAATCTCTCTGTGGGTTTCTCCTCCTGTTTTTTCTTCTTAACTTTTACTACGTAGTTCTTTTCACTCTGTTTTTCATAAGCTCCATTAACACTGATGAGTATCTCTACCATTTATAAGCTGTCTACTTATAAATATGTATCTTCTGCCCAATCTTGTTCTCTAAGATGCAGATCTACTGTAATCTTTCTATGGATAAATTCCAGGCAACTGAACAGAATGTTAAAACTGTATTTCATAATTCTCCTCCACTAACCAATCCTCCTTTTGCATTTGCTATCCATTTGAAAATTGCATTGGTCAGGGTATAATCAATCAGTAAAGCAATATTATTAACATACATATACATAAAAAGTATTTTATTTATTCATATATCTATATCATATTCTAGATCTAGATATCTAGATCTATATCTAGATCAATATGTATCTAGATATTATCCACCTGTCATCTACCTATCTTTTCATCTGTAATTTATTATAGGAAATATATATATATATATATATATATATATATATATATATATATATATATATACACACACACACACACACACACACACACACACACACACACACACACATATAATCTATCTATAATTTATTATTAGAATTGTGCCTTACATAATTGTAGGAACATACAGTCAGTGTGAGACTATTGCCTCTGTTGCTGGTACTAGAGACTGAGGTCCAAAGGACAATCAGTCAGGAAAGGGAAACAGAGTAAAGTGGGGGAGGAAAGACAAGTAGGATCATGGGAGTCTGAGTCAAAAGCCATGAGAATGTACTTGAACTTAGTATGGTTTATCACCACCTCCAACTCTCCAGCTGGAGTATGGGTGCCCTGCAGAAATGGTTTCATAAGCACTGATATATAATCAATTTATCTACTGAAGAAGACTTATCAGTGTCCTAACACAAAGTATTTGCTTACTGTTATGGTTAAATACATGGAAACTACATGATAACACAGTTTGTAAATATTTTAACATATTTACTCAAAACAGAAAAAAATAAATAATTAAATATGTCTACAATTCATATATGAGCAAGAAGATACTCCATGTATATTGGACTCACACTACAGAATACAGTGAATTCTCAGAGAACAATTCATTTTCATAATACATTTCTATGTATTGATATATATTGATAATACATCAGAAGACCATAAGTATATATTTCTCATCCTAAGAAATTTAAATATTTTTCAAGGCAAAATGAGACTCTGTCAACTATCCATCTGTCTATCTATGTATCTATCATCTATCTATCATCTATCTATTATGATAATCTATTATCTATCTATCATCTATCTGTCATCTTTCTATCTACTTATGTATCTATCTTTCTATTATCATCTCCATAGAACAACACTGATATGCATTATTAATGAACAAAAGACACATATAGTTTTTTTAAATAACTTTGAAAACACTAAGAAAATTCAGTTCTACATTGCCTTATCACAATGACTATAACATTCAGTAAGCTTTCAATAAATATTAGTTATCATTACTATCAAGAATACTATTTTACTAGTGAAATTTCCACACACACTGTAAAGCATTTAAGTCAATTTCATCTGTACCTAATTCCAATTCTATTCTAAAGAAAATTGACTCTTCTATTTGTTTTACTCATTCTTTGGCAATCAGAGTACGTGTCTGGTGACAATTCTTAAAAAAAAAAAAAAAAGTGACTGTTTTTGTAAAACCAGTCTGCAAAGTATCTAATATGCATTGACAATAATAACTTCATAGGGGTGCTTTCATTATAATTAATTTGAAACTCAGAAATGCATTAAAGACAGCATTTTAGTGATAAATCTTGAAGCATGGCAAGCTTACAATATAGTTTTTATGCTCATCAAAAATGAATTGAGTAGATTATTATAACGGCAGTTTTGAAATTCAGCATACCTGTGTGAAACAGTATGAAGATTGTCTATATTCAATTTGCATAATGTCAATCATTTAGCATTCAATGGAATGTCTTTACTTTAACTTAAAATGTTTTTCTAACTTTAAAATAAGAAAGATTTATTAAACTTATGTTTCTTTATCTGTAGACCTCTATTTTTCTCAAAAGTCACTTAATGCACGTAATTACTTCACACATTTAAAATTAGAGATGTGATCATAAAAGATTTAATTGAAATGTAGGTGGACATGTTATGCTTCATATAAAGAGGTTAAATAATTACAAGATAAAAATAAAAATAATTTCTTCTCCCAATTTAATATTCACAATTTTAACAATATGAAGCTTATAATAGTGTTTGATCATTCTTCCTTTGTAGGGGTCCCATATCCCCCATTGATTTAATTTTGTTTCTATTCAAATTCTGCTAAACTTTGCCATGTTGGCCATGATATGTTGATTGTGGACATGCAATAACAAGATGGGCATGATAAAGCCACTGATGATAATAAGAGCAAAATATTGCTTAAATGATACAAATATTTTTGACAGATGCAAAGTAAGACTTGGATATTCACATGTGTCCTGTTTGAAGATACTAATCTTTAAGCAAATTCTGTGATGTCTGACATGAAACTGAATATGCTTTGATTATAGAATCATTACATGTAAAGTAAGCAGCGATCTGCCCTATACATTCTACTATATCATTTGCATAAAAATTCTGACTTATATATTATACTCAATATAGAACAGAAAAACCATTCCATTAATAATAGGGTCTCGGAGAGCTGGTAATGTTTAAAAATAAGAATTCTGATGTCAGACCAGATTTAAGCCATGTCGTATTTCACCCTTGTGACAATAATCATGTAACATAATTATGCAAACCCTTAGCTTAGTACCAAGTGTTACTCAAGAGCTAACATATATTGAGATCTAAGCACGTACCAAAAATTATGCTAAATGTACATTTTTTTTCATTTAAATATCATCATAAAGCAAAGCAAAACACACTGCTATAAAATCTATAGGAAAATAAAAACTAGAATATTAAGCTGCCATCAGGAGCATGCAAACTCAAATCTTTCTGTCTCTAGAAATTTTAATTACTATAATTTTTTTCTCAATAATAATAACATAGTTAGAAAGTGTGAGGTACAAGGAACTCAATAAATATTAGATATTATATTTTCTAGTATAACATTTTGATTGTAACTGGTATCAGAGGAGGATTGTCAGCAATACAGTACCAATAGTGTCCATCGTCACAGCACTAGTCATGGTAATATGATACCATCCTGTGTATTTCACCCAGGCATGTGATTACAGCAATTTTGGCCAAATAAACAATTATATGCTGAGATATATTTATAAATTAAAAACAAGGAAAGCAGAAAAGGTGGCAACCAATTAGAGTTGTAGCGGACGTTAATCATTTTGTCTTCTCAGGATAATATTTCCCCATAGTGAAGGTTAAGATCGTTCCTATGTTTTGGAGTTTGCCCTACCTGGCCCCTAGCTTTCAGCCGTGTGCACATGACTGAGGTGGGGACACTCACTGAGCATCACTATTCAAGCAGGACAGTGTACGAGCCATATTGGCTAGGCATGCTTCAGAGACGTTTGAATCAAGCTGTGTCACTACCACAGTATTCATGAATTTCTTGTCAAAAGATATAGATAGATTAGGTTAGGCTAGGTAGATTGATGATAGATGATGATGACAGATAGATAGATAGATAGATAATAGTTAGATAGATAGATAGATAGATAGAGAGAGACAGATGATAGAAAGATAGATGATAGATAGATAGATAGATGATAGATAGATAGATAGATAGATAGATGATAGATAGATGATAGATGGATAGATGATAGAGAGATACATGATGATCGGTAGAATTTAGAAGTTGTTAGTTCTTTTAATTTATGTTAATGTCTCTAAGATTGTCCATATAATTAAAAGACTGAGATAACAAACTGGGCTTTCTGAATAATTACATTTAACTACAAATGGTGATAATAAGGATAAATAGCTATCAAACTGATCACAGTTCTCAGAAATGTTATAGAACTAAACTCCCACCACCACGACCCCTCCACGTTGTTCTAATAAATAGAATTCGGGGTACACATTACTAGCCTTAGACATGGGAGCCTACATAGTTGTTCATGTTTACAAAGAATGAAAATTGTAGCCAAAGGAGTTTACTATACCATATATGAAAAATAAAGAATCTGTTTATTTTCTATCATAAATGACCTTATGATAATCACCTACATATTGAGAGGTTTTTATAAAATCTGATTTTACATAAAATCACTTGCTTAGATTATAGCCCTCTGCATTTAAAACAAAAACTAGCTTTAGAACAAAACAGCAGTAAATAAATCAAAGAACAACTACTTCTTTTTTTCAAAGTCATCAGCTGTGATATCTAAAACTTTTGTAAATTAAGTGTCAGTTTTCCACTACTAGATTCGATCAGCAGAGATTTCTCAAAGAGACATGAGGTCCGAACATTGTCATTTGAAATACAGTGATGTTCATGCGTTCAATAAGCAGTAAGTTTCACCCTTCACCTGAGAAGCAGGGATGGCATAGTACAGAGGGTGGGCACATGCCAATTGTCACTTTTGAATTGTGTGGGACTTTGCTGCAAGTGCCACAGTGAAGAGCATCCTTGACTCCCACTAACTTCCCTTCAGCCATGGCTGGCTCATTATATTTCTTTCATATATGGCTGTTGGCAGAAACAAACATAACATTTTAACATGCATGGAGCCTGCTTCAAGCATTTTAATTGGTTTAAAATTGTTGGGAGCATCTTTTACTGTATTAATTTATTGCTTCAGCTTCAGTCAACTGAAACCTTTGCCAGATGGTAGTGCGACCACTGCATACAGAAGAGGCGACTGAAGGTATTTATAGGATGCAAATGCCTCTTTGTCATTAAGTATTCATGAACTTTCTCGTAACGATTATATTGAAAAAGTACCACAAAGGTTGAGATTCATACCTTGTGAAAATTAATAATCTAATTTCGCAAAATGACAGTTTTGTTTAAAAGTGATGGAAGACATAGCTTTTTAGCAGATTCTAATGATTGGAAAGAAAGAATGTCCTTTCAATGGTATTGTTTTGTTCAGATTCAGTGAAATTCAAAAGTGGTTGCCTTAAAATTAAACACCCCTTATAGCATGGAATAAGAGTTCATAGTGTCTGTGTATGACACAACTTTAAAACATCACATCTATACATTTAGTTCTAGAAAAGATTGCGTGGTAGTTATATCATAGTTAGTATGTTTCACAATAGCATTGCTTCAAATTTCTCATGTAAAAAACTAAGTTATTCTCAGGTAGAATCTAACATTCCAAAGTCTGTCTGTCTGTCTGTCTGTCTGTCTGTCTGTCTCTCATGCACACATACGCACATACACACACACACACACACACACACACACACACACACAGCACCAGAATATCATTAAAGTTATTTTCAATTTCAGTTAATCAAAATTTTGTAGGTTTTAAAATCTATTGCTCAATACTGCACATAAGCAACTTAAATGCAAATTATATTGGCAGTGCTTAAGGGAAGCAGACTGTGTACTTTTGAATACCTTTCCTGCTGCAAGCATATCTACCAATCATCACAAAGGCAAACCGTATATTTGAAAATGATCTATATACATATTTATAAGTTGTACCCAGATGGCCAGGGTCGAAATAATCCTGGCTAAAACTACCTAAATACTGCAAACATTTGTGTATCCATCAGTTTTCAATGTCTGACAATATGTGTCTTTATGATATGGTCCATTAACTGTACATAGGGCACCACTGCTGGGATATCTGCCTAGAGGCAGAAACTCATCTCAAGATATTTGCTTATAGGTAGTTGCAACTAAAGCCTTGCTTTGTCAAGGGGAAAAATAGGACAAATCCTAGCAAGAAAAATTAACTTCCAGAGGCCCAAAGAAACAAGAAAAATTATAATTTATGAAAATAGATCAAATTTTCATTCTAAAATAGCATATTCTATATAAATTACATTAAAACAAGAACACTAGATTTATTGATAAGAACTTATGTTATTGCTAGAAAGAGAAAAGGAGGAAGAGAGAGTGAAAGAAGGATAAAAAGGGTATCTATATATCTAAGAAAGGTGTTTTACAAAATTTATAATTGTCACAGGGTCATGATTTCAAACTAAACTTGATCTTTTTGCTGGAGAGTTCACTGATTCTTAGTCAAGCATGTCAGGTTTTGAAGTAAGAAGTTTGCCTGTCTTTTTCTTAATACTCAAAAGACCGAGTCATTCTTATTAATATTACATGTTTTCAAACCAAAAGTAATTAATAAAGCAAAGAAAAAGTGTACCCTATTAATCTATGCATTTCCCTTTTTCTTTCTGCTTCTGCTATCTGCTAATTATGCTATCCTACAAGCCTCAAGCTTCTGAAATCCTTCCATCAAAGTATTTGAAAATAATTTTTAAAGTCTGTATAAACTATAAAGTGTGTAAACTGTTTTGTTTTCCTACTGGCACTCATTGTTTTCAAGCTTCCCAATTTGTTTCTGTTTTGTAAAATCCTGTTGGACTACAGTGTGACAAAGAATTACAGCCCTATAATTTATAGAGTATGCTTCACAAAATCTTTTGTATTTGTTTTCTGGTAGTCAATTCATTGAGCTAGAATTTTCATAAAATAAAGTGTACAGATTTTAAATGTACAGATCAATGTATATTGACAAATAAATGCCTTTATTTAAGCTCCACGTCAATCAAGATACAGAAAATTTCCATTATTCCTTCAAAATCCCTTATACAATCGTTGAAGTCTATCTCTCTGCTCCTCAACCCCAGGCAACCACTGGCTTGATATTTTTCATTAAATTTTAGTTCTGCCCGTTCAGAACTTAATACTACCTGGAAACATGCCATGCACATTTTATTGTGTGTCAGGCTTCCTTTACTCAGACAAATTACATTCCTTATTTATGCTTTTAGAAAAGCAGTACTTTTCTTCTTTTAATTGCTAGGTGGTATTTTTTCGTATAAATTTATTCTTTACTTGAAGAAGGACAGTTAAGTCTTTTGACAATTTTTGGTGAAATGATTAAAGTTTATGAGAACATTTTTGTGTGTATATATTCATTCCACTGGACAAGATAGGAGTAAAATCATTGGGTCATTTTTAAATGTATATGTCACTTTATGAGGGAATGTGAAACAGTTTTTCAAATTTTTAATAATTTTATACTATTACATTCTCTAAGATACTTTGTATTAACCATCTCTAGTTTCAGAATATCTTGAAGTCTGAAATTGTATCTCACTGTCATTTTATTTTTTTTAATTTTTCTAGAGCTTAATTATGTCAAGTGTCTATACTTTCTTTTCTTAAAGTCATTTTTTAAAGTAAGTCAGTGTTTATTGAATTATTTGCCATTTTACTGATATATAGGTGTATGTATGCATCATCTATCTATCTATCTATCTATCTATCTATCATCTATCTGTCAATCTACCTATCATCTTGTATCTATTTACCATCTATCATTTATCATCTGTCTGTCTTGATATATCATTCTGGATACAAGTTTATACCAGATATTTTCATGGCAAATATTATACTATTATACCCTAGTACATGGTTTTTCTCTCTTTTTTATTAGCAGTGTCTTTTGAAGAATACTTTTTAGTTTTGATGAGATCTGATGCATTATTTCTGTTTATTTTATTGTTTGTACTTTTGTGTCCTAAGATATCACCATATATATATATATATATATATTTTTTTTTTTTTTTCCCTGGAACCTCTATAATTTATATTTAGTTATATGACTCATCTGACCTTAATTTTTTCAGTGATATAAGATCTTGGTCCAAAGTCATTTATTTATTTTTTTACATATGTTGTATATTTGGTTTGCTCATCACCAGTTGATAAAAACTCTATTCTTTGCCCATTACACTAACTTAGCACATTTGTTTACAGAAGAAAAAAAGAAAAAAAAAAGAAAGACCTTATATAAATGTAATAGTTTATCCTGGATACCCTTCTGTTCTATTAGTATATTTGTCTGTCCTTTCAATGGTAGTACACTGTCGCTTTACAGAAAATCTTAAAATCCAGTAGCAAATCCTTCAACTGCATTCTTTTCTAAACATTTTCAGCTATCATTTTCATATATATTTTTGAATGAGTTTGTCAACTTCTAAAAAACAAAAAGCCTGGTGAGTATTTTGACTGTAAGTAAAGAAATTGATTCCTAGAGCAGGCTATCTTAAAAACTGGAGAGTCTCAACTACATGTGCTCAGTCCATTTTCTAAAAAATAAATATATATATATATATCAAACAGATGTCACTCTACTCACTATGCCTTTTGACTGAGACTTATCTGAAACAAATTGTATCTCTGGAACGTCTCTAGGTCAGAGTTCTCTTTCGCCGTTTGGTCGCTCTGAGTTCTTCGGCACCTTCTGACTTTCTTTCTTCCTTCGTCCCACTCATTTATTCTCATCTCCCCTTTATACCAAAATTAATTCCTGAACTTACTTTAGATTATAATCCCCATTTCTATCTTTTTTATAATGTACCACGAGTGTAGAAAACAAGTGTTCAATTTAGTTCTTAAATCCTGTTCTAGACCCCTGTTACTTTCTAAGATAATTGATGACTTAAATATTTTATATTGGGCATTATAAAACCATTTTTTTCAGTATCTATTTCAAAATATGTACCCTTAATATTTTTATTGCTTATTTGTACATAAATATCTTAGTGTGGGAATAGACGGAATCAGGAGGGAATATCATATATATATATATATATATATATATGATAAAATATATTTATAAATTAAACACACAGCTTTTAAATATATATATTTATATTAAACACACAGCTTTTAAATAAATATATATATATATATATATTTAAAAGCTGTGTGTTTAATTTTGAGGTCAAAATGAGATGAGCATTTTCTTTCTACTCTTTCTGCAAGGTTCGCTTTTCATCTGCTCTACAAGTCTCAGTGCACTGTCAGTGTTTCATATAAAGTATCAAATATTCATAAACAAAAAATAACATGTTCTTCAAAAAATGTTGACAGCACCAGCAACTGAGATATAAAGTATTTTCAATAACATCATTTTCTTTTTTTCTTTTCTCTTTCCATCTATTTTATTCCTAGCTCTTCACAGAGAAAACCGCATTATCCAGACAGATCAAGGATTTTAGCTACAACACCACAAACAAATCTCACCAATACTCTGTCCTCATTTCATGGCTCACCTTGTCTCTCCGACTCAGATGAATGCAAAATATCCAGCAAATGCCATCACAACAATTATTCCTAAACTCCCTCCTTATAAAAACAACATGCAGCTAGTTAGCCAGAATTAACTTTACATTAGTTTTCAAAGAGGATGTGGGGTCCCAGTTATTTGGGATCTGAGCCAATCAGATTATAAAGGTAACCAGGACCAGTCCAATCACCACAGATAACAAGTATTAAATAAACACTGCCTCAAAGAGCACAAACAAAGCTTTGGAACTTTGCCCCACAGCAGTGAGGATGGATGCTCTCTTAGACATCTTCACCTGTGAGGGATCCAGATTGGACTTGAAGCTTATACCTGTACGGGAGCAGATATATGGGAACTGGAAGAAAACGAAGCAAGATTCCAGATCAAGCCATGTCTACTCAACTGAACTACAGTTGAGTAACCCAATAAATATTCCTGATTATTTAAGATGACTTACTTAAGTTTTCTGTTAGGTGCAACTAAAAGCAATCTAATTGACAATGAATGGTAATAAAACACAGATAGCACTGATTAGCTACCTATATCTCCTGTAGAAGAAAATGCAACTTCTTACAAATAAAGATTTAGGCAAGTTACATGTAAGAAGGGTTAGTTCATCTGAAGTCAACGAGTAACTGAAAATGAAGTCAGTAAGTCAGAGAATGTTTGGAAAAATATCAATCTCATGGAGATGAATCTAAATCTATGCATCCATTTGATCACTCATTTGTATGCAAATATTAACTGTGTATCAATCATATGACAGGTACTGTAGCAGACACAGGATACTCAGTTGCAAAGAGGTCTTACCCCCCAGAATTCAACACCTACTTTCCTTTCATTAAGAAGAGACATTTTTGCATGACAGAGTGACAAATGAAAGCTATAGTTTAATTGTTAATTGATATTTTTTAAAAGCTCTTTTATGGACATTCTTTTGATAATTCAATTTTAATAACTCTTAAATATGCATTTCTATAAAGAAATTTCTATTCATTGGAAATTCTGAATATTAAATTAGCATTATTATAATGTATAATGCATTTTAAATTTTCTGAAATTTGCAAAGGTTGTTATTTTACCAGTTTCTTGACATATTTTTTAAAATGCAAATTGTTTTATAAACATCAAAAAAGTTATTGTGCATAGAAATCTAATATTTTGACATGTTTATTGAATTTTCAGATTACTGCATTAAATTATATCATTTAATATTATGCAGTGGAAACAGAATCTTATGATATAAATAAACTGGTAGGAAATATGCTACAATATGTTTAGAGTTAGAAAAACCAAACATTTGGAAAAATATGCATCTTAGACTGAAAATTTTTATCAAAAATTATGTATCAATATCATGAGAAAATTAGTTTTTTAGAATTAAAATTTTTCATTAATTTTAAAACTGAACAATAATTTTATAAACAAGATCTTTTCTCAACACTTGGAAAGTGGCTTCTTATACTTCGCATAAATCCATTGGGATCCATTCAAGAATCAATTGTATCAATATTTAATTCTCCATTATTGCTGAGAAGTCAATGGCATGAATGAACCAACTGAACAGTTTGCCAGTAGCAGGGCATTTTATTTTTTATCTGATTTTGGCTATTATAACTAAAAGTTAAATGAGCAACGAATCACAAGTTTTTATGTAGATGTAACTTTTCACTTTTCTAGATTAAGTGCCTCAAAAAGTGATGGTCAGCTTGAGTGGCACACATAGGTTTAATTAAAAAAAGAAAAAAAAAACTACCAAAATATTTTCCAGAACAACTATGACTGTATCATTTTACATTCCCATTACCAATGTGTGAAAGATCCAGTTTCTCAATATTCTTATTATTTGATGTAGCCACTGTTTCATTTAGCTGTTCTAATAGGTTTGTAGTGATATCTTCCCATGGTTTTGGTTTGTATTTCCCTAATGAATAGTGACGTTCAGTATGTTTCCATGTGCTTATTTACCATTCACATATCCTTTTTGGTAAAATGTCTCTTCACATCTTTGCCCATGTATAATGTATTTTTGTGTTGATTTTTACTTTTGAGTTTTGAGAGTTATTTTTATATTCTAGATATGAGTCCCTTGTCAGATATGTTTGATAAATATTTTCTCCCAGTCTATAGCTAGTTTTTTCATTCGCTTAACAGGGTATTTTGCAAAATAAACTTTTTTTTTTTTATTTTTAACAAAATCCAACATATTAGTTTTTTTTTTTTTTGTATCAAGTTATAAGAACTATTTTTCAAGCCTTAGGTCCTTCACTTTCTTCTGAAAGTTTTAAAGTTTTTGTCTGACATTTAATTACATGATTTGTTTTAAGTTACTATTATTATTTTTGGTGTGAGGTTTAGGTTGTTTCTTTTAGTTGCCTGTGGATAACCAATTGCTCCAGTACCATTTGTTTTAAAGGCTCTACTTCCTGAATTGAATTGTCTTTGCATTATTGTTAAAAACTAAGTTGCACAGAACACAGAGCAGCTTGAGGCTACTGAACCTATTTTGTATGATACTAAAATGGCAGATAATGTGTCATTGTACATTCCTGAAAGCCCATGGAATATACATCATCAAGAATGAATCCTAATGCAAACAACTGACTTCACATGATAATGATGAGTTCATGTAGATTCATTGATTGTAACAAAACTACTACTTTTCTGAGAGATATTGAAGTGAGGGAGGCTGTGCGTGTGTGGGATTGGGGGGATGTGGAAACTCTCTGTACTTTACACTCAATTTTTCTATGAGCCTAAAACTGCCCTAAAACAACCATCAATTAAAAAAATAAGCATATTTGTGTGGGTTTAATTCTGGGTTCTCTATTGTGTTCCATTGACTATTTATCTATCTCTATGGCAAAATGACATGATTTAAATTACTGTAGCTATAGAAAAAATCTTAAAATCTTAAATGTGGATTACAATATAATTAATACTTTAAACAGAATGTTTAATGGATGTTATGTCCATCAATCTTATAATTAAATGAATGAATGTACATAACAAGCACACATATATAGAAAACTTGTAATTTCTGGGCCTCGTATTAATCGATATTATCAGCAAAATTACATGTCATGCCCATCAACAGACTAACCCACAAATAATAAGATGTCCAGATTTTAAGTTAGGTTTTTCATGTTTAATAAGAAGAAAAATTGTAACACTGAACAACACAATCAAAAACAAGAGGAAAGTAAATGGCCAGAGAGTTTATATAGTTTAAAGAGTTGTATTAGTCTTAATAATATTTACCTCAGAAAAAGAACCAAGTGATTTTATAATGATAAAATATGCATATGCTTCACTCGCTTGTCTTGTATAACCAAATCTCATTAAAACATAGGACTCTTGATTCCTCATAAAACTGTTTCCTCTATGAAAGAAAATTGCTAACCCAGCTATTTACTAGAGTACCAATATTCTTATTAAATACTCCCCATTGCCAGCTTTTCCATATGCTTTTGATATCTTATTCACTGCAAGTGTCCAGCCATTTTTAGCCCACATCTCCCAGTGATACATTTATAATTTCTAGGGCCAGTTTTTGCAATGTTGCTGATTAGTGTCATATTTTACTTTAAAAAAATGTAGCTGAATTATTTTGGGAGATCTTTTAAAGACTGGTGGTTCTCTCTAGGAGCTTTGTGTTTGAATCGGGTAATAAAAGTACTCCCGTGGCAATGTGGTTTCCATCACAAGCATGGTACACTTCGTTACAAACTACTTCTTTATTAGATTGCGATCTCCCCCATGGCATCATCCATGCATGATGTGCCATTTTCCACCCAGTGCCTACCTCTGAGCAAAACTAAATCAAGGTTTAAAGAGAAGGAGACAGAAAGAAAGAATCTGACTTATGTAAGTTATTGACGTTTGAAGAGACTTCTTCTGTGGCTTTGCCAACTTGTTTTAGTTTTCCCCAAATAAGTTACTAGATATCAAATTAACATTCATTAATGGACATACTATAATGTCTATAAGGCAATGTCATAAGAAATGTTTCAAGTAATATTTTAAAGATTAAAATCATTTCTGTGGAATCTTTGTAAGGATTAATCCCTTCGATCTTTACGAAGTCTAAACCACATTACATTGCAGTCTGTGGCTGGTCTCTTATGAGTGCATCAAGATTGTTTTTTCTGTTTCCATATGTCATTACATGACACCTTGCCAACTCTGCTAAACATTGATATACAAGGCATACCAGCTTTTGAAGGTGCCTGCATCCTACCAGCTGCTAATACTATGGTTACCAAGAGAATTAGGCTTCCGCTTAGTTATGCTACATCCTATTGTTCTATCAAAGTACCACAATATTGCCTTCCTCATGTTGGGTCACTTTTAGTAACGTGGACACTAATCAATCACAATACATTGTTTTAATAGAATGATACTTCCTTACATTTTACCCATAGCTATCTCTATTTAAAAGAAAAAAATAAGAATAGAAGTATAGTTTGGGACAATATAAATACACTCTGAAACAGGTTTTGTCAATGCCTTTGTCTCTCTTCTGTTTCCTTTCTTATAAATGTTGTCTTCTACCCTTGCATTTTATTTGGCATAAAGGATGTTATTTCAAGGAAACTGGGCTACAATGAGGAAATAATGTAGTACAGTTGCATTTTATTTTAGGATCTTTGTCAGAGTTGGGTTAGGAGCATTATCAGAAAGATTCATAACTGAATACCAGGATGATTTGAGAGGTTGACTGAAGCTTAGTCATTAGTAAATACCACAGGCTTGTCTGCTTATGCTCTTTATTCTGACTCCAGCACCATTACTTAAAATGGGATTACATGAATAAAACCAAGAGCAGCCCCTCAGTTCATTCTTTTTATTGTTATGCCTAATAATAATCCTCATTTTCTTTATATGACAAAAAGCTTTTTCTAGGTTGAAGAAAATGCATATGTTTTATAATGTTCATAATGTGTTTTTTTTTAAGCAGGACTTTAGTGAGGAGCTGAACATTTTCAGGTGCTTTTAACAAGAATAAAATGGTAATAAAACAAGACATTTCAATCCTGTTTTCAATACTACTGCAGTTGTGAGAAGGTAAGATGCCTCTCCTATAGTAAACCCCCTCCCATTCACTGTTATAAATTTCTAAGCAATATAAGTCTCTTTAAAAGAAGAGGAGGAAATGAAATCAATAATTATTCTCCTAAACTCTGTTAATGTGGGAAAGTCCACTAGTCTGTTTATTTGGCTCACTCATGACATTTTCACTTAAGCTTCAAAATTACCTAGTTAGCTAGCTAGATATAGATGAGATAGAGATGCATGATGATATAGATGGAAGAGAGAGAGAGAGAGAGAGAGAGAGAGAGAGAGAGAGAGAGAGAGAGAGAGAGAGAGAGAGAGAGAGAGAGATATTGAGATTTTGTTTTGGAGGGAGTTTAGTTTCACCTGAAGTTAAGTTTTCCTAATGTGACGACACTATGAGCACTGTACTTTTGTGTGTGTGTGTGTGTGTGTGTGTGTGTGTGTGTGTGTGTCCTTTTTTTAATGCAAATACCCTTGCTTTTACAGTCCTTTTTTATATAGTGGAGAAAGGGGAATTCTACAAGCAGAAGACAATCATAACAATTTAGTTATATTTTTAAGTGCATGTCAGAGGATAGTCAAAGAAAATAGATCAGTAGAAGCCAAAGGCATATTTAAGCTTAATCAGAATAGGAAGATGACAAAGTAATGCCTAATTTTATTTCCTGATCATCTTTATCCATCACTTTTTGCTAATTAACTAAAATAATTAATTTGGCATATTAGCAGTTCTCTGATAACATCATTATTTAATGATTTATATCAAAAAGAGCATTATATTTTATACAACTTTAATAAACCAATTACATATTTAATTTCTTTTTAGTTTACTTTTTGCAATATTGCAATGATATAGGTCATACTGATTCTCTAAATGGTATAGAACAATAAATGTAAAAGATATAATAAATATTTTTATATTTGTTTACATTAAATTTCCATTGTATGTGTCCATTCAGAATGTCAAATGTTGGGTTTTCTGATCACCATACATGCGTGTTAAATTAATCAATTGTTTATGCTTCGTGAGGTTGTTTAATGGAAAGTGACAGACAGTTTTAAATGGCTTTAAAGGCTTAAAAACTAATCAAAAAGCTTACTTTCTAATTCCCTTGGTAAAAAATATTGAAAATTAATCAGGATTATACTAGGCACCATGCAAATTATATAGATTATCTCATAATTACAATGTGAGGTAGTACCATTATTATCTTCATTATACAGATGGAACAGTGGTACCTTAAAGAAGCTAAGTAAATAGTATGAGGTCACACAACTCAAAAGTACTAAAATTTGAACACAAGTACTCCAAATGGCCTCCCCAAAAAGATTATATCCATGTATCGCTTTTGTAATTAAAACATATTTTTAAATAATAACTGAATATCATAAACACAGATTTTTAAAATGATTTTTGATTACTTACACGGACTTGGTATATCACTGTAGTTTTAACTTGCATTTCCTTAAGAACATGATGAAGCATCTTTTAATATGCCTATTAGCCATCTGTATATCTTCTTTGGTGAGGTGTCTGTTAAGGTGTTCACTCCTTGTTTAATTGTTTTCTTATTGCTGAGTTTGAGTTCTTTGCATAGTTTAGATAGTAGTCCTTTATCAGAAGGGTCTTCTGCAAATCTTTTCTCCCACTCTGTGGCTTGTCTTTTCATTTTTCTGACACAGTCTCTCACAGAGCAGTTTTTAATTTTAATGAAACCCGGCTTAGTAATGCTTTCTTTCAAGGATCACATCTTTGGTGTTGTATCTAAAAAGTCATCACCTTATACAAGGTCATCTAGGTTTTCTCCTATGTTATCTTCTAGGAATCTAACAGTTTTGCATTTTAGATATAGATCTATGATCTACAGTGCATTAATTTTGGTGGAGGATGTTAAGTCAGTGTCTAGATTAACCTTTTTTGCATATAATACCCAGTTGTTTCAACGCCAATTGTTGAGACTGTCTTTGTTCTACTGTGTCATCATTGCTTGTCAAAATCAGTTGACTGCATTTATAGGGGTCTATTTTGGGGTTCTCCATTCTGTTCCATTGATCTATTTGTCTATTCTTTTGCTAACACCACACTGACTTGATTATTGTAACTTTATAGAAGGCCTTGAAGTTCAGTAGACTCCTCCCACCAACTTTGTTTTTCTTCTTCAATATTGTGTTGACAATTCTGTTATTCTTTTTTTTGTCTTTCTGTTTAAACTTTAGAATCAGTTTGTCAATAGCAATAAAATAAAAACATTCATTATTAAAATTTAATCCTCCTCAGATATTTTAAAAAATTCATGTATTTTATTTAAATCTATGTTGCTTGAGTTTTATGAGAGCTATAAAGAGGTTACTACAGATTCAAAGATGTGAACTAGGGTCCACAAATAGGATGCTACTTTTAAAGAGACACAGGCTATTTGATTAGAACTGGGATATAATGTTAATAAGAGAAATTTAGGATGATCCAAAGTAATTTATTCCTGTGAAACATTGTATTTAATTTAATTTCTTTGAATGTATGATGCTATACTAATTACAACTTTAGAATGAGATTATTGTACCCAATGGCCCAAGACACATGTAGTAGGATGGATAAACATAGTCACAAATGAGTCCTCAGTCTAATTCCCAGAATCCACAAATATTGTCTTATAAGGCAAAAAATATTTTGCAGATAGGATTAAGTTAATGATTGTGATATGGGAAGATTTTCCTGGATTATCCAGGTAGACTGGTGTATTCACAGCAATCCTTGAAAGAGTGACAGTGACATGGAGACTGTCAGTCAGGGGGAGAGACTAAAATGATCACAGAGCAAGATGAACACTGAAGATGGAGAAAGTAGAGGAAGCTACCAGAACCTGAAAGAGGCAAGGAAATGGATCCTCCCCTCAGTCTCCAGAAGAAACCAGCCCTGTTGACACCTTGACTTTGGCCCAGTGAAACTAATTTTGGATGTGTAGCTTCATGCATTTGTCTTCTCATCTTGTAGCTTCACCCAAGAATAATCAGATGAAAATTAATTGTACTATATAACATCTTTTTTTTTTCTTATCCTACTGCTATTTTTAAAGCCAATAATGTTATTTTTAATGATGGAAACTTCTTTATACTATCAAAACCATTGATTTCCTTTAGCAACATAACATCTTGTACACTGTAGAAAGTAGATCTCAGTGTGACAAAAGGACATATACATAAGAAAAAAAACACTAAGAAAAGTAATTTTTTAAATAAAACTTTGAAGAAAACTGGAGTAGAAAGGTGCATACATTGATCGAGATTGTACTTGAGTATTGAAGAATCTGCAGAAAAATCAAAGGCTGAATAAATCAAATTCTTGTCCCAAATTGATTTAATGAAATATTTTTAAGATAGTATTGTTCAATTTCATTTAAGCTCCCCACACTTTCTCACATTATAGAGCAAAAATAAATAAGCAATTACCAACTACTCTACAGGCAAAGAATTGAAAGTAAAATAAGCACAATCTCATCAATTTTAATCTTTGTTTAGCGAAATAATAGCTGAATACTGTCTATTTGTGTATTGATATTTGTATTTTTAAAAGATTTAAAAGAACTTCATTATTTGTAATTTCTATTTGTAATTTGTATTTATCATCTCTCTGTGAAAATATGTATCATTTGTAATTTAAGCAATATTTTTCTAAAATTACTGGAGATAACTAAGTTGCAGTTCTCTCTACTAATAATTTTGAGGTTTTTAGATAGTAAATTGGAAAGAAGATAAGAAAATTCAATTAAAATATTTTTAGTATACAGTGTTATGATCTAACAAGTAATTCTCCTAAGCATATGGCTTAATAGCAAAAGATATTTAAAAAAGAGAAAATTATGAAAAAATATAACCACATCTAGTGTTTAAATTAAAAAAAATATTTACATATTTTCCTTAATTTATTGCCACAATTTGTAACATGATATCTTTATTTATCATCTCTCTGTGAAAATATGTATCATTATTTCCTGTTAAGAAATTCCAAATTAAAATCCACACTGCCCTAAATATGTGTGAACTATCAGGTTCTTAAAACAAACAAAAAATTCTTGCTTTTTACCTTCAAAAGTGTCCCTTTCTATGCTTAAAATTGAGTAATGTGCAATGAATGAAAATAGTAGTTTTAAAAAGACTGAGATTTATAATTTGCAAAATGCTTTGGGTTAAATAATTGCTATCTATTGGTGCCATACAATGCCTATATCATAGATAACTGTAATGGTCAACAAAACAATAATTTCAATTATTTTTTTTAAAAGCATATGTTCTTTTAATGTTTAAATTGTCACTATCATTTTTTTTATTTTTAAAACTATAAGATTTAATTTCTCTGATTTAATTTCCTTCTACTAAGTATTAAGATGACACTAAAAATCGTGTTAAGAATCCTCATAAATGGAGAAGTATTCCTACAAAAGGTGGCAAAATTTTTTTTCAATTTACACCTGAACCTATCCTATTATCACAAAGAGCTACAATAAATATGAGAATGATCACTGGAACTAATAAAACTTCAAATAAAGAAACTGAAATTATATAGATTCTTTTAAAGTAAAAAAAAAAGGAGATCAGCAATCTATTAATTTCAATACTAAGCATAAGTGCTCTAATATTTCACAATATTTGTTTATATATTCTTTTCACAATTATATACGTACCCCATGAGAGCAATGGCTAAATCAGTGTGACGCTTTTCAACTAAAAGGAAATTAATGAAATTATTTTAATTTATGAATGTATTAATGAGTAGGTCATCAATTAATGCACTTTTAAAATTATACAACTTCCCATTATTACTTTATTTGTATTTATCATTCCTACACATCTGATAATGGTGACCACCGTATCCCTAGATTTTCCTGACTCCATGATTTGCGAACACCTGAGGTGTTCCAGTCTTTGGTCCTCCACTGACATTTCTTTATAATAAGTCCCTGAGAGAGTCTGTGCACTCCAACTTCACACGTATCAAGAGATGATTCCAAAACATGCCTCTAGCCCAGATATCTTCCTGTCACAATTTTACATGCAGTTCCATCTGGGATTTATCCAAAAAGAAAACTCATCATTTTCACTCCAAAACATGTTTCTTTCTTTTTTCTTGCCTACCATATTAACACCTTACATATGCCAAGTACTTCTGTCCGCCACAATTTCTTTTTGATTTATAGTTTCCACTTCTATAGCCATAACCCTTGGCAGACGGAAAGCTTCTCATGCCAGGACAATCACACTAGAGTGTTTGGAAGTGTTTCTGCTGCTGCTGCTTCTAGTATAGTCCACACCAATTGCAATTTCTCAAATATGATTTACATAAATATCACTAAATGTTATATTTTGTAACACATGAGATGTATAATTTGGATTTCATACAGTTCAGCTCTTCTGCAGTTCTCTTTTATCACCTGACACCCTCACATATTTTTTTTCACATTTATATCTTGGTTTTGTTTAAAATAGATGAGTCACTTCATGCAATCCACTGCATTTGCTATTCTTCAAGAAATCCCGTTCATTCAATTGTCTTACACGTAAATCTTTCCCAGGTTTTGCACATCTGCTTACTATTTCCTTTGAAATCTATGCTGATTATTTTGCCTGTTGGATTCATTCTGTGACCAACTCTGCAGTACTCTGTGCCTATGAAATTAATCTCTACACTGGCTTCAAATGGACCAATCTGACCTCCAGTAAAAAGAAGCCCCAGCAAGAAATCAGCTAATCCTAAATCCTAACATGAGAGAAGTCAGGATTTTCATCTTCCAATATCCAGCCATGCGGCAGAGTGGACACTGGCTGTGTTCTTTTACTCACAGGCCTTACCCAGTACACACACACACACACACACACACATTTTTTCTAACAACTCAGAGTTCTATATGTAATATTGGGCCCTTATCTCACACCACACATTACAACGAATGTCAGGTGAACAACAGAATCAAATGAGGATAATATAGGAGAATATCTCCAACACCTTTGAGTGTGGTAGAATTCTTAAACAGACCCTAATGGCACAAAATGTAAAAAAAAAAAATGTAATAAAAGAATACCTTTTGTATGTCTCATTTATTTAAAATTGAACAATAGGAAAAATTGCAGTAGAGTGACAGGATTTAGGATAGCAGTTATCTTTGGAGAAGGAGTGAGAAATGATTGGGGAATCTGGCATACTAGCAGTATTCTACCCCATCAACTGATGGTTTTACAAGTGTTATCTTTGTGATATTGCCAATGGTTTACACATATCTGTTATAGACCTATTTTTCTTATGCTTCAACTAAAAGAAAATTTAAAAATATACTGGACAGAGGAGACAATAAAACTAGGTGTCTGGGAATGTGAAAGGAGATGCAATCATAGCAAGGATGGCTATGAATGCAGGTAGATGCATTTTTGGAGGCAGAAAGAGCAAGATCTTTAAAATGTCCTCATGCTGTACCTTTAATTTTCTCTCAATTAGTTAAGTTGAAAGTTCAGATTTAAAAAACTGTAAAGAATGAAAACGTTCTGACCATCACAGGGAATAAAAATCAAGCAGATTGTAACACCTAACAGCAGATGGAATGAAGAATCTGACCCACTAGTTATGTTAGATTATTGACAGCTCATGCCCCTCCTTCTTTCCCCTCTACCCCACACCTGCCAAGCTAATAAGGAATCTTGGGTGCCCCTTCATTTGATCTCATGGGAAAGTTTAATCATATAAGTGCCATCCAGAGTACATGCCAAATCATCACCCTGGACCCACCCTTTAACCATAAAAACTTCAAACCAGTTTCTTTGCCCAGATCTCTTGATGCATTTTTGGACCATCTTTGGAGGTTTTCTCTGATCTCTCCCGGAAAGCATCATCGTGTGAGTAATAAACCAGTTAAACCCTCTTGGTGCCTGTGGTATGATCAGTCTCAATATCCACACATCATCAGCCTCAAAATGTGGTTGGGGGCTGGGGTGAGGAATTGAAGTTTACAGTGGGACTGATGGGTAGCACTGAGGGACTCTAAGACATGGTTGTGTTGGGGGTGCTCATGCTTCTTCATTTCAAGGACAGCTCTGGAAAGTGCTCCTTTGTGCTAAGGTACACCACAAACTGCAATACCCAACTATCTGTTTGATTTTACAAAGGATGGGATTCAGACAAGCAAGCAAAAATACTACTCTCTTTGTGTTAAGTGCCAGTGTTATTAATTTGTAATTGGTATCGTTATTTGTCTTTCTCCCACTGATTATTCCAACTTAAGCACAAACAGCCTAGTGCATTTTACTGATACTGGCCTTCAGCAGAAAAACCTTGCCAATGCATTCCCATCTGCAGCTACATATGCTTTCAGACTTCTTTCTTTCGGCGACAGAAGGTTAATACATGCTGCTGGAAAAAAAAATGCCTTAATTTTCTTTCATTTTTACTGAAGACAGGCAGATAAACACCTATAGGTAAATCTCTACCTGCAGGCATAAATATGGTTTAAAAGAAAATCTCTTAAATTATGCAAGATGCTTTTAAAAGGAATTCTTTAGAGTGTTAGCTAATTACAAACCTGAACTGGAAAAAAAAATGTTTATTTTGAATATTCTTGGAGGTTTTCCAATTCCTTTAACTATATTGCAGTCTGTTTGCTCATATCTTCAGGAAATAAATGCGACATATTTTTTAAAACCTTATTCTAAGATTTTATTAAAACCAGTATCTTTGTTCTTGGTTTTAAATCTCAATTGATGGTTGGTGTTATAAATATGAGCTTTCAGTGTCAATATAATCTGTTAGAAAATAATGACTAATATAAAGCAGCTACATGGCATTTATTTTTGAAATTTAAAAAAATGTTATTGAAGGATTAAATATTTATATTTAAAAATACAATAACCTATTTTGACTCTTTTATGGAAAATCACAGAAATCACAAGAAAATACTCTGAGCCTTATCATTAGTCCAAAATAGCATTATCAAGACACTTAATTGTTACTAAAAAATCTAAACTGATAAAAACAGTAAAAAAATTGGAAGCAGAGCAAAATATCAATTTATATTTTAAAATTCTAATTGTATTTGGATTCTTCAATTATCTGATGATTTAAATTTAGTTTAGAGAAAAATCTTGAAAATTTTACATTATAAGCAATTCATTTCTGATAAATACTATGATTTCATTCAAATTTGGCGAGAACTCTGATCCACATCCTGTGAAGTCTAATCTTGAATTGATTTACAATGGACTAGAATATACAGATATTTCATTTCTTTTTTTGCTTGAGTATGACTTCCATTTTTGATAACTTAAATGGTTTAATTTTTTATTTCTATGCAACATTTCCAAGACAAGTTCTCATATCAAGGGTCAGGACATTCTAAGTGAATTGTATTTTAACTTAGAATGTTGTCAAAATCTTCAAAAATGTTTTCAAATATGTTCTGACTCATTAATATCGTGGTGTTATCAGAGTCGGGGGACCTAACTAGCTCAGAAAGAATATCTCCTCACTAGGGTATGCCCTTGGGATCATTATTTCTTCTAACTATTGAAGAAAACCATTAACGTAGTTTGAGTTTTCATTCATCTATAATACCCCAGTGACATTACTAGCATTTTAACTGTGGTGGGCGGCACACATCATGTGATACATCTTAGACCTCCTCAAGGTCAAAAACTTCTCATTGTGCCCTCACCTTGCAGGAGAGGGTAGGGATCTCTAGTTCAGCCACCTCTTCCAAGCTCCTTGTTTGTTGGTTTGGTTTTTCATGTATTAAACCTGGTAAAGTCTCAACTAAAGAACAACAACAAAAAATACACTTTGGGGACATGGTGAAGAGTTGGCCAGGAACCTAGAAATACTTCAGGTGAGATGATAGTAAAGAAACAAAACTGTTTAATAAGCACATTCTAGGTTCTTTAGAAACGGAGTGGAGGTACTTCTCTGGTGTCTCAATAAGCAAGGACTAGTTATTATTCATGGAGATAGCAATGCACCAAAAATGAGGCCTTGGCATGAACTATTATCATTGCAAGGATCTGGTGCATTTGCAGAAAGATTGTGCTATGGACAAATACTTAAGAGCAGAATTTAATTGTTTTCACATTAGGGTATGCTCCCAGGTCGTGAGCTATTTCATTCACTTATAATGTGAACATATAGCACAGGGCGTGTGAATAGGGAGCATCCGATTATTTTATTCAACAAAACATTTTCAAGAGTCTGTTTTCTGACAGGTATTGTTCAAAGGCAGGGAAAGAGAGAAATAAACTGGCAGATTAGTATCCTGCTGTGTATAGTTCACATTCTAGTGGAAGATACAGAAAATAAACACATACCTATGTCTAAGTAATGCTTTCAGGTTAATGATAAATGGCGTGCACAAAATTAAAGCAGGATGTAGGAATAAAGAGTGAGAAGAAGGATAAAATTAGGTAGCTGAAGGTGGGGAGATATCGTATTTGCGAGATGATGATATAGTAGAGGAGACAAGAATAATAGAAAAAAAACCAGTCCAATAGTAATTTGGGAAAGATATTTCTAATAAGAAAAAAATAACGATCATAAAGATCTACAGGTCTTTTTGGAGAAGGCTAAGAAACAAAAAAGTATGAATTCTAGTGTCATTTAGAGAATTCAGTTAGGAAGGGTGTCTAACCTCGTACTTCTGAACTTCAAATATTCTAACCACACTCCCTTTTCATTTTACTTCTACTCCGTGACTGCTTTGCATAATATCTTCCACCATCCTCTGTTTTGCCTTAGACTGATGAAGTAAGTGTTGTGAGATTTATTTTGTGTGATACGCACAGCTAAAATATCACTTTTCCTGTGGTAATCAAGCACGAACCACCTGTTGTTTTATTGATTGTAATATTATACGTAATTATGGATGGAGTAGAAACAGCTTGTCTATTTGAATATGATCTTGGATTTCAAAGAATGCTTTCCTCTGAAGAATGTTACACTTTAAGTAAACACAAATAAAACAAAAGAAAAACGGCCAAATTTTCATCAAAGTCGCTTCAGGTTGTTGCTGAAGATGAGGAACTTGAGTAAAATGCCCTGCATTGCTCACGGTAGCTGAAGAGATAATGTCTGAGATCGAGAACTCGATTTTCAGAATTTAGAGGTGGGCAGGGACAAATAAACAAAAAAATTAATTCTAATCTCATCATTTCTAGAGAAAGCAAAAGAAAAACATCCCTGTGCTGTCATACTATTTTTTCTCCTATATTAGTCTGTGCTGCTTGAGGTTGCCGCACGTTCCATATATATGTGAATAATTTAAATAGCAGTTCAGTGTACCTGGGTCTACAGCCTAAGGCCATCGCAGGAAGTGACTTTGAGAATGAGGGCAGCCTCGCTTTGTTGAGTGATTCCCATCTCCTACCTCTACTAATTGGCCTGTGAAATCCGGAAGCATCATCCAAGCATAGCACAAGGCTCTAGTGATGTCTGGGGCCCCTGTGCTCTGCTCGCTGCCCACACAGCGCCTGTCATCACATTCTGAGCATAGAGAGTTTGGTTTTATCTAAGTGCTCCAAATCCACTGTCTCAAAAAGGGATGCCGTGGGACAGAAGTGTCTTTTATTGAAATGAGCTGGAAGCGTTTACATCCATGAGAAAAGCTGTGCTTTCCTAAGGATATTCAAAAATGACTAATTGTGTCTGGTGCCAGGTGCACAAAGCACATCACTTGGTTTTGCTTTCATGGTGTTTAAGGAAAAAAAGGTACATAGACTACAAAGAATCAGCATATTGCTTTTCAAGATGTATTTATTGTTTCTGGTGATGATACCTGCTTTTTTTCTATTTATTATTCCAGTTTAATTTCCTTATCTTCCTTTCTTTTTCTCTTTTATTTCCAAATTGAATTGTGATCAGAAGAGAGAATAAAATTGCATTTTGCAAAATTCTTTGTTGATTCATATATAAATTTCAGAAAATGCAGAGACTGACTGTCAGGAGATTAGCATTTCTTTCTTGAGATGTTCTTGGTTTGATATTCTTCAGACTTGAGTGAGATTAATGGACATCAATAGATCAGAGCTCATGAGCATGCATATTTTAGCGCATCAATTCTTTTGTTAATTTAAGTGTCATATTTTCAATGTTGTTTGCATTATTCTTCTTTTCAGTTCCAATTTTTGTTCTCCTGTTATGTATTTTTTTCTCAGAAATGGAATCATATCATTATCATTCTTAGTATTGTGTATGCCACATTTAAGTGGTTATTTTTTTATAATCTTTAAAGATTAAGACTGATTGTCACTTAACTTCCATGAACCTTTTTCAAATATTCTTCAGTTGCCATAATTTGGTTCAATGAGATACCATTCTAGAAATGTATTTTTAAGGCAAATTAACTATGTCAGATTTATTTCATTTTGCTTTGATCTATAAATTAGTGTTTTTTTTTCCTGGTATAAAATAATTATAAAATGAGCTTACATGAGCAGACTCACAGAATATCTAACTAGATAACTCAGTTTACTATTTAGTAGATTAAATAGTCTTTTGGTTAATTTTATGATATCTCAGTATTATTAGTTTAGTCCTGATGTGCCACCAGATATTTAAAAAACTTTTTCAGTGGGGCCTCAACCAGAGAAACAGAACTAATAGTAGATATATAGTGAGGGGTTTTATTGTAAGGAATTAGCTTACATGATTGTGAGGGCTGCCTAAGCCAGTACAACATCTGTTGCGTAGGCCCTCCACAGGAGAAGAGTGGAATTCTCAGGCATGAGTTAAAGATGCAGCACAAAGAATTTCTGTTTCCATAAAACCTCAGATCTGCTTTAAGGACGTGTAACTGATTGAATTAGGCCCACCGAGATTATCTGGGGGATTCTCCTTTGCTTAAAGTCAACTGATCACGAATGTTAATCACAACTGCAAATATCTTCACATCATGTAGATCAGGGTTTGATTCACTAACTGGGTACTGCAGCCGAGCCAAACTGAAACATACAACTGACCGGTAAAGTCCAACACATGCCAACTTGGCACCCATATACATCTCTTTAAACTACGTTTCCTCTCCAAATAAAGACAATAACAAAGTCATACTTTCCATCTAATTTATGACTATCCTGAGTGCTGCTGAGCACGTCCAGCTTTATGGCTTGGTGAGTCAGAAAATATCCAGTTCACGATGGGCAGCTCAGCTTGCATTGCAACTTGGTGGCTGAAGGTTAAGCTTTCAGTCTACTAAGGCCCAGTAGCAGGTCAAGAGCGATTTCTCAAAAGGAGAGCAGTTATCCACGGAGCATGGCGATGCTTTGCTCCCAAATCCTAAGGATCTTCTTTGGGATTCGTCTGTAAGTACCTGTCAAAGGCTAGAGACAGCATTTTTATCTACCACTGACACTGAAACCACCGTTGCATCTGCTCAACCATAGAGCCGGAGTGGCAGATGAGCCTGCATGGAAGTTTGTGAATGTCACGGAGACTTTTCTTCCAGACTCTAAAGTAGCAGCTCTTCAGGCCACTGGGTGTTGGGTCAGAGAGCACACTTAAAAGAAGAAAATACGTTGCCTTCAAAATGCAAAATAAGTACTGTATCTGTTTTTCGATTGAGCCAGGGGCAGCAACTGATCCCTCACCTTAGAAAGAATATTACAATGTGTCCCATACTACTGAATCCATAGAAATTTCACTAAGATGAAAGGTCCTTGGATTTATTTCCCACTTGTTATATGCAAAGTAATTCATTAGGGGGAACTGGGTTATGTGACTGTGGAAGCAAGTCTGGAATCCATAGGCAGGCAGTCCATTAGAAAAGGAAAGATGAAACTTTCAACATGAGATGAAGCTACTGTTCTGTTCACGTGGTCTTTCAACTAGTTATATGAGAACCACTCAGGTTGCCTGGGACCCACTCCTTTATTTAAAATCAGCTGATTATGAACTTCAATGACATTTACAAGACATCACTACAACACATAGATTTAGTGTTTCATTGAAAAACAGAGAACTTTAGATTATCCAAACCAATATACACAACCAATAGTCAGTGAAACCTTTACTTTATAATTTATGCATCTCTGGAGAATTTTTCTAATTTGTAAAATAAGGCAATGCACATATGATCCCTCAACTTTCCTGCATCTATGTCACTTCAGAACTTCCATGATATTCCACTATAAGGTTAGAAATTATGCAAAAGAGCAAGTGTCATCATAAACAATTTTTATAAACTATTTTTATACCACTAAAGTAATTTTTATAAGCCCAACTTATCCTAACTTTTCATCACTATTATCTCAGGCTAAATTTAACTTCCATCTTAGTTTACCGTCTGTATAGTTTATTATTCAGAAAATGCTTATTTTAATGCAACAAGGAGTATGTATTACAAGATAGGATCAGGCATGTCATAGAAATCTAGACAGTTTAGAGGTAGAAAAAAACATACTGGATTGCTGAAAGTTAGAGAAAAAATAAAATTCTAGTAAAAATTATAGTTAAATATAAAAGAAACGTAAAAGGAAAGAAAATATATGTTGTAGCTTCTTCACAGTTTTCGTTTTGAAGTAACCTTCTTTATAAGCACACATGTCTCTTACAGGGATGGGAACTTGTACTAGAATCACTGGATCTTTGGCACATAATTGGACTTGAAAACTCATCGAAGTGTAGGGCATTGCTGCCAACCTTCAGGTAAGCTGTGACTGTGTCTGAGTCTTAAAACAAAGACTTTTCTCCAAATTAAATTTCTTAGTTGCCTGTAGTATGACTATAAAAGATTTCTTTTTAGCATTTTTTTTTTTTTTGACACAGGAAGAAATGGGACTCTGGGCTGAAGTTTGTGTACCTTAATCTAACGCAAATTACCCCCAAAGGCCTGAACATCCCAACTAGCCAACAGTAAATCTTTTTGATGTCTCTTAAAATAGCTGTTTAGACTTGGAAAATAAGAATAAAGAGTTTCCTCTGGGTTTAGTGTCAAAGGGAGATATTCTCTGTTCAGCCCAGCTAATGCAAAAACTATTCCTAACTTTTGTAATAATTTCCCCCCACATGACATGATACACAATATAATTCCCTACATTCATTTTGTTATAGAAACTATTCCTCAGAAATATAAATTTAGTTTTCAGCTTAAACCATACACCAAAAAATTATATACAACAGAGCAGTAGAAAAGTTAAAAACAAGTCATTGATACACAATATCAAAGCAAATATATGACTTAAAAAATGTAGAAATTTATTTTTACCAATTTCTGTAGTAATTATGTTATCTATTACAGGACTTAAACTCTGATATACAATTGCTATATAATTTTTGATAGTTTAAATTTAGTTACTCTTCTTTGAAATGATTAAAAAAACACTAAAGAATTTACTGTACCATTTTACTACTATAGTAGCTATTAACTAGGCAAACGAAACAAAGAAATTTTAGAAAGAAATCTTCATGTATATTACTCCTAAAGAGCCTTTAAAACAATGATTTTAAAACCGGGTTAGCTTTGTTTCCCGCCTCCTCTCCCACCAGGGGACATGTTCGCTTGTCACACTGTGGTAGCAATGAGGGAATGATGCTATGGGCATCTCGGGACTGGAAGCCACAGAGGGAGCATACCATTCCGCAGTGCACAGGAATGTCCCCTGAAGAGTTATCTACCCCAAAATGTCAATATTGCTGAGATAATTGATTTAAAGAAATAAAATAAAGGTGATTGATGTATATTTGAATTTTTATATTAATTAATTAATTGATTGATTTTTTTAATTGAAGAAATGACTTAAATTTTTCCCCTGTCTACCTCTCCCCTCCCTCGATGTATATTTAGATATCTGAGAATTATTACCATACTATTGATAGAAGGCTATATTCATTACTGCTTTATAAGGTCTAAATGGCAGTCACATGCATTATAAAAGTTTCATTCAGATAGATTTTGCTGGGTTTTAAAAAAATTATTCTATGCTCACTTTACTTTGTGCTTCCCCCACCCCCAATCTTTGATCTAATAAGCATTTCCTAGGCCATTGTTTCTTTAGTATATTTTCCATGACAACCAAAACTTCTCTACACACTTTCTATGATTTTGACTTTCCTCTCCTTTTATTTCAATCATTTTATGAATGGACATTAATTTTATAACATCAAAATCTTGTATGCAGGCATTCAACAACTACTTATTAGGTGTATTTTATGATCCAGAAGGTACCAACATTTGCATATTAATCGTGAAAGAAATAAGAACATCATGGAGAAGTTGGTAACTTGGAAAGCTTGCAGAAGGAACCAACTATGAACTAGGCCCTGCTTGCAATATGTGAAATAGATTTTGTGTGGGGTACGAGGTTGGGAACAAATCAGATACTGGATAATGAATTTTAACAGGAATAGCGACTCTGGAGATAAATATAGGAAGTCAAGACATTAGATTTTAACTCCCTGGAGCAAGTATAGATCAACCAAAAAAAAAAAAAAGAAAACTTTAATAAATGAATATTGATGTATGCCACACTTAGAAAGAGGAAGAGAGAATAGAATAGTGAAGAATTGATCCAAGTGGTTAGAAAGAAAAACACGGTGTAGAATCAGTTAACTAAATCTAGAGATCATATTATGTTAATTATTGTAATACCACATAGTAATGAGTCACAATTACTTTACTCATAATTGTTGTTTCCATTCTGATAAACAAGATTGGTACATATATAATCCACCATTATATATAAACTATCTGTCTATATAATACTAAGATATAATGGACTGGGACATTTTGTAACTTTTGATTGTAAATCATTTTGTCCTGAATTTTACTTCAAGTTTTACAGAAAATCTTCATGCGGATGATGTTGTGGGTTGAAAGACTGGGATGGCTTAGACATTTTAGTTTTTTCATTTCTTTAGGTTTTGGGGGGGGGGTGTTGTTTGTTTTGTTTTTGCTATTACACATGTATTGGTCAAGTTAGCCTAAGATAATTTTACACATATTTGCATAATTCATTTATTCCTTTAAAACTCCACTTCATCAAGATTTCAAAATTAATAAGTATGTAATTGAACATAATATCCTTCAAACTGAGTCAGATTAATGGGCATTCATATATTAGCATTCCTAAGCATGCATATTACAGCCTGTCAGTTCTTTTGTTAATGTAAGTGCTATAGATATAGAACATAATAGTTTCATTAATATACTTATCTCCTTTGTAATTCTTGTTATGGTCACTTTACCAAAAGAGCATATTCAAGTGACTGTATCTTTATGTATCTAGGGTCCCTTTGTTCTCCTTTAATATTCTGGCTTGACACTCAGTGAAGCATTTTGATGCAAATACTTAAGATTTTGTTCAGCTCTGGGAAATTGCTTTGTTTCTATGATAGCCTCCTTTGCTCCTGTTCCGATGTTGTATTTTTATAAAATTTCTGTTAAGTTTTTTTTCTCAATTTTATCTTATGATTTACATTTTTATATGTGTGTTCAGCAGAACTAAGGGAGAGCAACAAGAGCCTACGAGAGATTACCAGCACATCTCTGTCTACGTGATTGGCCTGAATGTATACTTTTTTCCTCAAACTGTGTAAGGTGTAGAATGGCAGAGTGAGAACAGATTTTATTAAGTAAGAAATTATGTCGCCGTGGTAAAAGAATTTAGGAATGTTCTACTCTACCTGGCATCTGGAATTTTCTACTCTACCTAGCATCTGGTTAGTGTGGTGAGATATGATTGGCCGAAGTCTTATCCAGCTTTCCTATCACCAAAATACCCATGCTGGCACTGACATGCTGGGCACCAATGCACAGAGGGCACTAGACCTAGTGGGTGTGAGTGAAAGCAATCGCCACAGCCTCTGAGTCCATCACTTAAGCCATGGCCAATTCTTTTTCTACTATAATCAATCCAGTAAGCCCTCTGTAACTTCCAACTAGTTTACTTTTGTTTTGGGGTGTATTTTTTCTTTTATTTTTGATGTTCATAGAAAATTAATCAACAACCACCTCCAATATCTCACCCCTCTCTTGTATTTTTGCTCGATCTCGTTTCAGCTGCTTTACAACTTGAAAACTTGCTTAAATTTTGTTATCATCTTTGACACAATTTCTTCTTTCTAGTGATGCTATGGATTAATTTACATCTCTTCAATTATATATATAGAGATTATATATATAATTACATATATCATATATATATATCAATTATATATTATATATAATATATATAATCAATTATATATTATATATAGTTGATATATATATTATATATATAATTGATATATATACATATATGTATATATATGTATATATGTGTATATGTATATATTGTGGGGAGGAGAATATGCATTCAAAACTCATCTCTTGACAAGGAAGTCTTAATATTTTATCTTTAATAAAATTTTAACATACCATAAAGAGCTGTACATTCAGAGACATCTCACTTTC
This sequence comes from Macroglossus sobrinus, assembly GCA_004027375.1. Classification (NCBI taxonomy): domain Eukaryota; kingdom Metazoa; phylum Chordata; class Mammalia; order Chiroptera; family Pteropodidae; genus Macroglossus; species Macroglossus sobrinus. The sequence goes on from PVKZ01001333.1 coordinate 416,532, forward strand.
TTAAACTATCTAGGCTGTGTCTAAACTAAATGGATGTTGTAGCCATTATCTGAAGTAGGTATAAATTCCCTAATACTCTAATGCCTGAGGAGCCTGGATTTTGCTCAATCTGCCTTATTCGCTAATACTTGACATTGAATCCAACTGGTACACACATCTATTCCTCTAACCTGATTACTGATTGGGGAAATATGTTTACCAGTTAAGTTAGAGAATCAACATTGTTCTCTCAAGATCTGGGGCACAAGTCGCAGGGAGGAAATATTCTCCTAGAAAAGCAAAATTTCCAGGGGAACATTCTCCACAAATTTTTTCAGAAGTCTAAAATTCTTCTTGAAGACATAAATATACTGCTTTTGAAAATTAAAAACCTAACAAAAATACTGTTTTTTAATTTTACTTTTGTAAAGTATCTGCTAGGAATTAAAAGGAAGCTTACATCAATTTTTTTTTTTTTTCATCAAGCAGCTGACTATTTAGTGGGACGGGGGCTTATAAAAATAAAAACAGTTCTTTCTATCCTGATTTCTAGTTATACTCCTGCTGGTTAATCATGACCCTTAATTAGTAACTCAATCTCTCAAAGCCTCAGCTTTGGAGTAAAAGGTAGAGTCAGCCTACACTTCCTGTATAGGATAACTAGGAAGATCTAAGGAAAGAATTATGAAATCAGTTTCAAATGTGTCAAGATATTGTACAAACGTGTATATCATTTCATTAAATGAATATCTTTTTGTTTGACTAACTAATTTGAGTTTGATTTAGACTTGCATTGGAGAGTGACAGCTCAGAGGGCAAGCAACATCAGTAGTGTAGATACCTAAGAGAATGCAAACTGTCATGTAGAGACTGAGAGGCAGAGATTCAAACTCAAGGTCCCACATTAACAACGCCAAGCATTTGAACATGGAAACATGCCTTTGCTTCCCTTATTAATAAGCCTCACATTCCGACATGAACAGGCCTGTGATGGGGAGTATGTTACTTACAAACTTTCTCACACATCTTGTATGATTTAGGAAAGCGAAGAGAATGACATTGAGGAAGTGATAACTTGCATTTTACCTTTGAATCCGAAGTAGCAGATGTGAGCTGGGACAGAATGGACAAAATACTGAAAAGTGCTAGTCTGCTTACTTCTAAAAAGACAAGTTCTTCTCCCAAAACCATCTGCCATGTAATCAGATTCTCTGGTCATCACAGACAAACTCATTCAAATCAAAGTACAGATGGTCGTTTATTATAAAACAACACAGGAGGCTTAGAATAGATGATACATTCGGTCATTTTTGCACATAAAGTCTCTGATTAAGTATGAAAAATGTGAACATTTGTTTATTTTGGAAAAACTGCTATTACTTGTCAGGCATGACCAATTAGTTATTTCTAAACTATTACCCATATAATTAAGAAAAACAGCCATCTGTAAAGTCAGAAGTTTTTGTCTCTTTTCTGATCCACATGTAAATGTAATTTCTGTAATCTGATTTACTTAAAAGAGAATCACCAAGCAGAATTCAAGACAG